>JAQIUQ010001269.1:117500-155000 GCA_030378365.1 Hybognathus amarus | reverse complement strand
TTTCTCATTCTCAGAATATTCCCCTTCTTTCCATGTCTAATTGTTTTTACGTTTTCCTCATCATTACGGCTGGCACAAATGCACTGCGGGAGGAAAAGTAAAAAAGTCTGTTTTTCTAGTCTGGGCTTGAAAGATCCCTGCTGACAACTCAAAGCCAGCACACTTCTCCTTTGATATTGTACCGCAGTGTTAAACTAAAAGATATGTACCGTGGCAGCGTGCGTTGGGTATTCTTGATACCTAACACTAATGCACCAAAATGTATTGGTCAAAACCCCCGAAAAAACAAAAGCTAAATGCCTTTAAAGGGGTCATGAACTGGCTTTTTAAATTTTATTATATTGTTGTCTGAGGTCAACTTATGACGTTCGCTTGGATTTTGCATTCAAAAACATCAAAATGAATAAGTAATAGGCTGTTTTCTACCTGAGTTTTAAGCGCAGCTCAGAAACGCTCGGTTTTTATGGGCGTCTCGCACTGAAGACTTGGAAGTAAACGCCCACTGCTGTGAGTGGATAACAGTTTGCATTATAATGAGTTTCGACTCACCCATCAATGCACGTTGGGGAAATTGTTTTGAAAACGTCCAATGTTGTAAAATGGCAACCGGAATGATTCGCCCATACATGTTCGATAGGCTGGGTATCGACACAAATTTCACAATTTCGATTCGATTTTCGATTCACAAGCTTGCAAGTTCGATTCCGATTCCGATTCAATATTGATTATTTTGGATATCAGGTACAATAAATGGCAAATTTTCTCAAGGAAATCAAATCTCTTAACTAATGCTGTAAACTATGGGAGTCTAGTTGTAGCCTACTTGGCTTCATTAGCCTAATATGAAGGTAATAATTAACAGTTTTGTAGCTATACAAACACTTTAATTACACTTTTTTTTCATTTTTATAAGAAGATTATATGAAATATAAACATTTAAATGGTGGCTGTCATAAAAACTTACCAGATTTATACTAATATGCATTAAATATTGAAGAACATTAAGATTATAATGCATACGTAATATGGTGGATATATTTAGCAAAATGCTTCTCTCTAGAGTTATTTTTCTAGCTGACTAACGAGTTTATGTGGGTTTTCTAAGGTAAATATGACGATACATGACATTGATTACAAGCTGTTTAACTGGCGTCTTTCCATGGTTGAAACGCTGATTGAGCGAATCAATGTGACATGATACGGATTTCGAAAAGTTGTACTCTATCTTTTAACACACTTTCAGATGCTCATTCATGTTTATTTCGCGCTGTAACTGGTATTATTAAGCCGGAAGAGAGATCAACGCTGCTGCTTCTTTTGAGCTGCGCCAGAGCGATCTCACGCCACAGCGCCAAAACGTTATTTATGTTTTTGAATTTCTAAAGAAAATGGACGTAATTTGAAATTTGAGACTTTGTTTCATATCAGTAGTAAAGGACAAAGATTATTGCGATTTTTGGATGCATGCAGGTGTGATGCAACGTTCCATTCATTCAAATGAAACAGGATGACTAATCGATTCTGAGATTTAAGAATCGATATCGGTTCGTAAAAACGTGAATCGATTAATATCGCGAAATCTATATTTTTTTACCCAGCCCTAATGTTCAAACCCAGAGTCTGTGTGTTGTACAATTCCTGTCAGATCCAATATAGACGGCACAGCACCGTTCTTCACTGTTAATCGATCTGCAAATCCAGTCTTTTTTTTACAAAACAATCCCCAGTGAAATGAAGCGAACAGTTGACGATGTTTTACCCTCATCAGCTGGAACGACATTAAAAATAAAGTTCATCCATGCAGTCCTATTGGAATCCAGAGGAAGCTTATGCAGCCACTGTCTTCTTCCACAGCCAGGCACTGCACAATATTCTGTATTGCTCGGTAGCTGGATCCGGTTTGTCATCACGAGGTAGGCATCTATGTTATTTAGCTATGCGTGTAATGTGCGAATCGGTGGGCGGGGCTAAACTGGCCGTGTTGAAGTAGGCGTTGATCTACTTTTGCGGGTGGTGTTTTATCCTCTTTGACCTCATAGTTCCTCACTTTGAAAAACGAGTTGTTTGCTGAGACTGGTGTCTATAAAAGCTTTTATTGGACTTATGCTGCGTTCACACCGGACGCGAATCGCGCGTCGAATTCGCGCGTCTACCGCGCCTGCAGTTTGACGCTTGACCACTTTGTGTTCATTCGCGCGTCAAGAGCGAAACTGACGCGGGTAAAATAAAAGTTTGAAGTGAAATTTACGCGCTGCGCGTCAAAACCCGAAACCCGTTGACGGCCATCTTTGTTTATGTTGATCTAGCATTCATCGAGAGATTCACCGCACTGTATTTACTCTGGAGAGCTAGAACAGTGGCGTGGGGATCATCGTCGCCGTATTTGTGTCCACTGGACCCTTCAGAGGCGAACCGTTTGGCTAGTTTCACTATTTGCTCGCTCCAGGAGCTGCGCTGGATGACGGCCGCTGTCAGCGGTACTTCCGCCTGTCCCGCGCCCAGTTTGATGACCTGTTGTCCCGCATCGGAGCGAGGATCACCCTCGCCCTCATCCACCTAATCTAGCTGTCATTTATTTTTGTTTTGATGATAAATAGAGCCAGCTTTCAAAAGTTATTAACCTGTCCTGTGATTTTTCTCTCTCTCTCACGTCCAGACACGAACTTGTGCACATATGTTGATTGTCTTTACATCATAATACTATTTCATATAATCTAGATATGGAATGAATAACATTCAATACAAAATGAACATGTCTCGTATATAGAAATAATGTTTTAAGTGATAAAATATTTGCTTTGTTGTGCATAATCCCACCATGCATTTAGTCATATGCAAAATAATTTATTGAAGCATCCAGACACTTCACCACGTGAGCAAGCAGCAGGCTCCTGATTGGTTAACGCGGCGCGAATTCACGCCAAAGTTCAGATTTTTCAACTCGGGCGGCAGACGTGAATTCGCAGCCAAACGCGCTCAATTCTCGGCCATTCGCGCGAACTTGACGCTGCGAATGAGGCGTATTCGCGTCTTCCGCGCCGCGCTCCACGCCTCATTCGCGCCGCAGGAGCTTTACGCGCGTAAACGCGTCTTTGCATTGACTTAACATTGAAATCATTCCGCGCCTGACGCGCTCATCGCGTCCGGTGTGAACGTACCATAACAAGGACGTTTTCAGTTCTGAAACTTACGGTATATTCTTATAATATGATGACTTCTTAGATGTCAAAAGCTCAAGGAAAAATTTGATTTCTCAGTTCATCGCCCCTTTAAAAATCTGCCTTTTTTGCTTAGAATAACAGTGTCAGTCCTTTTAATGTTATCAAAATGTTTTAATTATAATATTATTACACTAGCATCTTTCAATTTGTGCGACCCCCGCAAAATTGGAATATCACTTAAAAATGTTTGTGAATAAAGCACAGTTTCCATCCCGTGTGTTCAACATGGTCACTTTCTGGGAAATGCCACAAAATATTGCAGTAAATTTGTAATAAAAATAGAAGTTTCTGCAATCGGGGAAAGCAACTCTGGCTCTTTTTTTTTTTGGACATCATAATTGATGACTGCGGATGCTTGGTGTTTGAAAACGTAGTCATGTGAGGCAGTTCTGGGAGGTAATTATATCCAGTTTGATGACAGGCTTTGGCTCAGGCATTTCAGAATGACCAAAACAGCATTTGAGATGCTGTGCAATGAAATTAGTCCAGTTTGTCCAGTTATCCAATCACATCCTCTGTTGGCAAAGTCTTGTGAGTTTGTTGTTGTGCATTGAGGAATGTGTTTCTATCATAGTTTATGAGCATGTCTTCTTGTCGGATACAATCAATAGCCTCTATGCACGAACCCTGCTGACGTGTGTCTGAAAGAATCTCAGCCAGCGTCTTTACTTCCGGAAGCACGTTCTGCAGGCAAGTGTATAGCGGCAAAACTTTAATAAAATCCGTTTCCTCAGAAACGGAGACAACAATTTTAGAAACGCTGATTCGCTAGTCGAATTTCGTATCGATATGAGAGAATACTAACCCTCAAAGTTGTTGATTAGCTCGAAATATATAATTTAAATAACTTCTCTTTTTTACTCTTGTGTGACAGCTAACTGCCTCACAGTGTTGTTAACATCATTTACTTTAACCGCAGGACGTTTTTATAAACAGCAAGTGTAATTTGACACTATCTCCACCTAACGCAAAACCAGCTTCTGACGCAGCACCGGATGTAACTGGGCGTGCTGAGACAAACCCGGAAGCGATCGTGCATAGAGCCTATTGAGCGCGTTTCCATCCAGCCTTTTTAATGCAATATCCCAAAATTCGTATAAAAATGGAAACATGGCTAGTATCGATCGACGTGATATTGGCTTTAAACAAAAATCTTAAATTTTAACACGTATTGTTGCAGAAAACAGAATACAGTGGCATAACAATAACAGATTATTGGATAACAAGCACATCTGTACCCATAATGTTGTGGTTTCCCGTTCATTATTTATGACCTAGTTCTCTTTTGGATGATTTTTGTATATTTTTAGAAATTAGCTAGAATTTAGCCAAATTGTCTGTGCGTCATTATATAATGCTTTGAGTGCTCCAGATGCATGCTGGCATGTGTGATCGTACACCGTTACCCACTGAATGGGTTTATTTAGTGTTGATTTGGCAGATTACATGAGCCATTGATACCTTCTGCCCCGCTCAAGATCAAGCATACTCATGCAAACTCTCATAGTGAGACAACATTCCAAACAAAAACGTTCACAAACAAATTAGATCAGAAATTAGAGGCTGATGCTTATACCAGGGGCGGACCAAATGGGTTTGTAAACATTCAATCAGTAAGCGGCCATATTGGCGCGTTCTGCCCCATGCAGCGGCAGCCTGTCCATGGAAGAACACTTGTTTTAGATTTGAGGCGACCACCCACTGTCAGGTATTGAATGTCCACTGTGCAGTAATCTTGTTTTGAGCTTGGATTTTTTTCAGGATTTAGCATGAGCTTTGCTGGGTTGAGTCGTTTGAAGTGGTTCACCTCTGACTTGAATCTTTGTAAAAGTTCAGGTTCTTTTCTTGGTGGGAAGTCAGGTTCTGGCCGTAGATAAACGCTGAACTTTTGAGCATATCAGGAAACCTTTAACCACACCTTATATATTAAATATGTGACCTGATCCAGCAAAATGAGTCACAGTGACCCAAATTAAAAAATTGAGATTTTGGTATTAATGGAAAGAAGACACCATAAGCTATCAAATGATATCCTAGTCAGTCATACCTTGAATGGTTTTAAATATACAGTATACACATTTGAATTCTGGTCACCTGAGAAAATCGCTTTTAAAGTTTTTTGCCCGTTTTTTTTTTGTTGATATCTTTCAAAATCCATTGCATTTAAAGGGATAAACTATTTATTTTACAGCTTAATTTGACCAAATACATTAATATATATAAATCCGATTTTACCAGGCTGAAGCTCAAATTATTTGTACGTTTTTTATTTATTTTTATAAATAGTTAAAAAGGTTAAAAAGTTACATAAATCAGAAAGATTGAAGGTGCCAGAGAGAAATTCACTTTTGGATTAGCCCACTATGAGAGCAGTCTTTTTTCTGTCGTTTTGAATAGTTCTATTTAAAAGTAGACATTTCAATATATATATTTCTCAGGTCTGTGAGGCAAGTAGGATACCTTTTACGCTGACCCTTGGTTCATTCATGAGACGAGCTTCAGTTCCCGCGCCGCCGCCTCTGTGTCGTGAAGCCTATCCATTGTCTGCAATGTTTAGTTCTTATTTATTAAATCCTGGTAAATGGTTGATGAAATATTTATTCAAATTAAGATACAATCATTAGAAAACGAAATTCACTTTAAAGAAAGGCTTTGTGCTTTCTGTTTGAGGCTCAGAGAAAGTTTTTGTGTCGCTTCTAGAGAACGGTCACGTCCATATATAACGTTGCTTTTTTCCTCATAAATGCAAACTATGGAAAATAAAATAAAATGAAGTTTTTATGTTCTGGTGAGAGTCGACCTTTCTTCTGCAGTGTAATTCACATAGGCCTATTTATGAAATATAGCATTATCTGGGAAGTTTTGACTACAAATGTCACGTCCATAGGGCTGAAATTGCCCAATTTTAAACAATTTATCCTCAACTAGTTTTGTGGTGTAGGTCTACGTATTTTATAATGTTAACTTCAAATAATACTAATAGTAATTTAACCCTCTGGGGTTGTTCGTTTCAGAGTCACACTCGGGGTGTTCGGGTCCAAATGGACCCAAAGGGCGGGAATTATATATTTTTTAAAAATCATATTTTTTTTCCTTTTTTATGATGTTTTTGTCTTTTCCTTTGGTTTTAGAAAATTTCAAAAATTAGAAAATTTATAATTACTATAAATGCCATTGAACATAATAGAAAAAATATATAAAAAATATATATTTTTACATTTTTTTTAAAGCTGTATTTCATTTTAGAGTCAAGCCTAGGCCTCATAAAAGCAATTTTTGAAATGAGATTGATGCCATCTGGTGGAAAAACTGAGCATTTTAAAAATGCAGAACACATTTATAATCTGAATATTTTGGTGTGTTTGTGTATAAAAGTGTGTTGGTGTGTGTGTGTGTGTGTGTGTGTATGTCTGGATGTGTCTGTTTTGCACTCTTGATGTTTTATAGATTCACCCCTTCACTGTTGTGTGCTTTTTTTCAAGATTCGTGGCTGATTTGTGGATTGTACGCACAAAAAAACTCAGTATTTTTGCCAATTTCCCATTGATTTTCCATGCGGGTCCATTTGGACCCGAACACCCCAAGTGTGACTTCTTTTTACAACCACTTAGACTATTCACATCCTGTCCCCAATTTTTTTGGGTGTTCAAATACCAAATACCAACAAAGTCACCAAATGTCGGACCATTCCAAGGAAGCTGTAATTAAAAAAAAAAAAAACAATTATTTAAATTCTTCGGGACCTCTTGGGCACTCTTGGAGTTGAGAAAAAGCAATGTTTATTTCCAGCGAATTTAGTATCTTTAGTAACTTAAATAGTCATTTAAATACCTTTACTCTATTATCTGGATTACAAAACTTTGGGAGATTATTTTTTAGTGTCTTTTCTTTGAAATTAGCAACAACAACAAAAAATTGTTATTTCATTGTTTTTCACATAATCGGCCCATATCTTAAAAATGGAACGTTGCGACTTCCGACTCATTTCGCCAGAGTGGGTCACACATACAGAGTCCAGAAGTTTTAGACTACATCATGTGAGTTTTAAAGTCTAATTTAAACCTGGAATTCAAGTCATACCAGATAAATTGTGGAAGTTGTATGAACCCATCTCATTAAAGCAAAACCTAATGTTTCTATTGTACGTCTCTCTTCTCTCAAAAAAAAAAATAACACGCTGTGCTCTTTCCAGCATGGATTACTCCTAAATGGCCAGATAATGTATTTCAGACTTCATGGGGTATTATCTGGCCATTTAGGAGTAATCCATGTTGGGGAAAAAGGCAAAGCATGTTATTTGTTATCAGTATATGGGCAGAGGGGTATTTATGTTGTATCTGTATAAACAGTCAAGGACACCTCCATCGCAGGGTGGATTGTTTTCCTGTATGCAATTTCTCCAATTTCGCAGTCTCACACTCTCACCTTTGCTCATCCACAAATGACGACTGTTTAGTCTATGTTAATTATTGTTTGGACAGCTCGGTAACAAATGCCAACAGTCTTTTGTTTGAGGGAGAGGTGAAATATTTACGTGAAAAGGCTTGTTCCTAATGCATCAAGACGAGGTGCGGGCACTTGACGATGGGTGAGCGTAGAGACGTCGAATCTGAAATGCAGGAAATAACATACATGACCCAGGTTGATCTCTTGCTAGACCTTTCTGTGCATGTCACCAGTCTGATGAGGGGAACTCAAGAGGTTTTGTTGTTAACAACGGATGTTTGGTTTCTGCATGTGGGCCTTGGAATATCATGACATGTTTCACCAATTTCAACAGATCTGTCAGTGTAGGAAAGCATTGTGGTCTATCATTGTTTAGGAACATATCTGTCGCCAGGTCAAGTACAAACACAGAAATCGCTCCCTCTGACTTGTTGAAATAGAGCAGTATTCACAGGTATGGAAACAAAAGCTTCCTGTATTTCATTCGCCCCGTTCCTGCGAATGTGGTAGGTTACGCCGTGAGGCTCTTGTACAAAAAAAGTGGGGAAGATTTAGAAACACAGTTCACTGAGAAATCTGTTTAAGACTCAAGAAACTATAGATGCCATTCTCCTTGTAACCGCATCGACGGAAACCTTCATTATTACTTTGATTTTCTTTCAGTGTACCCTGACTTGTTTTTCTGAGCAGTTCCTGAATCAATATTGGGTAATTTGGTGCTTCAGTTTAAGAGAAGAGATAATGACGCTCAGATCCTTTTCATACGAGGTGAGACTGAATGAGAATGATGGGGTTATGTTGAGGGCTCATTTTGTCGGCACAATCCCATAAATCTGTCTTTTTTAAACGTATTTGTGCTGGTGGTACGTTTTGAAAAATCAGTGGGGTGAAACATCTGTCTTAAACTGGTAATGGAAGAGATTAACAACTGTCAAGTGTTCCCAAAACTATAAGCCAATGTATGATTTTCAATCAAAACCATTTTGACTTTCATTTTTTACACTGCCATTTCCTGCACATGACGTTAATTGTAGAGTTAGTCAATCGCTGTCTGTCTTCTGATGATGTTAATGGCACTTCCCATTGATATAGTGCACTGCATGTCAACATTATCTGAACGCTAGGCACCTCTTTTCACTGACCATTTGTTGACCCTTTGTTGAAGAGTACCTGGCTTTGCTTTGTGCCTTATTCATGGAAAGTATTAGCCTGGCTAATGCCAGACCACGTATCATTGAGAATGAGACGTGGTCTGGAAACCACATGTTCATTTTCTCGTATTTGAGGCGTGGTTTACGAATGCCCAGAGCCGTATTATTGGGTGCTACGAATGTCTATCAAATGCGCCTGTACGTAGCTCATAGCCAATCGGTTCAGTGGTACCAGATGACGTACACTCACCGGCCACTTTATTAGGTACACCTGTCCAACTGCTCGTTAACACTTAATTTCTAAGCAGCCAATCACATGGCGGCAACTCAGTGCATTTAGGCATGTAGACATGGTCAAGACAATCTCCTGCAGTTCAAACCTGAGCATCAGTATGGGGAAGAAAGGTGATTTGAGTGACTTTGAACGTGGCATGATTGTTGGTGCCAGAAGGGCTGGTCTGAGTATTTCAGAAACTGCTAATCTACTGGGATTTTCACGCACAACCATCTCTAGGGTTTACAGAAGATGGTCCGAAAAAGAAAAAACATCCAGTGAGCGGCAGTTCTGTGGGCGGAAATGCCTTGTCTGATGCCAGAGGTCAGAGGAGAATGGCCAGACTGGTTTGAGCTGATAGAAGGGCAACAGTGACTCAAATAACCACCCGTTACAACCAAGGTGGGCAGAAGAGCATCTCTGAACGCACAGTACGTCGAACTTTGAGGCAGATGGGCTACAGCAGCAGAAGACCACACCTGGTGCCACTCCTTTCAGCTAAGAACAGGAAACTGAGGCTACAATTTGCACAAGCTCATCGAAATTGGACAATAGAAGATTGGAAAAACGTTGCCTGGTCTGATGAGTCTCGATTTCTGCTGCGACATTCGGATGGTAGGGTCAGAATTTGGCGTCTACAACATGAAAGCATGGATCCATCCTGCCTTGTATCAACGGTTCAGGCTGGTGGTGGTGGTGTCATGGTGTGGGGAATATTTCTTGGCACTCTTTGGGCCCCTTGGTACCAATCGAGCATCGTTGCAACGCCACAGCCTACCTGAGTATTGTTGCTGACCATGTCCATCCCTTTATGACCACAATGTACCCAACTTCTGATGGCTACTTTCAGCAGGATAATGCGCCATGTCATAAAGCTGGAATCATCTCAGACTGGTTTCTTGAACATGACAATGAGTTCGCTGTACTCAAATGGCCTCCACAGTCACCAGATCTCAATCCAATAGAGCATCTTTGGGATGTGGTGGAACGGGAGATTCGCATCATGGATGTGCAGCCGACAAATCTGTGGCAACTGTGTGATGCCTTCATGTCAATATGGACCAAACTCCCTGAGGAATGCTTCCAGCACCTTGTTGAATCTATGCCATGAAGAATTGAGGCAGTTCTGAAGGCAAAAGGGGGACCAACCCATTACTAGCATGGGGTACCTAATAAAGTGGCCGGTGAGTGTATGTAGAGCAGACAGAAAATTAGACGATGAAGACGACGATGGGTCAGAGATTTATGCATACACAAAACGTGTTTCTCAATGTCAAGGATCCTTCCTTGGCAGGACGGGTCCTTCCAAGTCATTTCCTTCAGAGGCTAGATGAGGCTCCTCTTTAGGATTCGTAGAGCACGGCGCGGAAGACGCGAATACGCCTAATTTGCGCTGCAAGTTTGCGCGAATTGAGTGTCTGGCGCGTTAAGCGCGAATGATTTAGTTAGAGTCAATTTGCGCCGCGTTAACCAATCAGGAGCCTAGCTGCTTGCTCACCTGGTGAAGTGTCTGGATGCTTCAATAAATTATTTTGTAAAATGACTAAATGCATGGTGGGATTCTTATGCACAACAAAGAAAATATTTTATCACTTAACTTTATTTCTATATACGAGACATGTTCATCACAGGACAGGTTAATAAGTTTTGAAGGCTGGCTCTATTTATCATCAAAACAAAAATAAATGACAGCTAGATTAGATGGATGAGGGCGAGGGTGATCCTCGCTCTGATATGGGACAACAGGTCATAAAACTGGGTGCGGGACAGGCGGAAGTACCGCTGACAGCGGCCGTCATCCAGGTGCAGCTCCTGGAGCTAGCAGACGGTGAAACTCGTCAAACGGTTCGCCTCCGAAGGGTCCGGTGGACACAAATACGATGACTGTGATCCCCACGCTGCTGTTCTGGGGCCTCATTTATAAAACTTTGCTTAGATTTTGCGTCAGAAGTGGCGTACGGATGAAACATAGGACGTGCGTACGCACAGAAATATTCGGATTTATAAAACCGTGCGCACGCACATCCTACGCATTTTTCCCTTTATAAATCACAATCAATTCTAAATGTAGCGCAGCTTTTGCGGCTTCATGTCACGCCCATAGTTGCCCATAAATAGTCTGTGAAACGTCCATAAGTTAATATTCATCGATTGCGAAATCATGTTAAACACAGAAAGGAAATAAAAAAAATCGTAACTTCACTCAATGTGAAGTAGAAGTTATCGTTTGCGAGGTGGAAAAGAGGAGAAAAATGTTGTTTGGAGGGCACAGTGTGGGCATTACTAATGCCAAAAAGGCACTTGAGTGGCAAAAGGTTACAGACGCCATAAATGCTCTAGCCTCACAACCTCGGACTGTGGCCAAAGAAATGGTCGGACATCAAAAGTCGAGGCAAAAAAGCGTCTAGTCATTAATTCAATTAGAGAGGTGGCCAAGGAGTTGGGCAAAATCAAGACTGTCCTAACTGAAATAAACTGCACAATGAGGGAATTATTGAATAAATAATATATTTTTTCCACACCTTTTGTTGTGAAGATGATGCGTTCACTCCGAATCCTTCCATTTAAATGCCACATCTTGAGCGCAATATCAGCCATTGTGCGTCATTACGCATTGTGATGGGCCATTTTATTTCCATCCATTTAATTCTGCATCTGACAAGCTACAGATGTACGGTTAATCTACTTGGAAATGGGAAACAGTTCAGCGCAAATGTAATTTCTTGCAGCTTTCTGAATGGTTGACATACGTCATGTATTTTATCAAAAATAAAACAAACTAAAGTCATATGTATGAATAGCCTACCATGATTACGTAGCTGATGAAGACATTTTTACTATGAAAACAACTTTCCCCAGTGGACAAATAATACATCTATCTATTTATCGATCTATCTATATATCTCCCTTAATTATCTATCTATGACTGATCTAATTGCTATATCTGCTCCGTTAGACGGACATATTGGCGAGAATATCAGTTTTGTACATTATTTCGTTCTGTTTACCATCTTATTTATGAGGATGAATTATATAACATGACAATATTATTGCAGAACATATTTCACTTTCTTTTTGGAAATGTGTTAATTTGCATTTCTTGCAGATCAATCAAACGGTGTTCGTGTAGGCTGTTAATTGTAAGACTTGCTTTGTGAAATCTTCGTGTTATTTAGGCTATGAGAGGCAGTATTGCCAGTTATTTTACACAACCGTCTACAGTTTCACACACTTTCACGTGTTTTTTCCAACTGCCGACGGTGTCGCCATTTCTCATTTCACCCGTTTTTGTGCGTACGCCTGGGTCAGAGCTTGCGTGAAGGACGGCACATTTTACCGTCAAGTTAGCTTTTTATAAATACCAACTATTGCGTAGAGAGCGACGTACGCCTTCTTCTGTGCGCACGCAACGTTTATAAATGAGGCCCCTGCTCTCCAGAGCAAATACAGTTCAGTGAATCCCTCGATGAATGCTCGATCAACATAAAAAAAGATGGCCACCAACGGGTTTTGATTTTGACGCGCGAGTGGCGTGTAAATTTTGCTTTAAAGGGGCCCTCTGGAATTCTAAATCAAAAAATAATCCATATTCCATAACAGATGGGGGCAGTATACCTCCAGAAAGTGAGTTGTGCCGCGGCCGCACGCACTATCACGTCTTCAAACAACACAAGCGAGAGCTGTTTTGCTCTTTTTCTCACGCATATTATTCAAATCATTTTGATAGTAAAAGGTTGGAAGACCGCAGTTTCACGTGGAGCATTTGGATATTTTTAGAGATCAGAGACTCAATGAACAACATCAACACTAAATGATGAAGACCGTCTCATAAACGCGTCTCAAAAACAAGCTGGTGCATTTCGACGATATGGGAAAATAAAACCCTGGGCAATTATTTTAAGTTTACGGTATTCGTTTTGTTCATATTACACTTTTATTGTTAGTTTGAATTAATTTGACAGACAGCATTGGCTGATGTTGATCAAGCTAACGCCATTCAGAGCTGCCAACTCTCACGAATCCACCGTGAGACACAAGCAATTGACACTTAGCAATCAGGTTGCCAGTTAAGCTCTCAGATTCTGTCAATTTTATTACGCAATTCAAACAATAAATACCATTTTGGCGCTTGTACATGTTACACCACAGATCCCTTGCGCACGTGAACCGATCATCTCTACAAGCTAATGGAAACAGAACATGAACACTGTTGAAAGATACAGTATGCTACAACTTACCAAAATGTATTCCTCATGCATGTCGACCAATCATTTTTTTAACTCTTCCCTGAACTGAAATGTAGTAATCGGCTGTATTTCCACACGACTGACTTCAGGTTCAAAGTACACACACACATAAAACGCGCCACTTACTCGTCTATTGCAGTGTGCGGCTGGTGTTTATGTTGCCCGCCCGCATACCGCCTCCCATGGCCGAAACTGGTATTACGACACCTGACGGGCCGGGGCTAGTAATTTAGCATGCTAATTTAGGTTTATATCTCGGCAGTAATATAACTTTTCAGTTTTTTAATGACATTATTGCACTTATTTCTTCTCATTCTTTTGATGCGTGTAGCTCATTTTCTGTATATTTTTACCTCAATTACTACAGATGGCACCTTTAAACTTTGGATTTTACGCGCGTCACTTTCGCTCTTGACGCGCGAATTAACACAAAGTGGTCAAAGCGTCAAACTAGACGTGGTAGACGTGTATTTGACATGCTATTCGCGTCCGGTGTGAATGTAGCATTATTTTGTCGCGTCAGCCCTCATAGAAATAAACAAATAAAAGTAAGGGATAATGTATAGCGAGACGTTTGTTATAGCAAATACACCCCCGCAAACTCTAACGCGAAGTGGAGGGGTCTTGAATCAGCCTGAAGGGGTTGTATTCGCTGTAACAATCGCCTCGCTATACATTTTCCCACTTATAACATGGCTACCTACCAAATAAATCAATAATTTGACACAAAATATTGATTTAAAAAAGGAGTTTATTAATTTAAAAATGAGTGAACAACTGCATCCATAGCAACACGATCTAGCTGTTAAAACACATGACATGGTAAAATATGTGATCAACAAAAAAGGCTAATGTTATATGAAGTAAGAATTAAAAAAGTGAATCACCAGTAAAAGGGAAAAGCTTTAAATCCCCCCTCTGCAAATCAGTTGAGCCGATATGTTTAATGTCAAACATTAGGCTGTATCAAAAGGTAACTTCGCGTCCGCTGCCATGGTCTATAGATATAAACAAACTGCTTCGGGTGTCGTGTATATACGTCGCCATCGTCTTGCTGCTCCCTCCCCATTTTGTGATTGGTTCCCTATCTCAGGGGAAAATTTGGTTCATGGTGTCCAGGCCTAGGAGCGTGAATAAAATCGCACTGCGGCAAGGCAGCATAGGGAAACCCAGGCTAGGAAAGTACTAGAATTTAAGATGTATAATGCCACTTTTTTTGTGCTCTAGAATAACCTAAAACTGAATTGATCCATTTATTTGATTCATACGTTAGCATGGTTGCTGCTGCTATCCTATCAAAAAAGCCGGCCTATCCAGTTCAATTAAAACCTCACAGAGTCCCTCTTGACCTGTGGTTATTCGCTAAGCTGGTCTACTATTAAAAAATGTCCCTTTGGATACAGTTACAGTTGAGGAAGGTGAACCTCAGAGTTCAGCTCCATATCACATCTCTGAAGTTGACAGTAACTTGGGCTCGATGTCTCCGTCAAGCTCTTTGCCTCTGGCTACTGTCTTATGATTGGCAGTCGGGAGGACATTCAGGAACTGGTGCGATTATAATTTCCCAAAAGGAATGTACGGTAAGAGTAAGAAATGTAATACCATGTTTTCAGTGGGACCCAGAGTCTGCATGGGTTCTGGTGGCAGAATAAGATGCATTTTAATGTGTAGGCAAGTGTTTAATTTGCGCCCCCAATCAGCGTTTAGTCAAGACCTTTCACTTTCTGCTACCCCCTTGTGGTGGACTCACACATTAACAGGATTTTCTTAATTTCAAAAAGCAATTTACTGCCCGAAAATGTTCTTGAAATTCACTTTGGCTGAAAGTGTGGCTAGTAAAACTCTAGTAGTTGTCGTATTGATCTGGCTTCGGCGCTGTGATTAAGTGTTTTTTCCAGTTCAGCCGGCATTAAAGGGGTTTGAAACCTTCACGAAGGTCGTTATAGAGAGACGCTGGCAGGCCTGTGGTGGAATAAGACTCGCTTGCTGCCTGGAAAGAAAAAGACTGAAGGGTGCAAATTGTCATTGTTAAATTCCTAATTGCTGAGGTCCCGTCTTCAAAGGGCCCGTCTGTGTGAGGTGGGCCATTGCGTGCTGCTGGAAAGGCTGTCTGAATCTGCTGAGTTTTCAAGGACAGTTAGTGAACCACTCATTGTGTGGTCCGCTGCTGTATACGCTGTCGTCTTAGTACTTTACGAGTCAGTTTTCTTTTTGAATTGAGAAAAAAAAGTGTAAGAAATTTGGTTGTGTTTATTTTCCATAATGTGTAACAGACATTGGCACTGTTTATAAATGCATTGTTCTTTTATATGTAGGCTTTTTCTGTGTAATATAGAGCAAATGATTTCACAAACATCCAAAGGTGTATTAAAGGACATCCAAAAGCCTCTGTCTCTCAAGGGAACCCTAGGCCAAGAGAAAAATTCATTAGTTCTGCCAATTTCAGGTTAAAATGGGTTTGAATGGCCTTTTTACTTCATTGGAAGTTTTCCACTAATGGGACCATCATTATTAGAGGCAGCGAATGAAAGAAAAGAAGAGGGACTTTACAATGGAAAGAAAGCGACCACATGTCTGGTGTCCGTGATTCTGATTTGATCTGTCTTTCTTCTTTCCTATTAAATTACCGTTGTAGGATTACAACCATTGGGCCTTTTTTCCTCCATTGTTGTTTTTGTACTTTTTCTTCTTTCTTAAGGAACAGAGCTTTCTAGGATGTTGTTCGAATTGTTTTATTGTGTTCATTATCATCCTGCATGCACCGGTATTAAGATTACAAGAGATATTGGGAGATTAGTCCGTTTTATATGATACCATTTTTTTTTCATCTATTAAAAGAGCTTTGATCTGTTGGCTTGAGAAGAAAGATCCTTTTTTTGTAGTGCAGTAAACAGCATCTAGAACTCATCCACTTCCTCCAAGAGAGGTGAATTGGGCTGGCCTGTACAGGGCCCCTGTAAATGTTTTATCCATCCCATAAAAGCCTGGAAAATGATACTGGAACTCTTGGAAAATCCCTACAGGCACAAAAGACAAGACTTCAAGAAATTAAAATTCCAAGTTTTGAATTTCCTGTTCCATGTGTACTTTTAAGTGTTGGCCATGACACAGACAGAATAGAGCTCATTAGTAAGCCTTCTACTGTCAGGAATGGAAAAGTGATGTAATATTCGGACAAATTATAGCGATTAAACATCAGTAACCTTCGATTTAACCCTCTGATGGTCTTCATTTAGGAGTCACGCCGTGAGCCTTCCCGGTCAGAAGCGACCGCACACCTAAAAATGAAACTTCCTCCATCCCAGTAAAAACCTAAGCAATTTATTTTTGTTTTATAATATTTATTCTTTTTAATTTAGTATTTTGAGACAATTTGATTGAATTTATTAATATTTATGCAGTATTTATTTATATATTTTATTTTTGCCATGAAAAAAAAAAATATATATATATATATAAATTATTAATGCAGTATTTTTGTTTAATATACAGTCTAGGCCTTCAGAAAAAGAAAAAAATCTTAAGTTTTAGATTTAAGATTTAAGTGATAAAAAAGTGTTTCCCATTCATTTCCTATGGGGGTCATTTTTGACCGAAGACCAAAATTGTGATTTTTTAATAAAAATTTTTATGCCCACTTAGCATGCTAGGATCATGAACTCAATTTTTTTGTGTGTGTTCACTTCCCAAATGGCAGAAATGTCACCAAGTTTTGTAACATTCAGATGAAGCTGTGATTTTTAAAAATTCTCTGTAATCTGAATTTATTGGTGTGTATGTGTATAAAAGTGTGTTTGTGTGTGTGTGAATTTTTTGCACTCTTGATGTTGTAGAGTGTCACCCCTTTACTGCGGTGTACTTTCTTTTGGAATCGTGGCCGTTTTGTAGATTGTACAGATAAAAATTCAGAGAATTTTTGTGTTTTTGTAAATTTCCCATTTATTTCCTATGGGTTCGGTCATTTTTGACTGAAGACCACGAGCGTGACTATTTTTTTTTACGACCACTTAGCATGCTCGAATCATGACCTCATTTTTTTTTGTATTCACATACCAAATGCCAGAAAAGTTTTTTTTTAATTTTTTGTATTATTCGGTCAGAAGTGACCGAGGACCATCAGAGGGTTAATCACTGGACATATCTTCAGTTAGCGTTGTGACTGCAAATACTCAAATGTGACTTCCCCTAAACTAATACAGTTTTTATTTATTTATTTAAAATTGAGCTAAATTGAGCTTAGCATTTTTAGTCTTTTTGATGGATTTCTTTTATTTTTATGGACCACACTTCAGAGTAGGATAAACAGTATTATTATTTTATTTTCCCCCACATATGTCCCTGATTTTTCAATATGTCGTGGCGGCTTAAATGCAACCTAGCCAAGAAATAAGTTGTTGATCATGTTGACATGCGAGTCATATTTTTGCTACTCATTGGAAACATGAGACTTACGCAGGCTTAAACCTTTTATCCTCGTTGGTGATCCTCTTTTGAGAAAAGAAAAATGCCCATTTAATATTTTCCCAGAAGGACTGTCATTTCACACCAAAAACAAAACACATGAGTAATGTTGTCATTAGCTGTGGACAAGTAGGCGAGCTTTTTCTTTCTGCGTTTGTAAATATTCCACTGACATTGCGCTATTTTCCATGAACCTAAGTTTTACATGTGGGTGGCAATCAGGTTGAGGCCATTTGTTCTTCATTTCCTGACTAAACAAATAAACTGAGGTCATTCTTTGGTTTAGACCTTATTACAGCGTGTTATCTGATGATACACTGGTATAGGAATTTGTGGCATAATCTTTCTTACTATATTTGAATTGTGTGAGAAATCTGTATGTGAAGGAGCTGACATTAGTTGAAGGGTTGCAGGATTTCAGTTGACCGCTTGCAGATGTTTTGACAGAGTTTTGTACCCATAATTAAGTAAGGGAACAGTGACTGTGTTACATAAGGAAAAACAGGGAGCCTCCTCTTAATTTCAGTATTTTTTTGTTCTTTTCTTTTCCAAATTGACTCCAAATGAAGATTAAAAAGCATTGCACATTGTAGAGCTGCTGAAATTCAGCAGCTGCTGCTGTATTGCCATTAAATCATTTTATTTGTATTCATTTTTCCACAAATTGATTTTTTTTAATCGCTAGATTTCAGTTTATTTCATCCTTCTGCAAATTGGAATCCTATGGAGTTAACTGTGGAAAATGTGTGTCATGAGTTTAAGAACTTCTTATCCATGGATTTGAAACTTGGAAGTGAGAGTGGTAGAAAACAGCTACTGTTGAAAGGAAGAAAAATTGAACACATTAAAAAAATGAAAAATGTTTTTTCCTATCAGCCATGTGTTATTTTCTGTCCACGTTAAGCTAGCTGAGAAGGCAATATTAAATACAAAGATAGCCCTGACAATTTATAAAATACTGAATTCAATTATTTAATTAATGATTACTTTATTGTAAATAATTTGTTGAAAAAGCCCAAATTAAGAAATGTTACTCTTGTTAAATTATTAAATCTTACATTTTATATATATATATATATATATATATATATATATATATATATATATATACACACACTAGGGATGCACGATATATCGGCCACATTATCGATATCGGCCGATAAATGATCATTTTTAAAGTTATCGTTATCGGCCCAACAGGAACATTTAGCCGATATCTAAAAGCCGATAAATAATGTATTATTTCCTTCAGCTGAGGCACTTTAGATGTGCACTGTTCAACATGATGCTTTTAAATTGCTTGAAATATGAAATCACTTTAAAAAAAGTGCAAAATGTGCAGCGCACGTCTGTCATTTCGGCTACACAACATTAAAATAAGAACATCATAATTGTGTTTGTATCTTGACTTTTAATGGGGAGACTTTTTTTATAATCAGGCTCTCAAAAATTGTCTAAAAATTTGGATTTAGATTTATCGGCCAATATATCGGTTATCGGCTTTCAAATATAAAGAATTATCGGTTATCGATCTAGACAAAATTGTCATATGGATGCATCCCTAATACACACATACACACACACTTACATTTAGAATATTAACTTATTTAATTTATAATGAATGTGTTCTAAAATAATATCATATCTTATTTAAATTAAATTTAAATTAGTGCAAATTTTCTTTGTCTAATGCAACAATGTAGATGTAAACACAGTTCAAAGAGATGAGAAGACCAGGAGAGTTGTGCAGCATTTAATCACTGATGCAAAAGCATAAAAAGATGCAGTGGCATAAGGACATTTAAGAGAAGAGACCCCAAGACATGAAAACAAAACCTGAAACCCTGTGAGCACAATGGGAGGCCTGACTTTTTTTTTCTCATGCTGCCAAATATCACGGCCGGTAAGTCGTCAAGAATGTTTTCAGCACATCTGATTGTGTATTCAAGTGTGTTTTCAATATGTGTGTGTGTGTTGTTCAGATAAACCCTTTGTTACGAGACAAAATATCCCCACAAAGATGGCAATATCCGAAATCCTTCTCCTTGTGGGGACATTTTTGGTCCGTATGAGAAATTTGTGTATTCTTGAGTTGTATTCTTGAGTCTTGATGTATTTTGAAAATGTAAACATGCAGAAAGTTTTGTGTGATGGGTAAGGTTAGTGTTGGGGGACAGTTTGTACAGTATAAAAAACATTGTCTGTGGAAAGACATAAGCGAAAACCCAACATGCGTGTGTTTGTGTGTTTGTTCAGGTGCCAGAGCAGTGGGAGAAATCTGTGGAGAGACTCACTCAAATCTCCGCCGCCCTCATCCGAGAACGAAATGCTGCTCTCACTGGACAGCTTCTTCATGCCTGAAACTGAGGCAGGAGAAGACGCTTCACAGCAGACTCACAAACACAGCAGCAAGGAATCTCAAAGGTCAAAGAACATTTGCACATGAAGGCATTTCAATTTCAAATAAATTACAGAAAGGAACTGAGTGACAGGATCAGAAAAATCGAATGTTCAGATTCGGATCAGTTGATTCATTTGTTTCAAGGTAGATTTTAAGATAATTCCAATTTTTAAAGTAAAATTGGCCTGGTTATGCCTAGGCACACACGAGCACAATAAAATTAACCATTAAACACTTACATATTTTTGTATGTAAAAAATTATAAAAAAACCCAAAAACTTTGTTGTTGCAGATGACAGTTCAGTTCTTTCCATAATTAGTCCATAATATATATACACTCACCGGCCACTTTATTAGGTACACCTGTCCAACTGCTCGTTAACACTTAATTTCTAAGCAGCCAATCACATGGCGGCAACTCAGTGCATTTAGGCATGTAGACATGATCAAGACAATCTCCTGCAGTTCAAACCGAGCATCAGTATGGGGAAGAAAGGTGATTTGAGTGACTTTGAACGTGGCATGATTGTTGGTGCCAGAAGGGCTGGTCTGAGTATTTCAGAAACTGCTAATCTACTGGGATTTTCACGCACAACCATCTCTAGGGTTTACAGAGAATGGTCCGAAAAAGAAAAAACATCCAGTGAGCGGCAGTTCTGTGGGCGGAAATGCCTTGTTGATGCCAGAGGTCAGAGGAGAATGGCCAGACTGGTTCGAGCTGATAGAAGGGCAACAGTGACTCAAATAACCACCCGTTACAACCAAGGTGGGCAGAAGAGCATCTCTGAACGCACAGTACGTCGAACTTTGAGGCAGATGGGCTACAGCAGCAGAAGACCACACCGGGTGCCACTCCTTTCAGCTAAGAACAGGAAACTGAGGCTACAATTTGCACAAGCTCATCGAATTTGGACAATAGAAGATTGGAAAAACGTTGCCTGGTCTGATGAGTCTCGATTTCTGCTGTGACATTCAGATGGTAGGGTCAGAATTTGGCGTCTACAGACATGAAAGCATGGATCCATCCTGCCTTGTATCAACGGTTCAGGCTGGTGGTGGTGGTGTCATGGTGTGGGGAATATTTTCTTGGCACTCTTTGGGCCCCTTGGTACCAATTGAGCATCGTTGCCAACGCCACAGCCTACCTGAGTATTGTTGCTGACCATGTCCATCCCTTTATGACCACAATGTACCCAACTTCTGATGGCTACTTTCAGCAGGATAATGCGCCATGTCATAAAGCTGGAATCATCTCAGACTGGTTTCTTGAACATGACAATGAGTTCGCTGTACTCAAATGGCCTCCACAGTCACCAGATCTCAATCCAATAGAGCATCTTTGGGATGTGGTGGAACGGGAGATCGCATCATGGATGTGCAGCCGACAAATCTGCGGCAACTGTGTGATGCCATCATGTCAATATGGACCAAACTCCCTGAGGAATGCTTCCAGCACCTTGTTGAATCTATGCCACGAAGAATTGAGGCAGTTCTGAAGGCAAAAGGGGGTCCAACCCGTTACTAGCATGGGGTACCTAATAAAGTGGCCGGTGAGTGTATATATAAGATATTGCTGCTATTATCAAACTTTTTATTCATAATAAATTAATATATAGTAAATTTAGAGGTACAAAATCTTATGCCTTAATCACATAAATGAAATGAAAGCATGTTCTGACATTGAGGCCATCTCTATATTTAATCAAATGCTGCCATCTTGTGGAGGGAATGAAAATCAGCTGTTGTGCATCACAGTTGGTATTGGATAACTGACATTGGTTATATCAATATATTGATAATGGATTTGACATCATAACCTTAAAGGATTAGTTCATTTCAGAATTTAAATGTCTTGATAATTTACTCAATGCCACGCTATCCAAGATATTAATGTCTTTGTTTCTTCAGTCGAAAAGAAATAAAGGTTTTTCAGGAAAACATGAATGGATTTTTCTCCACATAGTGAACTTCAATGGTTATCAATGGGTTGAAAGGTACAAATTGTAGTTTCAAAGCAGCTTCAAAGGCTCTACACGATCCCAGCTGAGGAATAAGGGCCTTGTCTAGCCAAACCATTGTCATTTTCTAAATAAATATATATTTACATTTACATTTAGTCATTTAGCAGACGCTTTTATCCAAAGCGACTTACATCTGAGGACTAAATTAAACAAGTCATTGTGAAGAGGCTTTTTAAGAGATACTTTTTAACCACAAATGCTTGTCTTGCATGTCCACGACTTCACGCATTAAGTAATCAGGTTGGAAAGGTCAGGCCGGGGGCATAGAATTTTGTATGGAGGCTAGGGACATGTCCCTACCAATATCCAGTGACACTGATATATCCCTAGCAATAATTTAGATCAAAATCTAAAATATATTTATATATGTCCCCGTCCCCACCAATTTCAAAATCAAAACCAAATAAAAAATGTAGGGTAGGGTGAAAACTGCTAAATCACCCAACATCGTTTTTGTAAATGATGTTTGGCCATTGCACACTGAGTCCGAAATTTTCGTATGTGTTTTTTCGTATTTGTGATTCAGTGGCTCTGAATTGTCAAAACACCATTCAATCACCATTCAAACTGCTTGCTACGAATACGAAAAATGCAGAAAATCGAACCCGATTCAATTTTTTTTATGACGGACGAAAGTTTCGGAGGCAGTGTGCAAGCGTCATTGAAATAACGTCAGGTCGTTTTTTTTTTTAACGGGCGAAAAGTTTCGAACTCGGTGTGTAAGGGCCTTTAGTCTTTGCATGTTTGCTTTCTAAACAAGGTACTTTCGCCTACGTCATGCGTGACCTTTCATCGTGAATGTGTAATGCGTGGCACATCACAGTGCTAGTGTAAGACTAGCATTTGTGGTTAAAAAGTATATACAATACCGGTCAAAGGTTTCAGGGTCGGTAAGATTTTTTATGTTTTTAAAAGAAGTCTCTTCTGCTCACCAAGGCTGCAATTTTTGATAAAAAATACACAAAAAACACAGTAATATTGTGAAACATTATGACAATTTAAAATGACTTTTTTATGTTAATATATATTAAAATGTAATTTATTCCTCTGAAAAAAAGCTGAATTTTCAGCATCATTACTCCAGTCTTCAGTGTCACATGATCCTTCACAAATCACTCTAATATGATGATTTTATGCTCCAAAAACATGTATGATTATTATCCATGTTGAAAACAGTTTTTTACATTTTTATTTCAGGATTCTTTGATGACTAGAAAGTTCAAAAGAACAGCTTTTATCTGAAATGGAAAGCTTTTGTTACATTAAACACTACCCTTTAAAAAGTTTGGGGTCAGTAAGAATTTGTATTTTATTTTTGGGGGAAATAAATAAGAAATCAATACTTCTATTCATTCCTTGGCTGGCTCTACAAAGCCCTGAAGACGTGTGATGTCTGCGTGTGCATGGATGTATGGAAATATAACAACATGTTGAATGCAATGATTCGGATGAACATCATTGGTCCTAAGACTTCCACAGACGATATACACTCACTGGCCACTTTATTAGGTACACCTGTCCAACTGCTCGTTAACACTTAATTTCTAAGCAGCCAATCACATGGCGAGTGCATTTAGGCATGTAGACATGGTCAAGACAATCTCCTGCAGTTCAAACCGAGCATCAGTATGGGGAAGAAAGGTGATTTGAGTGACTTTGAACGTGGCATGATTGTTGGTGCCAGAAGGGCTGGTCTGAGTATTTCAGAAACTGCTAATCTACTGGGATTTTCACGCACAACCATCTCTAGGGTTTACAGAGAATGGTCCGAAAAAGAAAAAACATCCAGTGAGCGTCAGTTCTGTGGGCGGAAATGCCTTGTTGATGCCAGAGGTCAGAGGAGAATGGCCAGACTGGTTCGAGCTGATAGAAGGGCAACAGTGACTCAAATAACCACCCGTTACAACCAAGGTGGGCAGAAGAGCATCTCTGAACGCACAGTACGTTGAACTTTGAGGCAGATGGGCTACAGCAGCAGAAGACCACACCGGGTGCCACTCCTTTCAGCTAAGAACAGGAAACTGAGGCTACAATTTGCACAAGCTCATCGAAATTGGACAATAGAAGATTGGAAAAACGTTGCCTGGTCTGATGAGTCTCGATTTCTGCTGCGACATTCAGATGGTAGGGTCAGAATTTGGCGTCTACAACATGAAAGCATGGATCCATCCTGCCTTGTATCAACGGTTCAGGCTGGTGGTGGTGGTGTCATGGTGTGGGGAATATTTTCTTGGCACTCTTTGGGCCCCTTGGTACCAATTGAGCATCGTTGCAACGCCACAGCCTACCTGAGTATTGTTGCTGACCATGTCCATCCCTTTATGACCACAATGTACCCAACTTCTGATGGCTACTTTCAGCAGGATAATGTGCCATGTCATAAAGCTGGAATCATCTCAGACTGGTTTCTTGAACATGACAATGAGTTCGCTGTACTCAAATGGCCTCCACAGTCACCAGATCTCAATCCAATAGAGCATCTTTGGGATGTGGTGGAACGGGAGATTCGCATCATGGATGTGCAGCCGACAAATCTGCGGCAACTGTGTGATGCCATCATGTCAATATGGACCAAACTCCCTGAGGAATGCTTCCAGCACCTTGTTGAATCTATGCCACGAAGAATTGAGGCAGTTCTGAAGGCAAAAGGGGTCCAACCCGTTACTAGCATGGGGTACCTAATAAAGTGGCCGGTGAGTGTATGTCCATGTTTTATGTTCCAGTATAACAAAAGTGTTTATGAAACAAATTGCCTACCCAACCTTTAATCAGCACAACTTGAGTACAGAATCGACATATAAGAAAGATTTCTGAAGGATCATGTGACACTGAACACTGGAGTTTTACAGTATCTTTTACTTTTGATCAATTAAATGCAGCCCATGATGTGAGTAATTACTGAAGAATGTAACAGACCCCAAACTTTTGAATGGTAATGTAGATTTGACGATTTTCTAAAACAAGTCTACACACACAAAAAAAAATTCTAAGGAATTTACACCTATTTCTATATATTTCTTTCTTCCTACAAATACTAAACACACTGTTCTTTCTCAGATGCTGTTAAACTTGTGGTTTCTCTCTTTACCTGACCCTCAGGCGTCCTTACGTGATGCAGATCATCAGCTCACCAATTTGTTCTGTTGGCCGGCTTTACACCCACTCAACTGGAAAAGCCCTGGTGAACCACATTTCATAATTTTAGCTGTTTTTATAGCTTAACCCCTGTCTGACGAAAACAGGTTCCCGGACTATCCCCCAAATGTGCGTGTGCATGTGCTGACCTCGCCAGACTCGTTCTCCTGTGCTCACCGCAGATTGATAATTGATTATGGCCTTGTGCTTCCAGTCAAATGAGCACGCGATAATTGCGGCGAGTTGTTAAAGTCACTTCCTGCGTCGTTTCTGTCTGAGTGTTGGCTCAAAGTGAAGGCAAACCAATCAGGAGCTTGTTCTTGGCATGGCATGAATGGACAACTTTTTTTTAACTCGACGCTGTTTACTCGATCTTAGCGTGTCTCTGATTTTTCTTCAATTTTAGTTCTAGCGAAAATATACAACTGCTTTAGGGCTTCATTCATTCAAACAAACAACGTTTCTGTCACCTTCTCTTGCATAACTTTTCTCTCTTATCCAAACTCTCTATTTTTTCACTGTTTAATTTGTTCCACATTTGTGTTGGGGGCATGTACACGTCTGAAGGTGAGTTGGTTTTCAGATGTCAGCGGGACACTGAGAGCATATCTCTGTGTGAAGTCTGAGGTTTTGACTGAGATGGATTAACCTTTCAGATGTTCAGGAACATGTCATGGACATTTCTGGAAAGACTTAAGATATAGAGTATTGTAAACCTGATCCTCTCACTCTTGCTTCGTTGATTATAACTGTGATGGACAATAGCAAGGCCAATTACATAAACACACAAACTAGCATTCAAAGATTGTTTGCTTTTGAAAATTAGTCTTTAATATGTTCACCAAAGCTTTCTATTTTAAAATTAAATTTATTCCTATGATGGTAAAGCTGTATTTTCAGCATCATTACTCCAGTCTTCAGTGTCACATGATCCTTCAGAAATCACTCTAATATGATGATTTGATGCTCAAGAAACATTTACAGTTATGTTAGCCTACTTTTGTAATATTATCAATGTATTTGCTTCCGTTTTGACCAATTTAATGCACCCTTGCTAAATAAGAAGTATTCATTTCTTTTATAAAACTGATCCCACTAAAGTGCACATTTAATAATTTATCAAATGCCTTTATCAAGAGTACAGAAGCAATCAAGAGTGTAAAATCTGTTTAGTTATCTCATGCTTACAATGTAGACAGAGCATATGATAAAGCCTGTAACTACTGTGGAAGTCTATGAGGATGTGTCAGAAATCACTGCCAAATATAATATTGATTGATTTTATCCCTCTGAATTTTTCTGTTTAATTTATCTAGTTTACCCGCTGTACACACTAGCATCCTCTGAGACTGGAGTACAATGGCACGTCTGGATTAGTTTTAGACAATATGATTCATGTTCATTTGCTTGTACAGCTCTGAGAGTTCGTGTGAAGCGTTCTGAGAAAACCGCTAACCAGGAACAGCTGTGAAACGGTCAAGTAAGCACTCACCATATTTATGTATGTATGAGAGAGGTTTCACTCATTTTCCTCTGGCAGAGCGGCACAAACTGCATGTGGTGCTGCTGGTGTAGATGAAACTTACGACAGGGGTTTGCTCCATTCTTGACTCGGTTTCATCGGCATCTTATGGTTTGCTTGCAGTTTTTTCAGGCTTGTCAGACCAAGAAGACAAATTCTTCCCTTGTGTTTTGAGGAACTGTTTACTATAGCATCTGAGTATATGTGTGTGTGTGTGTGTGTGTGTGTGTGTGTATGTATGTATGTATGTACGTATGTATGTATGTCTATATATATATATATATATATATATATAATATCATGGTTTTCAATACATTCATTTATTTGTGGCGGGGTGCTTCTTCCTCCAGAATCAATCCGGAGTTGAATGGTTTGAATAATGTAGTATAATGAAGAATAAAGTATAATTAGTATAATAACACTACTCTGAGAAGTTAGTCTATGTTAAACCATGTCGCGTTACGTTTCCATTACAGAATCACGCAATTGTTTTCTATATATCGATAAAAAAAAAACTATTACGAAATGACAGCGTTTCCATTAAACCATGTTTATGGGACTTTTAAAAACGTGATTTTTCCATATATATTACATGATATATTCATATATCATATATATATATATATATATATCACAGCCACCGCACTAGACATTACGCTCACCGGCCACTTTATTAGGTACCCCATGCTAGTAACGGGTTGGACCCCCTTTTGCCTTCAGAACTGCCTCAATTCTTCGTGGCATAGATTCAACAAGGTGCTGGAAGCATTCCTCAGGGAGTTTGGTCCATATTGACATGATGGCATCACACAGTTGCCGCAGATTTGTCGGCTGCACATCCATGATGCAAATCTCCCATTCCACCACATCCCAAAGATGCTCTATTGGATTGAGATCTGGTGACTGTGGAGGCCATTTGAGTACAGCGAACTCATTGTCATGTTCAAGAAACCAGTCTGAGATGATTCCAGCTTTATGACATGGCGCATTATCCTGCTGAAAGTAGCCATCAGAAGTTGGGTACATTGTGGTCATAAAGGGATGGACATGGTCAGCAACAATACTCTGGTAGGCTGTGGCGTTGCAACGATGCTCAATTGGTACCAAGGGGCCCAAAGAGTGCCAAGAAAATATTCCCCACACCATGACACCACCACCACCAGCCTGAACCGTTGATACAAGGCAGGATGGATCCATGCTTTCATGTTGTAGACGCCAAATTCTGACCCTACCATCCGAATGTTGCAGCAGAAATCGGGACTCATCAGACCAGGCAACGTTTTTCCAATCTTCTATTGTCCAATTTCCATGAGCTTGTGCAAATTGTAGCCTCAGTTTCCTGTTCTTAGCTGAAAGGAGTGGCACCCGGTGTGGTCTTCTGCTGCTGTAGCCCATCTGCCTCAAAGTTCGACGTACTGTGCGTCAGAGATGCTCTTCTGCCCATCTTGGTTGTAACGGGTGGTTATTTGAGTCACTGTTGGCCTTCTATCAGCTCGAACCAGTCTGGCCATTCTCCTCTGACCTCTGGCATCAACAAGGCATTTCCGCCCACAGAACTGCCGCTCACTGGATGTTTTTTTCTTTTCGGACCATTCTCTGTAAACTCTAGAGATGGTTGTGCGTGAAAATCCCAGTAGATTAGCAGTTTCTGAAATACTCAGACCAGCCCTTCTGGCACCAACAATCATGCCACGTTCAAAGTCACTCAAATCACCTTTCTTCCCCATACTGATGCTCGGTTTGAACTGCAGGAGATTGTCTTGACCATGTCTACATGCCTAAATGCACTGAGTTGCCGCCATGTGATTGGCTGCTTAGAAATTAAGTGTTAACGAGCAGTTGGACAGGTGTACCTAATAAAGTGGCCGGTGAGTGTATATTTATTAGTATTAATGTAAAGAGACGTAGGCCATGTTATCCAAGCATAATGGCAAGGAAAGACCTTTATTATTGAAAGTGAGGTGTTGACGTCATGGTACAGAGCCCCTCCCTCTCCGCCATGTTGGTAGGATTCCGCGGCAAACCATGATTGTTTACGTGTTGTTAACTCGGTAGTAGAGGAGGTTCTGTCAATTCCGCACTGTTTTACCATGCCTGGAAGTCGCTGCTGCGTTAGAAACTGCTCCAGTACCTCACACGAGACATATGGAAAACATAGGAACAATGGAATACAGTTTTTTAGGTTACCAAAATGGACACAGCATCAGGGAGAGCTGGCACAGCTGTGTCCATTGGTGCACTAGCCAAGCAGGGAACGCTTATTGACCAGTATGCCACACCAGTGTATGAAGTCATTTGGATAATATGTGGCCGCCATCGTGGACTGCTTCGAGGTGTTCATCAAGAAACCCTCAAATGTACTGGCAGACTTTCTCAAAATAGAAACATGCACACACCATGAAATATCTAATTGGGATCACGCCCCAGGGTGTCATTCCCTTCATATCGAACAGGTGGGGTGAGCGTGAGGTTTTGTTTGAGTGTGTTGTTCTTTGAAATAAATGCTTGAAACAACTTGATATGTCTTAATATTTATTGAGAACTGAATATACACATTTTTTGTCTCTTGGAAAAGCTAACCATGCAAAAGAACACAAAAACAGTGCTAAAGAAGTGCTAGAGTGCTAACGTGCTAATTTTATTATTATAATAAAATAATAAAACTGTTATTAGTGCAAAAGAACAAATAACACTATTCAGCACAAGAAGGGCAAAACCATGGCATGTCAGCGGAGGGTCTGGACTAGGCAGATCTGGTCCAAAACCTGGACTGGATACCACTGGACTGGGCAGTTCTCATTTTTGCAAGCCACCATTTCACCCTCCTATGGTCCTGCACAGACACACCACACTTCCTTTGTTCTCTCGGCTGCTTTTTTGGCAGGCTTCTTCTCTGCCTCTTCCCACCTACTTGTTGTGGCTGTGGCTGTTGTAGATCCCGCAGCACGCTGTGACCAGATGATGGTTGAGAGGTAGGTGGGATAGTGAAATATTGCACAGCAACTTCAGGGAGAGCCACCTTCACAAAGAAGTCCTGTGCCTTTTGTAGTCATGCATTCCAAAAAGCCCTGTCTGGAGCTATGCGCAGAATCACAGTCTCCATGTCACAAACAGTTGGGTCTGGACTTGTGTGCAATACTGGTGATTCTTTTTAAGGTGAACCTGACCATCGACTACATGTAAGCAGAAGTTGCGGTCAAACTTGAAGGATTGTACAAAACTTGTATGTTGCTGGGCATTTCACCTTCACGCAGCCTTTCCCACAACAGGTTACAATGGCATCTGGCGAGGCACCTACCTGTGGGAAGGCTGGGTTGACAAAAAAATCACAAGTTTGCACTTGTCAGTCGGTGTGCTGTTTTGGCAGTGTATGCCTGCCTCGCTGTCTCCTCGTGTCTGATTGCCAACTGGTGGCAGCTGTTCCTGGCCCACGAGTTGAGTAACACACCCTCTTTATGATGGAGAGTGCTGGAGAACTGAAGTCTATTCCATAGACGCTATGCATCGAGGAGGGCGTGACTCTCCCTGCCTGTGCAGCAAACCAAAGGGATGACATGTGCTGTCCCCTTGTTCATCTCTCCATCTGCACTGCCTGTTCCTCAGACACATCTGCAATGGTCTTTATGGTCTTACAGCCCAGGTAGGTATTAATACCACCATTTTGGTATTAAGGCCAGTTCCAGTACCAGAGACTGTAGGCTCCGAATGGGCAGAACAGGATCTCTAAACAGCTCACAGTAGTCAGGGAGCGCACTCAATATGGCAGATCCTGTGCCTGTCATGCTGATTTGCCGGTAGACTATTGCCAGCTTTTCTGGTGTTGGTTGGTGGTGGTGTTGTTGTTTTGGCCACACGTGTTTTCTGCGCTGGACTATTGTTGGTCTCACCATCAATTTGTCTGTCCAGAGATCTGCGTTTGGCTGCTGCAGATATAAAATTGATCTGGTGACCAACCTCTGGTTGCACGTTGTTGATGCTGGCTGCTTGAGAGCTTCCAGTACACCGGCTGATCTGTGACCGTGGCCTTCTCTTTCAGCCGGACACAGCTGGAATCAGCCGGGGTAATAACAGCATGCATTTGAGCTAGGGATGCTCCGATCAGGATTTTTGCAGCCGATACCGAGTGCCGATTTCTTGTCATGGTGATCGGCCGATAATCAATACCGATTCCGATGCTTAATTGACTTAATATAAGACAAATAAACAAAATGGAACAGTTTAATGCAGCTCATAAGGTTTATTTAAACATTGTCCAATACTGTGGAGGACAAAATAAACATTTAGTCTCCTAAAATGGAGAAGTCTGATGTAACTTAAACATCGTCCAATACAAGTCTGAGCAGGACAAAATAAATAAATAAAACATCAAACAACATTTAAACTCCTAAAAGAACAAATTGAAGTGGTTTGATACAACTCATTTTAATTAAATCCCTATTTTAATTAAACATTGTTCAATGTTAAAGAGAATAAAATAAATAGAAACATTTAAACTCCAACATGGAGAAGTCTGATGTAACAAATAAGGTTTAATTAAACATTCTCCAATATAAGTATCACGTACGTCTTACGCGTTGACGTCATCAAATCGCGATCGGTTTGTATAAATCGGCCAAGTTAGTGAGTACCGATACAAGTCAAAAATTGTTATGATCAGCCGATGCCAATTAATTCGGAGCATCCTGAATTTGAGCATTTAGGGGGTCCAGATGGATGAATGGACATTTTGTTTAAGTATTATTATTTTGCCTTTGGATAAAGGATAGTTTAAATACACACTCTTAATGTTCATTGGTTTTGGGGTGTAAAAGAAGAAGAAATGTTTACTTACATTCAGCAAGAATTTTATTGATTAAACTGATCAAAGCCATGTATAATATTTCTAATTCAAATAAATGCTGTTCTTTTGAACTTTATATGCATCAACGAATCCATATTCAACATTGATTCAACATTGTTTCTTATTGAGCTCCAGATCAGCATATTAGAATGATTTCTGAAGGATCATGATTCTGAAAATTCAGCTGAGCCATCACAGGAATAAATATTACTGATTTACTGTATATTTTATAATTAAATGCAGCCTTGGTGAGCCAGACTTGAACCTGCATCCCAATTCAACTGTGTACTATTTTATATTTTACCTGATAAAACATAATGATGACAAGTTTTGGTACACGTGTAAATGACCTTCTTTTGCTTGATGTATCTGGTGAACCTTCCACTTAAACATGCCTGTGGTCTGTTGCATTGCCTCCTACTGTTCTGCAAAGATGATTAATGACTGAACATCACTCAAATTCAGCCCTTCTACGCTGTGAAATCTGAGAGACCCGTGCTCAGTTCTCTTGAGAGCCGTCTTGCATGCCCAACACATGTAAATTTGTGATTTTGTGAAGCCACAAGCTTTGGTGTGTTTGTTTTGGCCATGTATGATATTTCACTCTGAATTGTTGTTTCTCAGGCCAAGTTTAAATATAGATGAAACATTAATAGTTGTATTTCCTCAACAAGTTTCTGTCTAAAGGCCATTGCACACTGAGTCCGAAATTCACGTCCATAATTTTCGCACGCTTAAAAATAAATACGACCTCACGTTATGTCAATCAGGCTTGCACACTGCCTCTGAAACTTTCGTCCGTCATAAAAAAATCAAATCGGGTTCGAATTTTCTGCGTTTTTCGCATCCGTTGCAAGCAGTTTGAATGGTGTTTGGACAATTTAGAGCCACTGAAACACGAATGCGAAAAAACGCATATGAAAATTCTGACTCAGTGTGCAATGGCCTTTCTGATTGATTTACTACAGAAAACGTGTTGTAAGTGTTTATATTTTAGTCTGTGCGTGCCATATCTGTAAATAGAGAAAAGTTGCTCCAGCTGCTTTGAGGTGTGTATGGTGTGTGTGTGTCAGAGGTTAGTTGTTGCAACGAGTGAGAAAGATTGACACGGAGCCGCTAAATCTCAAACCTCCGGGGAATCAGCGAACCGAGGAGAGTCTGCTGACAAAAAGACGACGTGACAGAGCTTGTAATAAAACAAGAATCAACATTAGTTTGGCTTTTCAGAGATGCCGAGAACTAGGGATTTAAAATGTTGTAAAAGTGATGCAGAGAGGGAGTTTTTATTTACTCAGTAAGGTATTTTAGTGAACAGATAATTTGACTCATGTATCTCCTGCCAGATCTCACAGGAATTTATGCGAATTTTACGAGGTGGCTAATTCGTAACAATTCATACGACCTCACTCGTACGAATTAGTACGATTTTGCTAAATCGTACATATTTTACGAATTAGTAAAAATTCGTATGAATTTGTACGAATGTGTACCCCTTACCCCACCCCTAAACCTACCCATCACGTGGGTTTAGAGAAATCGTACGAAGTGAGGTCGTACGAATTAGCCACTTTTTAATCATTCGTCGAATTCGATACGAATTGGTCATTAGATAGGGTAGGTAGCTCTCTAATACCCCTTTCCACCAACAAGAACCAGGTGCTGGTTCAGAGCTAGAGCTAGTGCTGGTTCGGAGTTGGTTTAACTGACGAGCTTTCAAAGAACCGGTTTGCCTTTCCACAGGTTAGAGAGCCATCACAGAGCCAGATATTACGTCACTGTATACATCTCATGTTGGTGCTTTGGTGGTGCTTTGGTGGTGGAAAAACAAAGAACCGATTTGAAACTAGGCTCTGGCTCCGAACCAGCACCAGTTCTGCCTTGGTGGAAAAGGGGTATAACAGAGTTGATTGTGAAGCATCATCTATTGTGAAGGGTCATTTCATTATGTTTGTTGTAGTGAGTTGTAAGTTTATTTTTAAGGAAGTACCGTGTCTATTGGTAAAGTTACAGTAACATCTTCAGCTCGATATCCTCTCCATCTAAACTGATTATGTCTCTTATGAGCAGTATAGGATAACCATATTTCATCACGCAGAGGCAAAGTGCCTGCGACTTCACAGATGTGATATTGTCAGCACTCGATCGGGTGTAACAAAATCCTGTCTGACAGCCATTTAGGTCATTTCCTCTCTTTAAGACCCCGTATTACAGCTCTCTAAAGGTAAGGACTGCCCAGAGTACAGTCCGACGAAATTGGGAATGTTGGGTAATCTAATTAGAGGGCAGGACGGGGGCCCATGGGGCCACAGACTGTGGCGAAGCAGGGAAACACTCGCCCTAAAACTGCACACCGCAGGCTCGCTGTGGTAATGTCTGAGAGGTTAATTCTTCCTCATGAGGAAAAACAGGACCTTTCCTGGACGGGACAGCCACATCCCTGCTCCGATGACATAGATGCAGAATGAAATAACCTTTGCGGAGTGAGTCAGTGTATTCTCGATAAGGGATGTCAGTATTTACTGTTACCTTTAACCGAAAAATAAAATAAAAAATGTGCACTAAACAACGTTTAATGGGTTAACTCCCATTAAAGTATAACGTACCGTTTAGTAAATGGGGTGGGATGATGCATTATTGTACAATACTATTTTGGGAAGTAATTATGGTTTGGGAAGTATAACGAATTAATTATAATTAAACTGTATTAATTAAAATAATACTCAAGAAAATGTAGTTTTAGAGTACAGTTTTGTTAAAATATCTTTTGTAAGTAACACAACTTGGCATACAATTTACAATGAAAAGACAGTAAAACTTTTTTATAATAAGTTTATTTTATGCATAAATGTTTGTCTTTGTATGTGTGGTTGATTTTAATTGCTTTTTGTTTAATTTGTTCATAAAAAGCCAGTTATGTATTCCTGTTTGAAAATACTGTTTTTGTCACCATATTTTTAGTCATTTTAACGGGAATTATTTATTTGCAGGGGACAGGCCTATACTGATAAAAATGTATTATACAATAAAAAAAATCAATTCAACAAGACTGTAAATGTAATAAACTGTTGTGTTGCATATATAAGCGAACACTACAGGTTAGCATATAATTTAAAACTTTTTTTTCAAATATAAGTTTCTTCTTATTTTGATATATAATATTTTTGTTACTTTTCTTTGTATTGTTATGGTTCCATATAAAGCCATTCAAATTTTATGTGTCCTTTTATTTTACCACGTATATTATGGCAGTTAATTTTAAGAAGTAAATTTAAATGTACAAAACAGATTTAGATGCATTAATTCATGCTTAGTTTTTTGTCACCATGTATCTATTGTAATTTAAACAGGATTTTTTTTTTATTACAGTGGACATATACTGGGACAAAAAGAGGATAGGATGCTGTAAAAGAAAAGAAAGAGAGCGAGAAGCAGAGCACAAATACAGCGAGAGAGGGTAAGACAGGAGTGATTTATGTCCTGCTATTGAGAAACTAAAATAAATCCAAACTCTGTGAGAGAAACATACAGTACGGACTGTAAAACACAAGACATGCTCGGCCGCTTTCCCTGCCTCAACCTCAGAAGCTTACGCTCCCTCTCCGCAATGTCAAAGCCAATCATTTGGGTTTTTGTTCTTAAGGATATTATCTGAGTTGGAAAGGACCTTGTTTTCTCCGCCCAAGTTTGTTGTAGAGGGAATTGTGTGTTTGATTTTTGGAGGTTTGTTTTAAATGACCCGGTCAGTAGTCATTATTGTCAGTGTTGCGAGTCTCTTTTCTGTTTTTTGAACAGTTGTTCAAAATGTTGAAGCCATGACCTAGTGGTAATGCAGATTCTTCAGCCCAAGCTCTGCAAATGTAAAAGTTGCTGCCTTAAACTTCAAGTACAATCAACTTGGATATTTAAGTCATTTCACCTTAAATTACATTAAACTTACTTGAAATTGAAATTGCTTGCCTTTTGTCCACAGTAGTTGAGTTCGCGCGCGAATCATTGTTAACTAAATGATGTTCAAAATCTGATTCAGATGAACTATCCATCTGAGCTGATATTCTCAGAACACCACACTGCACAGTCTCTGCTGTTGCTTAGTTACCAATGATTGCGCGTGCGAATTCCACAATCGAACTACTGTGGACTTCGACCGAAAACAGCAAGTAAATACAGGTATGTGAGCTGGCTGAATTAACATCATTTTCTATTATTATCTTTCACATCTACAACAGTCAGATTGACCGTGGTCACTCTTAATAACACCACTCACTTGGCTGTGCACTCGTAATCTCGTAGAAGTCTGGCTGCAAAATGAACCTTTGGTCTAATAAAACATCGGTACCAACCGTTCTTCACAGATGTGAAGTCAACCATTCTCTGAGATTTGTTTTCATGATAATCAAATGTAAAGAGTTTTATCTCTAAAAACTGTTTAGCATATAATGCTAGTCATGGGGGCATATTTAATAACACTAACCAGGCACAAAATAGCCCCACACTAACACAGTAACATAATGAGGGTCCATACATGCAAAACGAAGCATTGAGAACTTTGTAAGAGTACAGACTGTTTAATAAGAAGATATTTTATAAAAACAGTACACTTCGTGTATACAGGCAGACGCCATCTTTGGAAAACAGTTTCGACAAGTCGAACCACGAACTCCGTTCATACAGTTCAGAAGTTCGCTGAACTTCATACAGTTCAGCTCACTCAGCACGACGTTCATGGTTTGACTTGTCGTGACTGTTTTCCAAGATGGCTCCTGTCTTTATACACCATGGTATACATGAAGTGAACTGTCTTTATAAAGTATCTTCTTATTAAACAGTCTGTACACTTACAAAGTTCTCAATGCTTCGTTTTGCATGTAGGGACACTCATTATGTTACTGTGTTAGTGTGGGGCTATTTTGAGCCTTGTTATTGGTATAAACTAGTGATTTCTTTTTACTTAGTAAATGCCCCCATTACTGAGCGTTATATGCTGAACAGTTTTTAGAGATAAAACTCTTCACATTTGATTATCATGAAAACAAATCTTAGATGACGGTTGACTAGGTACTGATTAGACCAAAGGTTCATTTTGCGCCGAGTTCTCCTTTAAGAGGCTAAAAGCAGGTTTAGAACATGCCCCATTGAAGTCAACAGGGTGCGAATTTTAAAAAGAGGATAACACGGTGTAGGCAACATCGATTTTTGTCGTATTTGTCACTCCAAATGTACAAAAAAAGAGCTCAATGTTAAAATAGACCGGAGTTCTCCTTTAAAGCAATGTAAAAACATATGTTTTTGACTTATTGATCATATAATTTTTTACAGTGTGATGCTCATTTGGGAGATACAGGTTTGCATCTGGTTTTGCATGATAAATGCTAAACTTTCACTCAATCTGCGATAAGCACATTTTGACTAATCAAAGGGCTTGATAAATGCGATACACTTCATTTAGAGAGAGTAAATAGCACAGTGTGGGGCGTTTGATCAACATTATTTACACAATACGCCACAACTGTGGCAAGAGTTTGTGTCTTGGCGGACTTCGATACGCGCACACACTCAGGAGACGGCGTTCATTATCTGCTTCCGCCCGTCTTTTTAAACTGTTTATTTGTGAAGGTGGAAGGATAATGAAGTCTCTGATTACACAGCAACAGGATTTGCCTTTGTGCACTCGGTGACTGATGTGAAAGTGTGAGAGAGCTGTAAATAATTCATCCGCTTGATTTGTGACACTGTCAGCACAGTTTGTTGCTCTCTCCGGAACTGAACGCCAGATTGAGATCT
>JAQIUQ010001269.1:90000-112500 GCA_030378365.1 Hybognathus amarus | reverse complement strand
AGGCAAGAACAGCCAAAGTAACACAGTAATGCCTCCCTTGAGATCTCCTGTGTGTGTGTGTGTGTGTGACCCCAGTAAGGACAAAAATATTCAGGGGTCAGAGAGTTCTGCTGGGCTGGATCACAATCTGACTGACAGCGTAGAGCGGTAAACTTGCTATTTTAGCTTGGCTCTCTCCTGACGGGTGATGCACGTCTGTTTAATGGAAATTATGTTTGCTATACCAAAGAGGCGTTTAGTGGTACCGTATCCGCCTCTGTGGACAAACATAATTATGTTGTCAATATATATCATAGTATTTTATTTTTTGGATATTTTGCTTATTTTTTGGTGCTTAAAAATAAAATAGTTGCGAACAACAGTAGAAATTTACAAAACAGTTCTAGTACACAAACGTTCATAATTTATTATGTTAATAAATCATAAAAGAGGCATTTAATTATTCGAAAGAGATGAGATTATTTGGTCTACTGACAATTTATTTTTATAAGTATTTAAATATTAATGTAATATTTATTACATTTCATAAACCCAAATTAATTAATTTATTTTTAACGTACAATTTAATACAATTTAAAAGTGTGCGTGTGTGTGTGTATATATATATATATATATATATATATATATATATACACACATTTAAATTGTATCCTATGCACCTGCAAATCATTTTGGTGTTTTTATTAATTTAATCATAATAAAATATAATTAAATTAAATATTTTATATGAATTCAATATATTAAATTAAATTATACTTTATAAAATAATTTCAATGTGGGTTTATGATTGTCATGCCTTAATTATAATTAAATTCTACAAAATAAATAAGTGTGGTTTTATGTCGAGTTATTTCGTAATATTTTGCGTCTGACATTGGGGTCTAAAGTCTGAAGCCACTAATAAAAGTAATTTTGCATAATTTTAAAAATGTACTTTTTCACAGAAATCCACATAACAGTTTGAATAAAGAATGACATAAAATATTTAGTTTTAGTGCCACTTTATCGACAGCAACATGTTTGCTTTGTGACCCACAAATAGTATCGAATTTTAAATATTTCGTTTTCGATCATATTGTTCCTTGTTCCATGTCAGAAATCTCAAAACGTTGTTGTTTCCAGGTTAAAATAAAATTAGGGCTGTCAAACGATTAATCGTGATTAATCATCCAAAATAAAAGTTTGTGTTTACATAATATATGTGGGTGCACTGTGTATAATTATTTTGTATGTATATATATATATATATATATATATATATATATATATATATATATATATATATATAAAATACACACACATGCATGTATATTTAAGAAAAAAATAACATTATTATACATTTATATATAATATAAATTATTAGGGCTGTCAAACGATTAATCACGATTAATCACATCCAAAATAAAAGTTTTTGTTTACATAATATATGTGGGTGCACTGTGTATAATTATTTTGTATATATAAACACACACACATGCATGTATATTTAAGAACAAATATTATTTATATGTTAAATATTTATATATAATATAAATTATATATAAATCTATATACAATATATATACATGAAAATATTTCTTAAATATATACAAGCATATGTGTGTATTTATATATATAAAATAATTATTCACAGTGCACACACATATATTATGCAAACACAAACTTTTATTTTGGATGTGATTAATCGAATTAATCGATTTGACAGCCCTATAAATTATATATAAATCTATATACAGTATATACATGAAATATTTTCTTAAATATATACAAGCATGTGTGTGTATATATATATATATATATATATATATATATAATTATACACAGTGCACTCACGTATATTATGTAATCACAAAATTGTATTTTGGATGTGATTAATCGCGATTAATCGTTTGACAGCCCTAAGGTAACACACACACCAGTAGAGGTCAGCAAGTCCTTTTACACATTAATCACAGTCTCCATCACTCCTGACCAATAAATACTGGTTGATGAGGAACTAAGGACAAAAGCTACTGATTAATGCCATCATACTTCAGCATATAAAGAGAGAGCCCATGCAGCAACACGTGGGTTTTTCCTGATGAAGCTCTACCCTCACATTGAGAATCCATTAGTCTGCTATAGGAAGAATCTCCCAAGCCCACTATTAAGGACAGGGAGTCTCCAGCTCTCTGGGATTTGGCCTTCGTCACAGGCACCGACAGCGAGAAGGAAGCCATTAAATCATAAAATGTTGACTTCACTTTTTGAAATGAAAGGATTTATTAAAACAGTATGCTGGACTGGGGGGTACAAAAGGCTTTTAGTGATGCATTTGGCTTTTACAGTATTTGAAAGCGTTTGTGGCTGGGCGAGACTAAACTAATTGGACCATGTGACAAACAGCAGAAAGAGTCGGGTCTTTACAGTCAAATACTTTTATGATTTATTAGACACGAATTGTACCACCAACACAAAGAATAGCCTGGAGAGTTTTTGCTGCAGTCAGGACAGGGGTGTGTAAAGCACACGTCCCAGATCGTCTCTCAGGACACATTCATAACGCTGCAGAATCTGTGCTGGCTTTTGTAAATCTGAATAATGCGTCGATGGATCTATTAGACACACTTCTGCTGCTATTTATTAAGCTCATATGAATTCATTTTTGATTTATAAATAAGTAAAATGGACAATTATTATTCTTTTTTTATATATTTTACAGTATTTATTCATGTGCCCTGATAATCTTACATTAGAATAACTTCTCCTGCTATGCATCTCATGAAATTGCGTGTGTATGACACGCTAATTCGTATTTCCATTTTTGGCGTGCTATCAACACGCATAATCGCTTTTCAGCGTGTTTATGAACGCCGTTGACTTAACGTTACATTACTGTATATATGACCCACCCAAACCCCATCCCTAAACCTACCCGTCACTGGGGTTAATATCATTTATAAGTCTTCCCCTACCATCCTAGAGAAAATATCGCTCTCCCAGATGTAGATCTACATTTTGCTTCGTTTCGCTCTGACATTTGACGGCGTGTACATACACGCGGAATCACTCGGACATTAATGGCGTAGACACACGTGGATAGCTCAAAATGCGTAGAGATAACACGCCACTTGACTTGAAAGTGGCGTGTATGTTTATGCAAAATCATGATGTCATGTTGTGCTACGACATCTCTTTTCTGATGATGCGTTTTGGGACAACCTGTCACTCACATGAGATCAACCAATAGCAAACCACAACCGTCCAATCAGTTCCCGATGGACAAAATCAAGTCCCGCCCTACATTTGTTCTTGTTCGCAAAGCCATTTCACTCAGATATACGTCAAAATAGCAATAGAGAGAGAAAGGAGTATCGCAACTTTTAAATTCGAAACTATTTGTGCGATATTTGAAGCAAAGGAAGTGTGTGTATCATATACACAAGTGTACCCTATTATTTTCCCTTCTGAGCTTTTGTTGAACTCAAGGACCCAGAAAATAATTGAGCATTACATTTATAAATGTGTGTATTCATTTAATTATTTAATTTGAAAAAGTTTTAGGTCGAATTTTATAGACCAAGAGAGAAAACTATTATTGAACTTATTTAGTGGAATTTACAATTGACAAATGTTTGTTAAATATAAATGTTATTATGCTGTTGTTTGCACTGCAGCTTAACCTTTACTGTCACCATCCCGTATACGGGACGCTGAACTTTACTTTCAATTTATTACTATTAAATCCTAATCAAATTATGACAAACTATATATCGTTGGAAAGGTCTAAGACTCCTAAATAGATATTTGACTGCTGTTTTCTGCTACAAATTATGAAGGAAGAGTAACCAGATAAATTTTTGACAAGAGTGCACCTCTAAAAAAATCTGCCTCATAACAGACCTTTGTCACAATTCTGACCTTTGTCACAAAAAGCCAATTGATCGACTTTTAATCATTGCAAATTCTGTTTTTATGCTAAAAGTTAATAATAAAACAAATAATCTAATATTTTTCAATAAAAAAACAAATAGTATAATATTATTCTCTAAAAATTATAATATGTATATATTATCCTCTAAAATATAATATTATTTTTTATCGCCTTTTTTATTATATCACATATTTTAGTAGTTATCATAAATTAGGTATCATTTGAAAGCTTACGAACTCAGAATTCATCCTGTAAAAACCGTTTTGAAATTGGACGTTGCGTTACCATAGAAACGGTATTTTTGTATTAGGCCCCTCCCCTTTTGGGCATCATCTTTCATAATTTATTATCAAAACCTTTCTAATCTTGACAAAACACATATTGTCAGAAAGGTCTGAGTCTCAAGGTTCCATATTTAGTGACAGAAGTGATATTTGGATAGAAATTTATTAATTTGTTATGGCAGAATGCATACAATTAAATTCAATGGAATTCAATGGCACCCGGTGGCTATTTTTGGTATAACGCCTAAACAAAATCTCATGGGAACTTCAAAATTTGTGATATCAACTTTAAATTTGGAACACAACTTGTTTACATATATAGCTTTCATTTTATAGTAATTTTATTGTAAAAAACATTTTGTAAAATATTTATTTTATATTAAAAATATATATATTAATAAATAATATTTGATTTACTGTAAATTATAACTTCCATAACTTTTTCATACTTTAATTTTTTTAAGTGCTTTCACTTCAGTGCTTTCACCATTTAAGTTTGTATAGTGCATTTTAATGTAAATTTTTAAAAAGGGGGGTGACAGGTAAGGGGTTAAGATGCACTTGACGTGAATCAGTAGTTTAACATTTTACATCAACAGCAAAAGTAACACTCTTACGGGAGCCAGCTATTTTTAAACTATTTGCACATAAAAGCAGAAAGCGAGTATGTTTGAGGCATGCAACAGCTCCAGGATTTTATTAAGAATTTGAGATTTATTTCAAAGTATGATAATTTATGTACAGAAGTCATGGGTGCAAAAGGAGATATTTGTGTACGTGAGGAATTTCTGTGGTCTGTAAAGTCCATAGTTCAAGCAGACCCAGACTTTGACACAGTCACACCTAATATACCCCATATTTAAGGTTAATACATTTTACAACAGAAATGCAATAATAATGATAGTCTTTATGGAAAGCCATGAAGTTTAAAACCTAACAAAAATAAATACAGATTCTACAGTGCATGGTAAATGATGTATTATACATAAAATGCATTCAGATAGATATGCTCCGTAATGTCTGGTATTGTCGAAGTGGATCTTTTCGTTGAAAGGGCAAACCTGAAATCTATTTCATGTCATTCATGCTTACAAACTGAATGACTGTTTTTCATCTAACATATAGTGCCATTTAGTGTCACATGAACTAGGCAAAAAGTTGATTAAATAGGTTAAGAAGATACACTTTCATTCAAATTGTAATCTTTTGAAGGTATTAAAATAATACAGGTCAATTTAATTATTTCTTAATTGCAAATTTAGTTAAAGTTTGGTATTTCCCACATGCACTTTGATGCAGAAATATTAAATCTAGAAATATTGAATCTAAAACTTGATGTTGGTTTCTGGGATTTGAAAACTATTAAGCATTGCATTTGTAGTTATACAAAATTGATTTATTGAAATTCTTATTTAGAATTTTGAAGTTGAATTTTACAATTTAAAAGAGTCTTTGTTAGTTTTGGATTAACATTTTTCAAAAATAATTATTTATTTGAATCTAATACTTGTCATTTCTGTTTTATAGGTTTAACAAAGCAAAATCTCTCCTCTAGATTCGGCTGAAGAACTATATTCTCTCAACATTTGCGCGGCATGTCTCTAGATTTAACAAGTTGCACTGTTGGTAATGTATCGTGCTCGTGCTCCCTCTTTCTTGTAGTCACCTGATAAGTGAACTCCCTCGCATTTAACTTTTCTAGATGCTTCATGTGGGATCTGATCAGGTCTCAGTAAATCGAAAGAGAGAAACCACATATGAAAACAAACCTTGTGTAAACCGCATCCGCACGTCTCAAAAACTCTCCTGATAATTTGACTAATAAGCGGGATAAACAGAGAATTTGCAGTACTCACCCGAGACTGTGTGACACGGTGCTTTGAGAGATGAGAATGACCGTCTCTCGTCTTCTCCGCTCTCTAAATAAGGCCCTGACTCCACACTCTTTTCCCCATCTGCTAAAGCTATTTCCCCCAAAAGGCATCTGATTTCCTCTTCCGTCTTTTACCCACGAGCAGAGAAAGGCCCTGCTTTGTGTGCCGTTACACCGCATCTGTCTGTACGGGTGAAACCTTTGGGACGTCTTGAATAGTTCTGCTCGAGTAGTGTATGCCGCGATGAGCACTGTTACTCTGATTAAAATAGTGATACACTACCATGACTGTAAATAGTAAAGACTAATGTATATTCCTTTTATTCATTTTAGTGGGCTGGGAAGTAATTGAAATTACATGGGATATATTGTCGGATATATGTGTGTGTTAAAGTTTCAACATGCCTTTCGTAAGCCGCCAAATAGCAAATCAATAATGAGTTTACTGTTTATACTGTATAACAAAACGTTCTTAGTTTTAACCATATTTCCTTAAACGAATCAGAAAAGAAAATACACTAACCTGACTGCCTAACCAAAAAGCAATATGCAATATATTTACAAAGCCAAGTGAACAAATTGAGATGGCCAAAATCAGAGTCAGAAAACAGCCAAAAGGTCAAATACAACAAACACAAAACATTTCCAACTCAAACGGTCTTTAATACACTTTTAACACATACAAACTCTCTTATTAAACACTACAAACATATATTAGGAATACACTAATAAAAACTCTCTTATAACTCTGCACTAAAAAATCCAACTCTTTCTGTTTAGGACACAAAGATGTTGTGATGACGTCTTTTAAAGTTCTGTGCACCAATCAGGACATAGCCTGCAGGAACCAATCAGAGGGCATTCCTGGGCGCACACAAACAAACTCACTCCCAAAACAACCAAGGTAAAACAAAGCATAAACAAACCATATGGTCCTAACTATTATATATATATATATATATATATACATATATATATATATATATATATATATATATATATATATATACACACACACACACACACACATACACATATATATATATATATATACACATATATATATATATATATATATGGTACACTTTGCAATATGGTTCCTTCGTTAATGAATAACTACACTAGAACCAATAAATAACACAGTATTAACAATCTAGTAACTATTATTAACTAACAAGAAACTCTGATTAATCGAACTAGTAAGTAATAGCACACAGATGAAAGTGTTACTTCACTATTAACTAATCAATAACTACTATTTTGTCAATGCTTCCCAGAGAACTACTGAAAAAGTTTATTAACAATCTAGTACACTCTTAGAAGAAAAGGTTCTATATAGAACTTTAAAAGGTTCTAAAACGCTATCGATTTGGAACCCCTAAAATGCAATGCATGAATGATCACAAAATTCAAAATATGGGGGTTAAAAAATGTAATTTATCAATATCACAGGAAGAGTGCCATTTTAGTTTTTATCCTTCAAAAATCAGCATGATTAAAATGGGGTATTAAATGACTACAACAGTTTAATAAACTATAATTGAATTACAACTGCAAAATGTAGAATAATGTAATATATGAATGAATAATAGCCTATAAAGAACCTTTGTGCCAAAAGGGTTCTTTCTTGTCATTATCATAATTTTTTTGCATAAAATGTCCTTTGCAGTTGAGTAAAGATCCATATAGAACCCTTTGTTCTAAGAGTGTATTAGAAAACTCTGATTAATGAACTAGTCAGTAATAGTGCGCAGATGAAAGAGTTACTACATACTTCTGTGGAAATTACTAATGATTTGGATTTGTATTATAAAGTGAAGACCATGGGAACTAACTAGTAATAGCCTAACTCAAGTGTTACTAAAGAAGTTTTCTAAAAGTATACTAAAGTTCACCAAAAATCTCAAACACTTGAAATGACTTTAGTGTTTGGTTGCACAAATCATGACTAGATCATGTAGTAACACGTGAGTCATTACTAGTTTGTTCCAATGATCTTCACTTTATAATACGAATCCAAATAATTAGTAATTCCCAAAAATATGAGGTACCACTTTCATCTGTGCACTATTACTTACTAATTCATATTCAGAGTTTCTTTTTAGTTACTAAATTGTTAATAAACTTTTTCTAGTTCTCTGGGGAAGTGTTAAAAAAACTAGTAGTTATTGATTAGTTAATAGTGAAGTACCACTTTCATCTGTGTGCTATTACTTACTGAGTTCGTTAATCAGAGTTTCTTGTTAGTTAATAATAGTTAATAGAGTGTTAATATTGTGTTACTCATTGGCTCTTGTGTAGTTATTCATTAAAGAAGGAACCATATTCTAAAGTGTTACCATATATATATATATTAGGCTGTAAACGATTAATCGCGATTAATTCGCATCCAAAATAAAAGTTTGTGTTTACATAATATATGTGGGTGCATGTGTATAATTATTTTATATAAATAAATACACACACATGCTTGTATATATTTAAGAAATATTTTCATGTATATACTGTTTATAGATTTATATATAATTTATATTATATATAAATATAAATATTTTATAAAAAAAATTTTTCTTAAATATACACGCATGAGTGTGTATTATACAAAATAATTATACACAGTGCACCCACATATATTATGTAAACACAAACTTTTATTTTTGGATGCGATTAAGTCGCAATTTAGTTGACAGCCCTAATATATATATATATATCACCTTAATATTTAGTTGGAAACAGTTGAAACCTGTAATTCTCTTTTCAGGATTCATTGGTGATAAAAGTTAATAAACAGCATTTATTCAAAATATAACTGTTTTCTAACAATATAAATCTTTGCTATCAGTTTAACACATCCTTACTGAATAAAAGTATTAATTTCTTTAAAAAACACACACAAAACTGTATATATTGTTACAACAGATTTATATATATATTTATACACACTACTTTAAAAAAAGATATTAATACTTTTTATTTAACTTCAAAAAAGTGTGCGTTTTACTGATATTAAGACATTGAAAAATTCAATGTAACATGGTTTCCTCAACTGTTGATAATTGAGCATCAAATCATCATATTAGAAGTGATCATGTGACACTGAAGACTGGAGTAATGATGCTAAATGACATTTTAAAAATGGACATTTTCAATTGTAATAATATTTCGCACTATTATTGTTACTGTATTTTTGATCAAGCGTTATTTATGTTGTAGGTGGTTTGTGCAGTCATCCCACCAATAGAAGAAGATCTACAGCTTCGGGGCTTCAAGCACTTGAGCCCCTGTCGTCTAAATCATCCTCACAACACAGGAGAACGTGCAGAAGATCAACAACCCATTAACACGTTTAACCCCTCTCAGCTTCTCCGACCTTCTCAACAAATCTGCCTTCAGGGGCCGAAGAAAAAAAACAGCAAATCACAAAAAAGATTTAAAAGGGCCGAATTTCGGAGGTGTTTTAGATGTATGGAGCTGTAAGGCTCTGGCCTGGCTCGATTCAGTGGACAGTTGTGGCGGGGTTCTGTGACCCAGCCTCCCTCTCATGTTACATGTCCCTATTTATAACATCTCCCACCCCTCCTTCAGTCCCAGCCCATTGCCCAAAATCCCGGCCACTGTTAGGAAGCACCTTTCCCTCTCAGCTGGGCCGCAGTCTGCGCTAGACTGTCAGCTGAGATTCATCTCTCATCATCATAATCGTCAGCTGCTGCTGCCTGGCAACTCTCGCTCGCGACGTGCATGGGATTATCACACACACACACTCATGTGTACTGACGCACTTTTTCCCTTTCCACTTTTTTTTCCAGGGAGAGATTGCTTAAAAGTGAGAAGCAAAGGAGCGTTTTGTGTTTCTGCTGCTTTTAATTAATCTGGAAGTTTTGCTGTTGTGGCTTCTGTTTTGGGTTTGGTGCATGCGATGGATCACACGCTGTTCGGCTGTTTGCGCAGCCCTCGACGTGCCTCCACAGGCCCTGCACCCCGCCTTCGCCCTTCACGGGCGCTCCGAGCACCTCTCCGCGTACCCTGACCTCTCCACCTCGTCTCCTTCTACCTGCATCGTGAGCGGTTACCCAGGTGAGGACGGGGGACTGTTTGGGGAGCACGGGCACCAGCGAGGGCTGCCCATGTCCCAGCAGCAGCATCATCATCATCATCACCATCATCACCCATCTACCCCAACCGCAGCAGACCGGATGGCACATACCGCAGACGGCCAGCGCCTCGCCAGCCAGCGCCCGTCTCAGGGCTGGGCATCTCGGCCCCTGATTCAGGCTCTTCGGACATGGGTCCCGGGGCCCCAGCCTCTGCGCGCAGCACCCCGAGCCTCGGCGGAGGGGTGCCCACGGGGGCCTCTTGTGTTCCCGGAGGGGATTTCGGACGTCATACGATATGTCGCCAGCCGAGGCAGAGAAAAAGGAATAGCAAGCGAAGAAGTGACAGCTCTGGTAAGAAAAAGGCTCGTTTACTCTAAACAAATCTTAAGTAAAAAGCTAAGGGTTTGATGTTTTACATATAGCCTTGATTTATTTGATCAAAAATACAGGAAAACGGTAATATTGTGAAATATTATTGATAATGGTTTTCTAGTTTACTTTCAAATATAATTTATTTCTGCAATACAAAGCTAAATAATATATATATATATATTTCTAATTGTATAAATCAGACATATAAATAATAGATCAAATGTAGCATTTATTTGCTATCTGTAAATAATATTAATATGTGTTAAATACTAAATTATATATATTTCTAATTTTGCAAATATTATATATACATTGTTTAACATATTTTTTAAATATATTATGTATATTTATATATAATATTTATGAATTATTTAAATTATATATATATATATTAGGGCTGTCAAACGCAATTGCAATTAATCGCATCAGAAAATAAAAGTTTGTGTTTACGTAATATATGTGGGTGCACTGTGTAGAATTATTTTATATATATAAATACACACACAGCTTGTATATATTTAAGAAATATTTTCATGTATATGCTGTATATAAATTTATATATAAAAAAATCTTAAATATATATGCATGTGTGTGTATTTATATACTGTATATACAAAATAATTATACACAGTGCACTAAACACAAACTTTTATTTTGGATGTGATTAATCATGATTAATTGTTTGACAGCCCTAATATATATATATATATATATATATATATATATACAGACACAGTATATACGTATATGATTGAAAGACTCAATTTTTCCTATGCATATTACAAGAGCATGTTATAGCGTAATGTAGAAAAACATTTATCTTATCAATTATACTTTTGTACTTTTAAATTTTATTCCCACTGTTAACAAATTCTTTGTTTTATTGTAACTGTTTTGGTGCATTTTAACAGCCTTCACAATCAGACTGAGTGTGTTTTTGGAAACGTGGAGCCGTGTTTTTGCCTGTGAGAGTTTTGTACCGTAGGTGTTGGCTTACACGCACAGAAGCAATTATTTTGGCTAGCAGAGGGCAGAATGTAACTCATGTGTGGGCATTTAACTGCACGCATGATTCACGTTTAAGTCTCATCTGTTTCATCTCCTCACTTTTTTGGCAAGCACAAATAAGACATGTGGTAAAGTAACTAATGCCATGGTCTGAGAAATGAGGAGAACAGGGAGACACGGAAACACGAAAAGCCACACGTTAGATGACAGGAGTGCTTTCTCTTTGAAGATAATTTGTTTGTACATTGGAATAAGAACGGGAATATACTGTTACTTTATTTCTGGATTTGCCGATGGGTAAAACGGGCAGGGAGGTATGAAGTGATGTTTTCGGTTCACTGCAAAAGTTGTTTAATCCGATGGGCATCTCCAGTTTGTTTTGTCGGGAATAGTTGCCACTCGTGTTAAAAAAAATCAATTTAACACTGCATAAAATGGATCATAAAATGTACTTTTACGATCGTGTTACTTCAAAGGGAATTTGAACTACTTTCTGCCCTTTAAAACAAAGTTCATGTCCACACAACAGAGGTACAGCCCTGCAGATGTGGATTTGTTCTCATTTGTGCCAACCCGAAATGAACATAACATCAATACACTTGTTCCACTGCTGAAAAGGTCTTAACAGAATTGGAGGACTCCGCACTAGTTCTTTAACAATTATGGTAGCGCTTCATTTTACAGTGTTCTTGTTGCTCACACTGTAAAAAAATATTGATGGTTTAACTTAAAAAAGTAAGTAACCTGGTTGCCTTAAAATTTTAAGTTCATTGAACTGGAAAAAGTGAGTTAATACAATGAAAGAGATTAATTTAACCATCAGAAACTCAAAATTATACGTTATTTGAACTAAATAAATTATTTAAGTTGATTTGACAAAAGAAAAAATGTTGTGATTACTACACTGTAAAAAAATATTGTTGGTTTAACTTACAAAAGTAAGTAACCTGGGTTGCCTTAATTTTAAGTTGATTGAACTGGAAAAAGTGAGTTAATACAATGAAGGAGGTTAATTTAACCATCAGAAACTCGAAATAATAAGTTATCTCAACTAAATAAATTATTATAAAGTTGATTTGACAAAAGAAAATATGTTGTGATAACAAATCTTGAAAATATTTTGTACAGTGTATGTTGTATGTACTCACTGTAGTAATAACATAACATTTTGCATAATTACATGCAACTAACGCTGAACCTATCTCTATAGTAAGTACACACAGTTAATTATTACTACTCATTACTTAAATATAGAATTACAAAAATCGTACAACTCTTTGTCAATTCATATACAATATTTTTAATAACAGGCAGATGTGATTAGAAGTTATTTGCACTGTTAAATATAATCATTATTATGTATTCGCTATACATTTATTATATATATATATATATATATATATATATTTTTTTTTTTTTATATATATATATATATATATTATTCTACTCCCGTATCAAAATTTATATTTTTTCAAGTGGTAAGTGGGATCCAAGTGGGATTTACAATAAACAAAATAATTACCATGTTGTGGTTTGTAATATTGTAAAATGTATTGAGTTATAGAAAATTTAATTTCTCGGATGTGTTTGGGGCCTTTGAACAGTGTTGATCTATTTTAAATATTATAGATTTTAAAAGGTATTTAAATTATTAAAATGTTTTAATATACTTTATTTATTTTCAGAGCAACTGTGGCATAACACAACAATTAAATTATAGCATGCTTTCATAATGAGCACCAATCAATGCAACAATGGCTGATTTAACAGCATATTTTTCAGTTTATTTTAAGATATGTTGTTTGATTTATTCAAAGCATGTGTGGATGTCCTAATAAAACAGCACATGTCTGGTTTGGATAGGAGACAGCCGCCGTGTATTTTGTCATGTGGGTTTTCATAATGGTTTCTTGTTTTTTTCACCAATAAAGCTCAGTATGTAAGTAAAATATTAAAGTAGATGTCTAAATTTTCATTGTAGCTGTATTTTTTAAATCATCTTTGAAAGCTTGGGCCCCCACCCCCTCCAGTACTTTTCTTTTTTAAAGAGGAGATAAAAGTTAAAGCGCAGGCCTAATTGCTGTGGTGTAACCGCCGTGTCGCAAAGCCGGGAAAAGTTGCCTTAACTTAGACCAGCTCTGCTCACAAAACGCTGCTCGTGTTGCTTTTTCTCACTCCACAATGGTTCACAATAAATGTGCCTTTTTGTTCGTTTTAATCAGACCCACATTCAGCCTACTCTTTAGTGAAATTTGAGCTGAAATCAGTTGCATTTTGATGCACTGACTTTAGAAACCACCTGATGATTATTTGCTCAAAGTCTGTTCATTAGCATGCATGATACACCATGGACTGCAACTTCAGTGCTAAACTACATATCATCATTACACGAACAATCCTGAGTCTCTGTCCTTGTCAGCTTCTGCAAATCTCAACCTGCAAATTATTCTGTTAAATAACACGTTTGGCATGTGTTTATAGCCATGATATAGCTGACAGCGGCGTTTTCACACTTCATCTTAGGCTATGTTTACACGGAAACGATTCTGAAGAGAAAACGCAAAAGTAGCGTTGCGTCATCACTTTTATTCTGCGTTTAGACGAGTGTTTTGTGTGGGAAATTCGCGTGCAAGTGGTGACGCAAAAGTCTGTGGAATTCAATGTAGTATGCACTTCAGGCGGCTAGGAGTGCATACTATAACAACACCAAGTCCACGCGCCTGCGTACAACCTTCACTGTCAAGCAGACTTTTGCGTTTTACCGTTTACACGGTAACGCGACGGCTGGAGCGTTTTAAGATTTCCACTCTGGAGGGTGGTTTCACTTTTTTGCGTTTTTAAGCCTCAAAACGCCGTTGCCGTGTAAACGAAAGGCACATCCGGTAAAATATTTTTTACGTTTTCACCCGCGAGCGTTCTAGTGTAAACAGGGCCTGAACATCCACCTACAGTGAGAACTTAAAAGGTCCCGTATTATGCCACTTTTCACAAGATAACCTAAACTAAGTCTCTGATGTCCCCAGAATGTGTATGTGAAGTTTAAGCTTAAAATACCCAACAGATCATTTTTACAGCATGTTTAAATTGTCGTTTTTGGGGGCTCAGAAAAACGCACTGTTTAGTGTGTGCCCTTTAAATGCAAATAAGCTGCTGCTGGGGGGCGGAGCTTCATGAGCTCACGCTCAGTCTCTCAGGACAATTTCATCTCACAGAATGATGATAATATCAGAAACTCTCAATAATGTTGTTAATTTCGAGTTCGGACAATAATGCCTACAGAGTCAGAGTGCTGTAGAGATGGAACAGGTATAGTTTACTAGTTTGATTACGGTTATTATAACGTATTTGTCATCTGCTTGTATGTATCCATTATTTATTAATAGCCTACAAGTCTGCTGTTTCTGGACCAGGTCCGAATGATGATCAAACATATACTGGTGAATTTAATAAAGTTTATTGTACATCACACAAAAGATGAAGCGTCAGTTTTACTTCAGAAAATCACCGTAAGAGCTGAGTAAACACAGTAAGTTATAAGAAGTGCGCAAGTTGAGGGAGCATTCCTGTGGCGGACGTTAGTCAAAATACTGTTCTACTGACATCATTAAAGAAGGAAGTAAAGGGATGTAGTCCAAACGGGCCGTTCGATGTTAGGCTACTTCTGTTAAATAAAATACCTCGCTTGGCTGTGAACTTTGAGTTTTATAATTTTACATATTTATACCCTAAGCAACAACATTACACACTAACTATAAGTTTGAAAATGGGATCACGAAGAAACGGGACCTTTAAGGCAAACTGCAATAATACTTTGCCAGGGCATCTGAGATACGCATGAAGTGTTTTAATAACACTGTTTGTTTGAGAATCCGACCAGCCTGACACAGCAACAGTGGCTCGACCAATAGCATGAGTTTGGGTGCGGGCAATCTGACTAATGGCAGTTGAGGGAAAGATGTTAAAACCAAGCGACAACATTCTAATCTGAAACATCAAGCCTAACCGGAAGTGCAAAAAACTGCAATACATCGAAAATCCGCTAGAGGCCGGTCCCAAAAGGGAGTAAATGTCCATATACCCATGTTAAAATGAGCATAAATTCATGTTTTTACAGTTTGGTCCCATGGACTTTTATTGTAATCTTCAATATGTTCCGCGTGCCTGACAACTGTGAGGGGGTGAATTTTTGTCTAACCTCGATAGTTTAGATTGTATTTAGATATAAAATGTATGACAAATAAGGGCGGTTAACTTTGATTGACAGCTGATAACGGGCTGCGCCAAGTGGAATTTGACGTCTCGCCATGATCTGACACAACACATCATACCACCTCTGTATCCTTTCTGAACATTTGTATTTTGTATTTCCCAAGATTACCCCCCATAAACAGACTCAAAACTGTTCTTCAGAAAGTCTATGGGTGACGTCAGAGACGCTTTGTCCATATTTTTTACAGTCTATGGTTAAAACAGTTAAAAAGTACAAATCAAATTATTTACTTTCTTCTATGTAACACTGAAGAGCACAGACATTTAAAGTGATTATAACACTGGCACACTTTCACACTGGCAGTTTAGTTTCGTAACGTGTTACGCTTCGCATGAACAATCGTTAATTTGACCGCTGTCATGAGGACCCGGGTTCGCACTGGGTTGTCGGCTGCACATCCATGATGCGAATCTCCCGTTCCACCACATCCCAAAGATGCTCTATTGGATTGAGATCTGGTGACTGTGGAGGCCATTTGAGTACAGCGAACTCATTGTCATGTTCAAGAAACCAGTCTGAGATGATTCCAGCTTTATGACATGGCGCATTATCCTGCTGAAAGTAGCCATCAGAAGTTGGGTACATTGTGGTCATAAAGGGATGGACATGGTCAGCAACAATACTCAGGTAGGCTGTGGCGTTGCAACGATGCTCAATTAGTACCAAGGGGCCCAAAGAGTGCCAAGAAAATATTCCCCACACCATGACACCACCACCACCAGCCTGAACCGTTGATACAAGGCAGGATGGATCCATGCTTTCATGTTGTAGACGCCAAATTCTGACCCTACCATCCGAATGTCGCAGCAGAAATCGAGACTCATCAGACCAGGCAACGTTTTTCCAATCTTCTATTGTCCAATTTCGATGAGCTTGTGCAAATTGTAGCCTCAGTTTCCTGTTCTTAGCTGAAAGGAGTGGCACCCGGTGTGGTCTTCTGCTGCTGTAGCCCATCTGCCTCAAAGTTCGACGTACTGTGCGTTCAGAGATGCTCTTCTGCCCACCTTGGTTGTAACGGGTGGTTATTTGAGTCACTGTTGCCCTTCTATCAGCTCGAACCAGTCTGGCCATTCTCCTCTGACCTCTGGCATCAACAAGGCATTTCCGCCCACAGAACTGCCGCTCACTGGATGTTTTTTCTTTTTCGGACCATTCTCTGTAAACCCTAGAGATGGTTGTGCGTGAAAATCCCAGTAGATTAGCAGTTTCTGAAATACTCAGACCAACAATCATGCCACGTTCAAAGTCACTCAAATCACCTTTCTTCCCCATACTGATGCTCTGGTTTGAACTGCAGGAGATTGTCTTGACCATGTCTACATGCCTAAATGCACTGAGTTGCCGCCATGTGATTGGCTGCTTAGAAATTAAGTGTTAACGAGCAGTTGGACAGGTGTACCTAATAAAGTGGCCGGTGAGTGTATATAACAGAATGATCTCATCCTCTGGTGTGGGCGCTAATATAGTTATCTTTCTGGGTGTGAACAGACCCTCTGAGAGAGTAAAATTTCAGTTAAGGGTGAACTTTCCCTGTAAGATGGGATAGTACACAGTATTTTATCATTGAAAAAACATGAACAATTATGTATTTGAATTATCATGCTGACTTGTGCTGAAAAGGCAGAGCACTTGCGGATGAGGTCTCATTAAATTAGACTCTATTTACAGCTGGGTTTTGGATTGCTAGTTGGATTAGCGCTCCCTCCACACCCATAGATAAATGAACCAAAAGGCTTTGCAAGTGAGTCACAGCAACATCAAGTCATGATAGAGGCGCACATTTTGTGAAAAAAGAAGCATAAAATGTCCTTCCTCGTACCAAAACTCCAGAAGCGCATGTGTCTTCGGCAGGATGGATAGCTAGGCTAATGTGACATTTCCTCAATGACCTTTTGCGTTTCCCATTCAAGAATAGACTAGACATAATTGAGCACTGGCAATAACCACATGTAATTGTATATATAGGCTGTGAGCTTTTATGCGTTCATGTTCTGTCACTCGAAAAAACATCTGAAACTAGGGAAAGCAATTTGCCGTAATTGACAGCGCAAGAGCGAGGGAGGGAATAAGAAACACTCCACTGAAAATTGTTGTGAGCTGGCAAATCTTGAGCCATGAGTGGAAGACGCTCGTAAAATTTTGAGGTAAATAAACTAAGGAAATATATTTTTACACATCCTCCAGTGCTGTTTGGTTCCATATTAAAACTACAAGGATAGCAGATTCCGTTAACAGTAAGTCTTTGGAAAGTGTTCTGGTGAGCGCTAACTCATTGTGAGAATCCGTACAGCGGTTTATGAAAACTCACGGCTGGAGCTGACTTTTACAAACAGCTGGCATGTACAACTGCAGCATCGTAAAATATGACTGGCAGTATTCCTTATTCTCCTCTGCTTTTCTTTATGACATTTCTGGGATTTCAACCCCGCAGTGATTGTATTCAATTGGAACGATTGCATTGAAATGAACCGAATGTGTTTCAAAGCCCATTTTGTTGTGGAACAGTTGATACTGCTTTTCAAAAAGTTTGTGACCATTTCTCCCATTCTTGTTTTTTCTTTTAAGAGTCCCAAGATGGGAATTACAAATCGGATGTGAGCAGCAAGCCGAGGAAGGAGCGGACAGCGTTCACCAAAGAGCAAATTCGAGAACTGGAGGCAGAATTCGCCCATCACAACTATTCGACCCGACTGAGGCGCTACGAAATCGCCGTAAACCTGGATCTCACGGAAAGGCAGGTGAGATGACCGAGTGCGACCTGGTCCCTGTTCATCAATCATTCTGTCAGAAGCTACTGTCGTTTTATTTTTTTCTGGGTTCAGTGCTTTTCTATCCAGCCATGGAGTGGGACTATTGTGTTCCAGATGTTTCTCCAAGCTCTCTTTTGGCTTTAGTCAAGTAACGGGAGAGGCGAAGGAAGTTCTGTCCGCTAAGGCACTTCCGCCTTGCTTCTCCGTCTTACAAATTGGTCTCTGCGTGGGAAGGCGCTTCCTACAGCCATATGTGAAATAAATAGCACATGCCGCTTTATTTGGAGCCAAAGATATATTGGTTGTTGTAACTATTTGATGTTTTAACCAAACAACTATGTAATCTTATTAAACTGTTGAAGTTTATTGACTCCTACAGACATAAAGAGATGACATAATGCTTGCTGTTTTTGAAATGACATCATTGGCAGGTCATTCTGGCCTAATTCAAAACACCATTCATAACATTTTTAACTGCTCAATGAGCCATGCAAGTGCTTTAAATTATAATATGTCCAGTACATCGCAGTTTTTTAGACTACGAATGTTTCTAGACCTTTTGGTTTCATAAGATTTTGCAGTTTGCCATGGATCCTGCAAGGAAGTGACATCTGTGGCCTTAAATTATGCTACGTTCTCTGGGGATACATTCCCAAGGCTTAGAATTAAAAACCTTGCCACACGACAAGTAAGCAAATCCGCCTCCTGCAATGTGATCCCTGTGTGAACCTGCTGGAGTTCTGGATGTTCATGGCAGGAGAAGGACTATGACTGGGCTCACGTAAAATGGTTTCTAATCATAATGATATTGCACAGGCTAATTAAAACGACAATCTGGGATTAAGTTGACTACAGCACCTGCAAGACAGCACTGTATTGGTCTCCCTTAATGTTTTAGGGTTTAGAATTAAACTCGTCCAGTTAATTCGGTCTGAACCTAACTTTCTTAACTTTATTATTTTTTGAGAAATAAAAAAATGGTGATAATTCCAATTTACTTTTATTGAACAAAAGACTACATAGTCATCCACATAGTGAATTTGTATTGGCTTTTGCCAATTTGTCTGTTTTTTTCTTTCTTGCGTTGATAACCATAGGGTGTCTCGCCACTGCAAAGACAGCTTTTTGACAAACGCAAACTCTGATTTCATTTACACAGATACAGTCTTTAACTTTAAATGTGTTTCAAAGCTGCCATGAACGTGCCGGTATTTTTAGGAAATTATAGAATTGTCTAATGACATGCACTAACCAGTGACCAGTGAAATGACTGGGACATTTTCAGGCTGAGAGAAGAATTGCAAACGTTGCAGATATATTTTAAGGGTGGCAGTCTTACAGTGCTGACAGTAATGAACGTGGGTGGCAAATTTAATAGTGTTCTAGCAGACCTTAAAACCCAAAGACTATTGCTTGCGGATGCTTGAAACTTAAGCTGAAAGAATTATTGAGTTGAGCGCAAAATTAATTTGCAAGTAAAATGCACCTTTGAACTAAATCAAGTTTGATAGCCATTTGGGGATACAAATACTTTGAATTTGCCTGGTATTCGTAAAGTTTGATTGTGTATGAAGAATTCTGGTCTATTTCATGTGACTATCTAACATCATAACTACTCCAGAAATACATTTTAGCATAAGGTGGCCCAGTCCCCCAGCAAGCCTTACTTGCACTGCAGTGATCCTTTAAGAAACAGCTAAATCATCATTCTGGGAAACGTAAATACTGTCTCTGAATTAACTCAAAAAATGTGTGACGCCCAGAATAGATAGGCTGAACATGGCTGCCAAATATATGCATTGAAAGCCATGGTATTTTTCAAGCGTCTTCAGAAAAACATAATTCCAAACTTTGTGGATCATGCATTAGAATAGCAAGGTAGATCACATGGCACACTTGTACCCGAGCGAGGGATATTAGCTTACTGGAGTTTGGTGAGTCATGGCCTGATCTACCTCCCCAATCGCCAACAACCACAGTAAACAGATCATCTACACCATCGGGGTGAACATACAGACCAATTTGCTGAAGATAAATTACACTCTTAAAAATAAAGGTTCCAAATATTGTGGTGTTGTTTTCACACCGATGCGCAAGTCTCGGAGTTTTTGCAGAACTACGCCCCTCTGGCGACAAGCGAAACTGCAACCAGAGGTGTGCGCGCTCATGGACCACACGCATGCGCACGCTTGCACGAGCTGTTCATAACCAAAGGAGCATCAGCCACACAAATCTTTTGTTACAGTCATAATGTCTTCAGATTAAATTACATTATGTCTGAGGAGCCCGTTCTCATCCTTTAGCGTCACATAAAGCGCTTTATGACAAAACGGCGCTATACTACGCACATGGTACCCTTTATCGTTTATATAACACGCGAACTCAAGGCGTCATAAATCCTTTAGCGTAATATGAGACTACCCTACCCTACCCCACACCTAAACCTAACCATCACAGCGCGTGTTATATAAACGATAAAGGGTACCATGCGCGTTAGTATAACGCCGTTTTGTCATATAACGTTCTATATGACGCTAAAGGATGAGAACGCGTTGGCTCTGAGGGGAAAACGGGGGTAGTAGGAAACTTTGGTTTTTGTTTCCATCTATCTCCATGTTGAACTGTTTTATGTGTTTACTGTATCCACTTATGATTGTATTATTATGGAAATACGTTCATGAACAAGATAAGTTATTACTTTGTATGGGATCCCGTTTGAGCCCTCGAGCAGACCAGATCTCTCCATTTGTCGAAAGCCTTCCCGATGTCTGACTCTCGTCTTATTCTGATGCTTGGCACTAGACAAAAGTTTTATTTTCTTTGTCTTACATGGAGTTTGAGTTGGGGTTTGGAAACTACAAGCCGGTCTCTTAGTTTAAATCCATCTTCTACTTTTGTGGAAAGTTGACTAAAGTTTTGTCGCTCGAGTTTGTCTTCGCTGATACGGAGAATGACGGTGAATACACAAACCTGCCAGACATAGCCAGGACACGAACGCGCATGACGTCACGCCCAGTCTCGAATTCGAGCCCGAATTTATTTTACTGTACAGGATTATAGAAGAGGCAATCTCATTTAGCCCATCAGGCAATTGTTTAAGCATGTATGGGTTAGAAAAAGGGTATTTGTAACGTGAAATGTTGCACAAGGCACATTTAAAGAGCCATTTTGGGTTCCCCATACAAGGAACCTTGAATAACCAATTTTTCGTAGTGTGAAAGACTTTAATAATCTAAACAATAGAGATTTCCACTATAATGACCCTTTTGTGCAAAGGAAAGGTTCCTTGAAAGGTTCTTCATGGAACCATATGCCAATTAAGAACCTTTGTTTTTAATGCTACGCCTACATTAATCTGGATACATTTGAGAACGCATATTTTTCTTTATTTTTGGCCATCTGTCCACACTGAGATGGCATTTTTCTCCAGAGAAAACAGCTTTTTGAAGCTTTTCTTTACAGTTTTGCAGTTTGGACCTTGAAAACGGAAGTGTTTAAAAAGGACGGTGTTTATCATGGTATAAATTAGGGATGCACGATATATCGGCCAGCATATCGGTATCTGGCCGATGTTCATTTTTAATGTTATCGGCCTGGTAAGAAAATGTGGCCGATATATTAAAGCAGATATAATTAATATATTAAATTATTTATATATATTAAATAAATAATGTATTATTCCCTTCAGCTGAGTCACTTGTTGAGCACTGTTCATCTTTTTGAATTTCTTGAAATATGATTTAAATCTGTTCAAAAAATGAAAATATGGTTCGCTACAACATGTGCAGCATCATTATAATTGTGCGCTTGGGACATGGGTTTTATTGTGAGACTTTTGTTTTTGTAATCAGGCTCTCAAAATTAGATCAAAATTTGGATTTAAGTTTATCGGCCGATATATCGGTTATCGGCTTTTAAATCTAAAGAATTATCGAG
>JAQIUQ010001269.1:0-85000 GCA_030378365.1 Hybognathus amarus | reverse complement strand
ACTCCGAGGCCAACGGCCAGGATTTCTGGCTCGTCGAATACCTTGGGCCAGAGGGGGCCAGCTCGGGCTGAGAGGCGTGCTCAAGGTAAAAGGCAGAGTTTATCGGTGTAATGGAACGTTATGATCTGAAGCAAGATGCACATTTGAGTATTTCTGGTCTGAGTATTTCAGAAACTGCTAATCTACTGGGATTTTCACGCACAACCATCTCTAGGGTTTACAGAGAATGGTCTGAAAAAGAAAAAACATCCAGTGAGCGGCAGTTCTGTGGGCGGAAATGCCTTGTTGATGCCAGAGGTCAGAGGAGAATGGCCAGACTGGTTCGAGCTGATAGAAGGGCAACAGTGACTCAAATAACCACCCGTTACAACCAAGGTGGGCAGAAGAGCATCTCTGAACGCACAGTACGTCGAACTTTGAGGCAGATGGGCTACAGCAGCAGAAGACCACACTGGGTGCCACTCCTTTCAGCTAAGAACAGGAAACTGAGGCTACAATTTGCACAAGCTCATCGAAATTGGACAATAGAAGATTGGAAAAACGTTGCCTGGTCTGATGAGTCTCGATTTCTGCTGCGACATTCGGATGGTAGGGTCAGAATTTGGCGTCTACAACATGAAAGCATGGATCCATCCTGCCTTGTATCAACGGTTCAGGCTGGTGGTGGTGGTGTCATGGTGTGGGGAATATTTTCTTGGCACTCTTTGGGCCCCTTGGTACCAATTGAGCATCGTTGCAACGCTACAGCCTACCTGAGTATTGTTGCTGACCATGTCCATCCCTTTATGACCACAATGTACCCAACTTCTGATGGCTACTTTCAGCAGGATAATGCGCCATGTCATAAAGCTGGAATCATCTCAGACTGGTTTCTTGAACATGACAATGAGTTCGCTGTACTCAAATGGCCTCCACAGTCACCAGATCTCAATCCAATAGAGCATCTTTGGGATGTGGTGGAACGGGAGATTCGCATCATGGATGTGCAGCCGACGAATCTGCGGCAACTGTGTGATGCCATCATGTCAATATGGACCAAACTCCCTGACGAATGCTTCCACACCTTGTTGAATCTATGCCACGAAGAATTGAGGCAGTTCTGAAGGCAAAAGGGGTTCGAACCCGTTACTAGCATGGGGTACCTAATAAAGTGGCCGGTGAGTGTACAACGCTTTTGCAAGAGCGTAAATATCCAACACACATGGCGCCAAATGAGACGTAAAAATAAATCGGGCAGAAGGCGCCTCCTAGTGGTCTAACCCTACCCCATACCTAAACTTAACCGTCATGAATATTCTGATACGCTTTTGCAAACGTGTCATATATGGCGCCTTGGGATGAGAATGCGTTGGCTGGGTCACCGTCCCTCTGTTAGTGGCGACTCGCGAGACAATCGGTACACTATTGCAGCCACAGCCGGTGAGTTGATATACATGCTATCTTCCTAACTTAAAAAATAAATTAATTCATAATACCCGCTGAAATGGGTTGGGTTGTATGTCGTTTGATCCAGAAAGGCGAGGCTACTGGCCCAGCAGTGGAAACACAAGCCCGGTGCTTGAGGCTCGAGGCCACTGGCTCGGCTTGGCTCCCTGTTAGCTCTGGCCCAGCCCTAGCCTGGCAATGGAAATGCGGCTATGACTGGCTAATAAACTCATGGCATGAAACGCGCTGATGATGTGTGATGTCTGCGTGAGCAGGTGCGTGGAGGTATGGAAGTACATTATGTTAACAGGCATTTAGAACATCAAACCATTGCATTCAGACCAAATTCAATGATTGGACGAACTTTTTATGGTCTTACGTCTTCCACAGACGACATATTTAAGAATAATTACATTAAAGCACTTAACTTAGTGATTGCTTTTAGGATGTGAATTACAGCATAACAAAAAAATGCTTCTGGAACAAATCACCTATACCTCGCCTTTGTGTGATTACCTTAACTTGATGAAAAGACATCTACTGCCACTAGAAGTGAGTAATAATGAAAGATTAGTTGTAGTTTGAATTAGTTGCATGACTTGGGTCACTTTAGTGAGCCATAGGGACCTCCTTACAGAAGCTGAACTTCTAGGTCCTCAATTGCATGCAGTTGGACAGGAGAATATGCATTAACCATTGGTGTGTGTTCAGCGGCGAGTCTAATTTGTCAAGTACATTTTCTAACCCTCAACCACTTCAAATGCCTTAAGCTGATATTCCTATAGAAATCCATCCAGTGAGGGTCTGCATCTCATCACCATGATTATGAAGCCAATATGCTATAAGGCTGAGCGAGGAGCCTACATGAATACGTTATTGAGGAAGGGGCAGGGGAATATGCTAAATTCAGTTTATCTCCCCAGGCAGGGTCAGGACTTCTGCCTTAAGTCTGAGTGGTGGGTGAGCAAACGGATCATATTCTATTACAAAATCAGGTCTGAAATATTGTTATGGCCCATTCATGCTGTCGCCACTGTGAGCCTGCATTCTAATTCGTAATGCAAGCCAGGAGAATCAAGACCCATTTGCCCACCAGGACCAATGATTCTGAGGGTCCTGCCAAAAGAATCAGTTGTAGCTTCAACTGCTTTTGACAGAAGAAACCACAAAAATATATTTTGTTTGAATGTTTTTGTATCACCAAGGAGATTTCTGGAACTTCCTCCACAATGGAATAGAGAGGTCACACACAAAGGCATGTCACTCTCTGTTTCATATCTAAGCCTTGTATTGCACTTTGACTTCTTCGGTCCTTTCCTGGACAGGAAAAGCTACATTGTTTTAAATATGCACAAGCCAAAAACAGCAGTAGACTACAAGCTTTTCCAAAATCTTTTTACTTTACAGTTTGTGCACATTGCTCTTACCTTTCCCCACTACTAATACACCTAAAGTGAATCATATTTCACAGTCATTTTTAATACAAAGTTAGTGTCACATTCACCAGGGGCCTCATTTAGAACCGTTGCATACACTTCCGACGTATAAGTTGTGATTTCTAAAAACAAACTTGATGAGAAAATTTGCGCTCACTGACCCATGCGTAAAACGTTTCGGAGAGTTTGGCGACATCGAAGCTGGAGTTAAATGTCTTTTTGGTCACTTTTAGACAGAAAATTACAGTATGCATATAGAAAGATGATACAAATATATAGATAATTGCTTATCATGATAATAGCAGATTGTAATAATGCACAACATGGTCCATCTGTTTCTATTAAAAATACAATGCCAGTGGAATAGATTGAGAAAAACTTTCTCTGAAATGTATGTTACACTATTTGATTTATTTATTAAAAAAAACAAGGCAAGGATAGGCTTATAGATTATTTTTTTAATGAAAATGCGACGGCACATCCGTATTCTTATATTTTTCCTAATGTCTGGTACCATTAAACGTCATCACGTGGATGAATAATTATGCAGTTTTCTGTAAATTATATGCAGATGAGGATATGCACTGTAAAACTAGGCGTTGTCAGCTCCCTGGTTATTTTGGGAGGAGACGCATGTGAGCACAATCTTCGCCTGACTGGTATTTATGAAGTGAATTCTGTGCAGGTTCTGGCGTACGAACTAATCATTTTAGAAGTCTGAATATATATATATATATATACAGTGTGTATATATATATATATATATATATATATATATATATATATATATATATATATATATTTTTTTTTTTTTTTTTTTTTTTTTTTTTTTTTGCGTACGCCATTTTTGGCTTTTTGGGCTCACATATACTTTTAGTAAGGATCCTACTGTACAGTTTTATAAAAGAGGCCCCAGCTCAGTCACCAACACTGTAACCTGTCTGCACTACACTTCCCAGCATCCCTTCTGGTCCCCACCCTGCACTGTCAGCCATCATCACTGCTGCTGATCATCACCAGAGTACTGATTCCCCTCATATCAACCTGCATCACATCAGTGTCTGGCCTCGTCAATGTTACCACGAAATGTAACTGCTATGTAAACGATCAGACTTCGTCCCTGAGACCGTCAAGTCTCCTGTCCATCATCGTGTTCATCCTTCACCTGCACAGAGAATCTCTTCAGTCATCACCGGCTAAGTCTCCCATCCTCTCACCATTGTCTGGTTTCCACTGTTGTCCCATCACTTCTCCTCAAACACTGTTTTCACTTTACCATCTGTCTGTTCCCTACTGTGTATTAGTTATGCTACTGTCTATTATTATATTATCTGAGTGTCTTTCTTCAATAAAAATAAATATAGGCCTATAGATTGACTTGTGTGTCTATAATACACAATGGTGAGTTCAAGTCCTCCTGGGAAGTTTGTATTTATGAGGTGGGAAGTCATGTTTACAATGGAAGGTGCATTCAAGTCACTTTTGGAGTTAGATGGTGTACTTTCTCTTAATTACACACACACACACACACACACAAAAAACCCAGCATGGTTCATAAAATCTCCTTCTAGAAAAGGAAGAAAAAAGAAATATGCATCAGGTGTGTTTTGCTTTTTATTAATATACTGTATGAAGGCACTGTAGATTTATCTATTGATTATATTGTGTATGACTTAACATATGGTATTGTTGTTTCACAATGCTATCATATTCAGTGCAGGCTTTTAGTTTACTTCGCTGTAAATAGAACTGCCTAACAATATCACTGCTCGATACATTGAAATGTTGTGGTAATCCGCCATGTTTCTCACTGACACGCCCCAACTCGTAAAGATCAGGCTAAAAGCCCCCTGCTGTGGTGAAAAATCAAGGTTTTAATGTTGCTGATGTTTTTAATATGCTTTAAGTCACTACATCAACTCCATGTATACACAAAATAGAGTCAGAATTGTTAAAGGGTTCGTTCACCCAAAACTTATGTCACTGACTCCCTCTCAGATTTAGACCGAGAGCTTTCTGTCCCTCCATTCGAAATGTAGGGCCAATGTACAGTATACTGTCCTTGTCCAGAATGGAAATAAAGACATCATCAAAGTAGTCCATGTGACATCAGTGGGTTAGTTACAAAGTTTTGAAGCATTGAAAAAGCATTTCGCTCCAAAAATAACAAAAACTTGTCTTCCGGTTCTGTTGTCAATCTGCATTCAGTGACGCTGGTCTGGTAAGATGCTGGTAAGACGCTGCTGATGTGTATCTGGTAAATTCGGGTTCTAATAAATATGGCTGGTCTTCTTCTGTGTCGAAATCCTGAAGATTGTTGTGTTTACAGCGTGCGTCTCCCTCAGACTTTAAACGAACATACCACCAGCGTCACTTGACAACAGAACTGGAAGAAAATAGCTTACAATGCTAAATAAAGTCGTAGTTTGTTATTTTTGGAGAAAAATGTTTTTTTCAGTGCTTCAAAATATTCTAACTAACCCACTGATGTCACATGGTCTACTTTGGTGTCTTTATTTCCTTTCTGGACAATGACAGTATACCGTAGCCTACATACATTTTCAATGGAGGGACAGAAAGCTCTCGGACTAAATCTAAAATATCTTAAACCGGTCTTACGGGCTTGGGGCGACTTGAGGGTGAGTCATTAATGACACAATTATCATTTTTGGGTGAACTAACCCTATGGACACTATAAATTCAACCAGGTTCAAAATGAAATGTGCCAGATGAATGCGTTTCAAGGCATCAGTTAAGAAAAAAAAATACTATTTACATTTAATCTAGCAGATGACAAATGCATATTATGCTATATATATCAATCCTAATTAAACTGAAATGTGCCAAATGGATGTGTTTTAAGGCATCAGTTAAGAAAAAAAATGCTATTTACATTTAATCTAGCTGATGACAAATTTATATTATGCTATATATATCAATCCTAATTAAACTGAAATGTGCCAAATGGATGTGTTTTAAGGCATCAGTTAAGAAAAAAAATGCTATTTACATTTAATCTAGCTGATGACAAATTTATCTTATGTTATACATTTATATCAATCTTAATTAAACTGATGTTAATGTGGTCTAAAATGACATTGATTTGATGTAAATTGAACGTCAAACATATTGGCCAACATTAAATCAATTTCAGTTCTTATTTTCACCCATTTAACACTGGAATAAATCGATGTCCAAACTGAATTTAAAATTATGTATACAGCATCTGCCTATCTAGGCTACGTCAAATTAATATCAAGGTGGCTGCTGGAATATGCTGCCTTCACGTGCTATTGCGAAATTTCCCAAGCTACTAATTAACACTTCTGAATTCGTGGTACGAGCTCATTGAATTCAATATGGCGTCCGATAATCCCGATAGCACGTGCAGGCAGCAAGTATTGCTTCCTTAATAGTCTTGTGTCATGCAGTTACATAATCTCTTTTCATAACTGTGTTTCCGTAACGTTCAAAGGTCCAGACGCCTGTAGGTGTTTATAAACGTTCAACAGACAACATCTGTGTTTAATCCGGCAGAGAGACGAGCCACTGATTTATCCTCATTTTTACCACTTAGCCTACAAGCACAATGGCGCAAGGGAAGTAACAATGTAACTGTTTCTCAGGGAGTTCGTATGCTGTTCAGTTTAATGACTCCTGATGAATCATCATTCGCCACTGTACAAGAGGTGCCGAAATATGTTAATCAGGTAAGTCTGATGTCATCATTAAAAAAATATGAAAACAAATACGAGATTATATAGGCTACTTGCTACTTATTAGAGCTACACTATGCTTCATAACAACATACTCATGGAGAGAAGATTACAGAGTTTACACAACAGAGCCTAAATAACTTATGTGAGGTTTACATTTACATTTTTTAAATCAATACTCGTTTTTTGTTTGTTTTACCACGTTTATAACTTAATTCGTGTTAAAAGTTGTGTTAAATGCACATGTAGCCTATCAGTGCAAGAGTGCCTTGGAGAAAAACACAGGCATCACACAGTGAAAGATACAAATGTAGCCTATAAGCTTGCTGTATACAAAACAACGATGGTTGAAAAGATTGCCTTTCACCTTTCGTCACCTTTTGGATCAGGTACGAATTTCAAATGTGCTTTTTTTATTTTAGCAGCTTGCTCAGATTTTCTATTCATGCTTGCCAATTCATATGATCAGTAGTATCTGAACAAACGTCTGTAGCCTAATGGTTTCTTCAGTATTGATAATTTTCCAAACACTTTCAGACACTCTGACATGATGCTCTGTTTGGCTTTAATGGAGACTTCACCCATGTTTTCTAACAACAAGTCTAATTCTAAGTGTTTAAATGATGATTTAATTCCACATTGTGTGGTTTCTTGATTTTCATCAATTTGCAAAAACAGTGAGCACCATGCAACAATTGGAAAAAAAGTCTGCCACCTGTCCGAGTTTTTAAGTCCTGCAGCAGGGTGCTCGCTTCTCACATTTTAACAGGCCCATATGTGTGTTTTTTGGTTTGGCTGTACTCAAATCAACACATGTTTGTTATTTGAGGTAAAACACTCACATTTTTACAGGCCTCCATAAACACATGAATAGAGAAATTGCAATTAACCACACTGCAGGAATCCTAATTGTTGTAATTCTGTCACAAACACACACTTGTTAAATTGCCTCGCTTTATTTGAAGTTTCTGACTGTTGATGTGTGTGGATGAGAGAATAGAAATTTCTCTGTTTTCTGTCTCGGTCATTATCACGGATTTGGGCTTTTGACATTTTAGATATTTTCTCTGATCAGTTTGATTGAGAACTGTCATTGCAGTTCCATTGTTAGACAATAAATGTTTAGTTAAAACAATAACATGTAAGTCCAGAATATGACCAAGAAAGCTACAGAAAAAAACTTAAAATACTAACATCTGCTTCACAAATGTTATTTTTTCCCCCGGTGAGATCTGAGTCCACAATCACAGCTTTATATTCAACTATTAACAATTTTTGCAAGCTTAAAAATGTCACTGAAGGGCTAAATAGCTGTTTTCATTTAGTTTTTTTTATGTATAGTTAAAAACATGCTAAAAGTAGTAACCATTTTCAAAATTGAAGTGCACTTGTTCTTGTAGTTTTCTTGTTGCAAATAAAGCAGCTCATTGAAGTTAAATATCTAATTACTTGTAGGATGAATTTCATATAGGTTTGTAGTTTTTGGAAGCATAATTTTTGTTGCACTAGCAGCTCGAGATTCGCTACAGTCGGCAGCCAGATGTGTCCAGGTTTGCGTGTGATAGGGTTTCCCAAGTGGTCTATCCTGCCTCAGTTCACATGTACACACACACACATGCTGAGTTCCACCTGTAGATCTACTCTGTTAAGCCCTGCCGCCCCAAACACACACACACACTCAGTTCAGTGTGCTTGTGTTTTCATGTGAGAAAGTGAGTCTAGGGTTTCACCCAGAGTTCTGCCAGCACCGCATCTGTTAAGTTTTTAATTAGTCTTTCAAGTTCAAGAAATCCTGGACCTCAGAAACAAATATTTAAAGTTAAACTTTGCTGGCAAATTATAATTTTGAATAATGTGTCTGGTGTTCAGAAGATGGACATGATTGTTTAGAGACTGTCCTTACAATTCCTTAGACCCCAAACCAGCACATTTTGCATCGTAATTTATTCATTTACTTGCATTGAGTTCATTTTTTTTAGAGATGCACAGTACAGTTTATGTCATATTGGTCATTTCACTTGTAGCACTTAATGATTGATTAAATTTTTTAGTGCTTTTGTATTTGTATATTTTATATTAATATAGTTTAGTATATTTATTATACAATATTTAATATAGTTTACACACACGCACACACACACATATATATATATATACACACTCACCTAAAGGATTATTATGAACACCTGTTCAATTTCTCATTAATGCAATTATCCAATCAACCAATCACATGGCAGTTGCTTCAATGCATTTAGGGGTGTGGTCCTGGTCAAGACAATCTCCTGAACTCCAAACTGAATGTCAGAATGGGAAGAAAGGTGATCTAAGCAATTTTGCTTGGTTGTTGGTGCCAGACCAGACAGGCTGGTATTCACAATCTATTTAACAATCTGCTCAGTTACTGGGATTTTCACTCACAACCATTTCTAGGGTTTACAAAGAATGGTGTTAAAAGGGAAAAAACATCCCTTTTCACGGTGTTTTCAAAACAGGATGGCAGTCCTGTGGGTGAAAATGCATTGTTGATGCTAAGAGGTCAGACGAGAATGTGGCGACTGATTCAAGCTGATAGAAGAGCGACTTTGACTGAAATATCCACTTGTTACAACTGAGGTATGCAGCAAAGCATTTGTGAAGCCACTACACGCACAATCTTGAGGCGGATGGGCTACAACAGCAGGAGACCCCACCGGGTACCACTCATCTCCACTACAAATAGGAAAAAGAGGCTACAATTGGCAAGAGCTCACCAAAATTGGACAGTTGAAGACTGGAAAAATGTTTGTCTCGATTTCTGTTGAGACATTCAGATGGTAGAGTCAGAATTTGGCGTAAACAGAATGAGAACATGGATCCATCATGCCTTGTTACCACTGTGCAGGCTGGTGGTGGTGGTGTAATGGTGTGAATTTTTCAGGCTGTGACAAAAAGTCATGTGCAACACTTACAAAAGGCGACTTTATTCTATATTATTAAGATGCTTAAAAGTTTCCATGAAATGTACTTGAGTCAACCGAAAATAATTATAATGATTGTTATGCTGGTGTTTATTGAATGCTTGATTTATATTTTTGTGTGTGTTGTAGGCTACACCGTATTTCATTGGTTTGATAACATTGGAGATTGTGTTGGGATGGTTAAAGACAGATGGCCCTCGCATCAAGATCAACGATTTCATCACATCTTTGTCCGCAGGGATGATGTCTCGTCTGCCTCAGTAAGTTGACAACAACTTCCCAAGTGTTAGATTTACCTCACAGAAGTTATGAATCACAGGAAATATTGATTTCGTATTGATTGAGTATTGATACGTTTTTAGATTTCAAAACTCAATTTTGTTGACAGTCATGACTCCATGACTCTATGATTTAATTCAGCTCTCTGTGTGTCTATCTCAAGGCTCATGATGATAAGTTTGGAGGTGTCAGCTTATATTTATGTCTGGAACAACTTCCGTATATTGGAGCTTCCCTGGATTCAGCTTGGACGTGGTGGCTTGCGTTTCTTGGTGTGGACATGGGATACTACTGGTTCCATCGATTCGTCCATGGTATGTGGATATCCTGCCAAACGCACTGCTATCATATCCATCCATCTGCTTTAAAGGAGTTCGCTGAATGTAAAAATGGAAGGTCATAACATTCCAAAATGTACAGGTTGTGCTACTTTCTTCTTGTGAATTTTAATAGGATTTAATTATTTAATCTATAGTTCTAATAGCAGTTTTAAACCTTTCAGTTCCAACTGGAATTGGAGCCATTACAATAGTCATTTTCAAAATCCTTTCGTTCAGTTTAAAGTAGAGCCAGATCCATATATTGGCAGCCCGCAGATTATCGGCCGATATTAGGCATTTTCCAAAATATCGGTATCGGCAGTTATAATGGCTGATAAATGAATATTTCAAAAATAAAAACGGATGAAAGCACGCTTGAACCATGTCATAGGTGTTGGAGTTGTATAGTTTGTCCACCAGAGGGCACTCTACACCGTCCCTGTTGGCAACACTCATTGAGTTGGTCACGAGAGATTGATTGAATAACAATTAAAAGAGTTCTCTTAACTCAAATAAGCATGACAAAATTTGTGACTATTATGTCGAGTTTTGGTGCTGTTAAATAAGCCGAGAGTGAAGCGGAATTAGCTAGTAATAGTTACGTTACGTTGTTACGGTGTAGTTGACTGACTGTCCTTTTAACTTGTGACAATGTGACTGAAGTATTTCTTTAATAGCGCGTGACAGTTATAGCAATGAGACGTAATCATCTCTCCTTGGCCTGTTATATTGAAAATGTATGTTTTACAATTTGCAGTATGACGTGATCCATTGTTATATTATGGCTCATCATAGACTAGCGAACCACAAAGTTAGCTAATGCCACTATCATCAGTCTGTTCTATTGCGACAATAAAAACAAAGTTTAGTTTAAAATGCATTATCATATTATTTTAGTTAAAACTCTTAAATAATTACAAATAAGTAATGTTAGGGAAATATATTAATGTTTTGTTGCGCGTTCTGAAAAAAATATATATATATATATTGGCCGATATATCGGAATATCGGATTTTAAAACCCAAAAATATTTGTATCGGTATCGGCCTTCAAAATCCTTTATCGGTCTGGCTCTAGTTTAAAGTAGGGATGCACCGATATGAAAAATTTGGCCGATACCGATAATCGATAATTCTTTATATTTGAAAGCCGAGAACCGATATATCGGCCGATAATAAACCGTCCATCCCTAGTTTAAAGTGATATAATGACAAAAAAACTAAAAAAACAAAGAGTGCCATAAAAGTGGTCCATATGACCCCTGAAGCCGAATGGTAAGGTTTTGTATGATTTTGGTCATAAGTCACTGATAATCCTCCCAGAATTAAAAACAATAACTGAGTTTTTCATTGCGACGAACTAGCTTTTGAACGTGTTTAAACTGAAGTACTGTAGGAAGCATTATTTCTATCTGAAGTCATATATGGATGTTATTTTTATGTTCTTCTTGACATAAAGGCTGGTTTAGTTCCATGATAATGTTATTTTGACCCCTGTGTCTTCAAGGATCGTATGTCTTGCTACATTTGCAAGTTCATAACTTGGAAAAGCAACTGTTTTTGATTTACCTCAGACTCTATAGGAGTTTAATTTTCCATATTTCAGTAAACACATTTATATACAGTATAATATGTCTTCAATCCAGATGTGGAAAATGCATCTTAGATTAAATGCTTTTTTTTTGGCCTTGCATATGAAATATCAATCTGTCAAGAACTAGGCAATTGCAAAAGACACTTATGTTTGCGTAGCATGAGAGTTCAGGCAGAGAGCCGTGAGAAGTGTGTCCAAACAGAGGATAACGTTGTCACAGCTGTAATCTTTGAGTGCTGTGGTGTTTTTCTTCTTTCTTCAATAGCAGCCGTCACAGAATAGCATTGCCAGTAAATATTTGTTACCATACTGTAGCTTGTAAATCTGCTTCTCAACCTTTTGAGATGCTGGATCTTGGAGCTCTCCAATATGCTTGAGAATATGAAATCCTAATCCTACTTTTTCTACAATGTTTTTTTCTCAAATGCACATTGCTCAATAATTTGCCCCATGTCCTATTTTACTCCACAAGTAAACATCCACTGTGTCAGAGGTAGAGGCCAGTGCATTGACTTCAGTTTCATCTGAATAAAAAGGTAAAAGCAGGCCATTGCCCTTCGCTTCTGAAGTATGCTTACCATATGCTACACCAATTCCATCCATTTGGGATTTAATGTTGATACGATGGCAGGATGTTTTTTTTAATTACCTCTCTCCAGACTTCACTTGGACCCCTAAATAAAGTGATGAGGTGCTTGTGGCTGTCATGTTATGTTTTCCATTGTCCTGAGTTCTTGCTCCGAGTCGGAAATGTCATTTATGTCAGAGGTCTCCTGTGCCCAATTTGTTCTTTTTGAAGTCAGAGGAAATTATTTGTCTAGTTTTCTATTCCATTTCTGTCCAAGATGATTTTTTTGGGATATGGTACGGTTATAATTCATAAAAGACCCAGATATAATGGCCTGTCTTTTAAGGATCGTAGTTTAGCTGCTATACCTTTGCAACCAGAGAATATCACTTCGAGAAAAATGGGAAATGTGATCGTTGTAGCAATGGGAATCGTAAGGGATTCTGTTTCCAGTCTTTAGACCATTTCATTATTAAGAACTGACTAAAAAGAGTAATTGCTGATTAATTTGAATACTGTGGTCATACTTATTTTTGTTGAGTGAGGGCAACTTACATTTCTTGTTCAAAATAAACATGTCATATAATTTTAATATTATTTCATTATTTTTTATTGGTGTTATCAGTGAGAGAAAAGTTGTATTTTATATGTCCATTGAGTGTAAAGATGTGATTGATTATTTTCAATGACCAGAAACTTGTGAGCAGCAGCTCTCTGACTAAACCACATGTCCACCTTTGTTATTTCAGATTTCACTTCTGACCACTATTTTGAGAGGTTAACAGCTGGTCTTAAGGTTTAGCTAATGATCTTCGAATATCTTTCATACTCAATTTTTGTTCAGTTGGCGTACGAAAGCTTTTATCTAAAGCTCTATTCTTTTGGGACTTGTAAGCTATAAATCTTTATTCTAAAGCATGAAAAAACAATTTTATGGGCATAACAGTAGAAATATGACTGCTATAAAACTATACTGACCCTAATTAGTGCCATTGTAAAATGGGGATTTTTTTTATGAATTACATTTTTTCCTACATGGGTCCTTTTTTGATACTATAAAGATCTGGTTAAATGCTGTAATATCTGCAGCATTTAAAATTCGTATTGGATAGTAGGAACCCAATTTCTGCATAATTTATCACAACTGCCCTGAATGACGTTTAAAACTAAATTAAAGCTTAAATTTAAGACCGATTTGTAAATTAGTTGTTTTTCCTTGTCTGAAGTAGCCGTTTAATATAGTTTGAAATTCATTTCCTCATAAATCAAAGGCTGCGTTTGGCCTTGGTGGCTTTTGATGTTGTCCAGGCGTCTGCTTCTGCGTGAGCTAATTGCATGCGTCCATTCTGCTCTCTTCTGTCATTCTCCGTCACATTTTTTCCACATGTTGCCTTATTTTCCAATTGCCTGCAAACCTTTATTGCGACTCTTAGTGGTGTTTGGCCTTTCCATGTCTTCCTCTACAGCGATGCCACACTCCACTGTAGCGGGCATGGCTTTTCGACCGCACGGTCGGTTTTGGCAATCGTAGCCCAGACGAGGTTTACTGGTTTAGCCCGGACTAGGTTAATGGTCTTCTAGATCCTTTTACGCATCAAGATGTTTTAAAATCTGTAGACAGAGAAGTGCATTAAAATAGCTGCGGTACCCAATGTGCAATGTAGGTAATGCGGTTGTTTGCACTGTCTACATGTGCTTTTGTTTTAAAACAAAATTATATTTGTTGCAGTTTGTATCGTTGATATTTCAGATAAAACTTATAGTTGTATTTAGACCATTTACCCAGTGTGTTTTACCACCGGTAAACAACATAATCGTATGCACCACACTCATTGGCATCAGTAGGAGAGAGATTTAAATGCGGCCGGCTCGTCTGACAGCTCTGTTTGCTCTGCCGCTCTCATACCAGCTGTGATTCAGGTCCGCATATGCTACTATTTCCAAAGTGCCCCACCAAAACCTCAGCCTAACCCCCCGTTCAGGAACTCTGAAGCAGCCCAATGGGCTAGGGAAGGCCATGGTGGCTTCTGCTGCATTAGGGCTCCATCAAGTTAGTCTTTCATTTCTCAGTTTCATGAGTCATGAGCAATGACAGATGTATGGTGGGCTCCAGAAGTCTGAGAGCACATTTAGGTTTTACTACTTTCAACTACTATCTACCGTAGTTTAAACATTTAAAACATTTTTGGATTTTGAAAAAGCTAAAACAAAGAAATCAAATCAAATTAAAGAGAACTATGAATAAGATTTGCACTTTTTCTTGGGTCATTAATCAAGCAAAATACTCTTGCTTCCATTTATAGCACTTTGTATCCTTCTTAAAAGGGCTAAGTTCACCCAAAAAATGAAAATTAAGTCATTAATTACTCACCCCATGCTGCACCAACCTCGTAAGACCTTGTTTGTCTTTGGAACACAATGAAGATATTTTTGATTAAATTTGAGAGGTGGATCACTGCTACATTGACTGCCTAAGGGATTGAAACTTGAAGGCCCAGAAAGTCAATGAAGAAAAATGTTTAAATATTCCATGTGACTACAGTGGCTCAAGTATAAGTTTATCAAGCGACGAGACTACTTTTTGTGCGAAAAAAAACAAACAAAATTAACGACTTTATTCAACTACTCTATTTCTTCCTTGTAGGCCTGAGACGAGAGTTCAAGAGATTTCCACGACGCATGCGCGAGAATTGTGTTGTTATTCCACTACGTCTTGTTCAATTCTCGCGCATGCGTCGTTATTAATAAAGCCGTTATTTTTGTTTGTTTTTTCGCACAAAAAGGATTTGTGTCGCTTGATAAACTTATACCTGAGCCACTGTAGTCACATGGAATATTTAAACATTTTCTTCAATGACTTTCTGGGCCGTCAAGTTTCAATCCCTTAGGCAGCCTATGTAGGAGTGATCCACCTCTCAAATTTAATCAAAAATATCTTCATTTGTGTTCCGAAGATGAACGAAGGTCTTACAGGGTTGGTACAGCATGGGGGTGAGTAATTAATGACTTATTTTTCATTTTTGGGTGAACTATCCCTTTAAATATAATGCCGGAGAACACAATCTTCAGGTTTTACAACAAAATGCGTTTGTGCAAAAGAGACAAACCAAATATGACACTCTGAAATTCATGTATATTTAACGTTTTCACATTTTTATTGAATTAGTTGACCCTAATTAGTAGACCCTGTTTTATATCCTTATTCAGTTTTTCCAGTAAACATTTCATTGCATCCTCAATTTTGAGAAGATTGATTTTACTACAGTAATGCTGTCAGGTTGGATTGCTTTTAATGGCAGACTCGCTTAAATAACCTTAGTTTTGGTGATTAGTTTGGCCTAAGGTTGCATTCTGTGTTTCCTACAGTAGATGTGTAGCATGACGTGTTTAGATTAATTACAAGTCCTGCAGGTCTTTGGATCTGGAGATCTTACGTAAGCCCAACTTTTGTAAAGCAACATGCATTTCAATTCCCTAATTCCCTCTCCTTTTCATTCACTAGAGTCACATAAAGACATTTGAATAATGATAGTTTGGAAAAACATTTGGTTCGTCCAAGGAGGATATTGTGTGTGTTTCTAAGACAGGTTTTTTAATCTGGTGTGCAGTCTAGCAGAAGTGTCATTCATGTCTTTTTACTTCATTTTGAGGTTGAGGTTGAGGCTAGATGCTGTAGGTTTATACAGACGGTCATAAAGCTGGATAGAAACTATAAACAAGTTATGGAAGGCATTACGTAATGTTAAATTCTTTATCACCTCACACCGTTCAATGTTTTTCAGTGGGAAAGGTGTTTATTGCACTTGAGCCACTGGGTTTTTAAGTTAGCTTTGATCATATTAAAAATGGCATTTTGTGGCTGTCATCATTGGAAGTGCTTGGGGCAAAATGAGTAAGTATTACGACTGATGTAACTTTGTAAAGATGCACAGAGGAACGTTGTATGGAAGGTTTGGCTTTATTTGCACATTTTTCATTTGTAACTGGAATCAGAAAAGATATAAAGAAAAAAAAGTTTGCTTTCTCCAGTAGCAAAATGTTGCAACCTTCCGATATCATGTTAGGGATGCAGTAGTGGCACACGTTTAGCTTTTACGCAGACGCCGGCAGTTGTCAAGACAAACAGATCACGTCAATGCCGCCACGGGCCGTCCCAAAGGAGGCCGGGACTGGATGTTATTGTTTTCAAAAGGAATCCTCTCGGTGGAAGGCGGCGGGGTTTAACCCCAGGCCACGGGGGCTTCATAAATCTTCTCTTGCCTCTGGAAGTCCCCGGCCATGCAGGTTGGAGGGCGTACAAAAGAATCGAACCGGCCAGGATGTGGAGCCAGGGCTCAAAACCAGCACCCCTGGGACACTGCAATAATATCAACAATGTCCAGCAAATCAGCCACTTGTGTTTGTAGGCAAGTGTGTGCATATGTCAGTTTTGGACGAAGCCAAATCAAGCCAGTCTGAGGGATGTCTCTTGCTGTGTCAGATTTTGTCCTTTAGGATAGGAGTCTATGTCCACCATATGCCATGAGTGAAGTAAGACTAGGAAAAATTTGATTTTTGACTGTTATTCTTAAAGGAGCATTTCACCGATTTCAACATTAATCTTTATTGAAAGTGAATCATATATGTAGTCGAAATGTAAAAGAATTTTGGATTTTGGTGCCCTCTTGACCGAGAAAGGCGCATGACGAGGGGCGCATGTAACGCCAAGTTCAGACTGCACGATTTTCAAAGTAGTCGGGTCACTGTTCTTTTCACACTGCATGACTATCTTGGCCAGCATTCAGTCACTGCTGTGTTCACACTGGACGATTGATCGGCGACAAGGTTTCACACTGCATGACTTTACAATAGGAAAAATCGCGACAGACTCTGTCTTAGCACGCTGCACGCAAACTACGTTTCAAAACAAACACACGTGAGATGTGAAAAGGAAACTACGTGACACCACACGTGCTAGACCGGAGTTCTCACGTGAGACTTTTTTTCAACCCGGTTGTAGTACAGCTCAAGTGAAACGTCAAATAGACATGAGTGCTCCTGCCAAATTGACCCTTCGCTGAAGCCACGCCCGAAAACCGCCACTGGCCAATCATGTCTTAGCAACCGTAACTATGCGCGGGAGGTCTGGCAAGCTTTCGAAATGAGGGAAACATGCTGAAGCATTGTGCGTATGGATTGTGCAAATCTGATACCAGTAACTATACTAAAGTTTGGATGGGGGCGAGGAATTGTTTTCCTTCCAGAAAATCTAAAAGCCAAGGGAGAAATGATTGGCGTGATCTGCATCTATGTGCTAGACCCATTCACAACTACTGGTAAATGTCGACATGCTTAACAAAAACACCTATTGCTTGGAAATATTGACGGTTCTTTGGTCATAATGATAACGTAAAATAAGACGATTAAAGAGACAAGACAAAGGCTCACTGACATACTTTAAAATATTTTTCAGCATTTTGTTAATCGACGTCCTACTAACGTTACCCCTTACTAAGTAGCCTAACTTAACCCAATCCGATCGTGGCTCTCCCGGTATTAGTGTTATTCCACAAGATTTATTCATAAGCTGTTTGATTTATAATTATTATGATTATTTTCACATACCCTGCTGTGTATGTACATAGCTGTTCCTCAATTTGTGTTTCCCATTTGAACGGTCAGCGTATGAGGCGCTGCTGCTTGCGCTGGGACTATAACGTTAGGCTTTAACTTCTCTAATCGGTTGCATATAATGTTGTGAATATATCCCTTGAATGCATACTGTAGTCCCTTTTGTCTTGCTCTCTGAGATATTTCACTTATTCGCCGAAAATTACTAATTATCTCATTGGGAATGTCTGACACCGGGTGCATCCACACTGTAATAGATGGGCCAGCCGCGAAAGCTTGACAGGCATAGCAACAGTAACTAGGGAGGGCAGGGCTTCAGCGAAGGGTCAATTTCTACAAATTCTTCTTCCATTTATTGTGTCCAAATAGACCGAGAAGAAGCTTTTTTTTTCTGAAACAATGCCATCATGTTGATATGTGATCTATAACTCCTCCCTGAACTCCCTGCTGCTCTGTGTCTTGCTCTCTCACTTGCTGCCGTAATCGCCGATGTAGTTTTCAGTCAAAACACTTTTTCACACAGCAGGATTTTGAATCGCCGACAGGTCCAGATATTTAGCATTCCAAATATCTCACGGGCGTCGGCGACTCGTCGGTGATTCTCTCAGTTCGCGTCTTTGCTCATTCACACTGCGTGATTGTCACTCGCGTGAACGAGCGCCGATTGTCTGTGATTTCGGGCATTTGTCGGCGATTCTCAAAACCTGTTGGCGAGCCAAAATCGTGGCTAAAACCATGCAGTCTGAACTCAGCATAAGACACCAATTCCCACAATGCACCACATTGCACAGCTCCGCAAGCCACACCCACTAATCTGGAACAGCGCAAACCGAAATCACTCTTCCGTCTACAAGGCTAATAGGGGTGTAACGGTACATTTATCGTATTGAACCGTTTCGGTGCGAGGCTTGCAGTTCGGTGCGCATACAAACCGAACGATTGCTTGGACCATTTTTCCTGCCGGCAAAATTCGATGCTGGCACGGCCAACACAGACGCTGCGCAACATTAAATGGCAAGTGTAATAAAAGCAGAGATCGAAACTGCGCTACTCATTATGTGCTTCTAATGGATCGTTTATCAGTTTGGACCAGCAACATCTGTACAGCGCGAAGCCGATCTCGATCAAGCAACGCTGTTGCTGCACAGCGCTCAGCGATCCAGTAAAGAAAACATCTGCGATATCTTTTGAGATGCATTCACATTTCTCCGTTATTAACTGTAGATCACTATTAGATCAAACAGCGCTGTCGTGGAAACCAGGATAGACATTGTGCCGTGAATGAACTAGTAATACTTTACGTGCGCAGACCAGCAGCATTCACCATGGATTTAATATAGTAACACTAACTGGAACCAGTTTGGCTGGAATGGTGAAATGCTTTCAAGTACTTCACACATCTTTTTTTCTAACACAGTCTCATCCCAATTCGTCATATAACTGACGTTTTGGGACGTCTTTTGACCATTCGTCAATATACGAGCTTTCAGGCCCCCTTGAACGTCTGGTAGATGACGATCCCGGGTCGTCATACAACTGACGCTTTACCTTTAACGTCAGTTAGGTGACGAGTTGGGTTTAGGGTTAGGTTTAGGTCTGGGGTAGAGTTAGGATCCCATAACGCCATCTACCGACGTTTAAGGGGGCCCTAAAAGTCGTATATTGACGAATGGTCAAAAGACGTCCAAAACGTCAGTTATATGACGAATTGGGATGAGACTGCACTGTTTTTTCAGCACTTCAAAATTCAATTATAATATAAATAAATATATATTTAAATGTTATTTTTAATGTGATGACCAAAACATTATTTGTTCATCCTTCAAAGATGACCCCCATTTATAAACCTGAAAGTTTCAAGATCTAGGAAAACTCACACTTATTTAATTAAAAAAAAATTTCTTTAAACAAATGGGAAATTTCTCTGGCATTTCTTTCTTTTTGCTGTATCGAAAACGTACCGAGCCGTGAACTTTAAAACTGAGGTATCGTACCGAACTCATGATTTTTGTGTACCGTTACACCCCTAAAGGCTAATGTTACCTGTCACCAGAGTTTGAAATTCATTTCACACAAAATTTCTAGTTAGTTGGCTGTGGCAAGCAGGACGATCGAGAGGGAGGACGTAAGAGGACAGCGCGAGGCCGAGTGGCGTGAATGATAATGAAAGACACCACGCGCCAGCCTCTCGTATCTCGCGGACGTCATAATAAGCAGGAAGTAAAACACTTAAATCCTTATTTCTCCCATCTCAGGGGAAAATAAGGAATAAACTCATGACCATTAAGAAATATGACTGGGTTTCTAAAGATACAAAGCTTAAAGGTACCATCTGGAATTCTAAATCAAAAAATATTAAATTTTCCATAACAGATGGGGGCAGTATACCTCCAGAAATTGAGTTGTAACGCGGCCGCACTCTCACACTCTTTTTCTCACGCATATTATTCAAATCATTTGACACGATAGTAAAAGGTTGGAAGACCGCAGTTTCACGTGGAGCATTTGGATATTTTTAGAGATCAGAGACTCAATGAACAACATCTCAACACTAAATGATGAAGACCGTCTCATAGACGCCTGTCTCAAAAACAAGCTGGTGCATTTCCACGATATGGGAAAATAAAAGCCTGGGCAATTATTTTAAGTTTACGGTATTCGTTTTGTTCATATTACACTTTTATTGTTAGTTTGAATTAATTTGACAGACAGCATTGGCTGATGTTGATCAAGCTAGCGTCATTCAGAGCTGACAACTCTCACGAATTCACCGTGAGACACACGCTATTGACACTTAGCAAGCAGGTTAGTTAAGCTCTCAGATTCTGTCAATTTTATTACGCAATTCAAACAATAAATACCGTTTTGGCGCTTGTACATGTTACACCACAGATTGACTTCAGGTTCAAAGTACAAACATAAGACGCGCGACTTCTCGTGTACTGCAGTGTGCGGCTGGTGTTTATGTTGCCCGCCCGCATACCGCCTCCCATGGCCGAAACTGGTATTACGACACCTGACGGGCCGGGGCTAGTAATTTAGCATGCTAATTTAGGTTTATATCTCGGCAGCAATATAACTTTTCAGTTTTTTAATGACATCATTGCACTTATTTCTTCTCATTCTTTTGATGCGTGTAGCTCATTTTCTGTATATTTTTACCTCAATAATCCCAGATGGCACCTTTAATGCAAATGGGTGAAGTGTCCATTTAAAGGTAAAGCGTGTAGCTTCTGCAACACTAGTGACACTTAAAACAATAAAGCAACCGTGCAAACGTTTATTTTCGTGTTACGCCTCCCCCAACTCAAGCATCCCAAATACGGCTCTTGAGGATACCAAGGCGTTTCTCCACAGGTTAAGGTTGGCTACCTTCAATAAAAGGTCTAAAATGTTAGGAATACTTTTATCTGTGTTGCTAGGTGTCATGATTAATTTGCATGTGACCTGTTTAATCCTGTAGTCCATAATAAATGAATAAAAAATGCAGTGTATTGCAATATTATAGCAAAGAAAAAAAAACTTATTGTGTTGTCCCTACAGGCAGAAAGCAATATCATAGTTTGCAACCAGAGTCTGACTCAAGAACAAAATAATTATTTTAAACCTATACCTTTAGTGAATCAAAAACATTCACGGCTGTGTGATTCACAAACAAATGACAATATTGTAAATATGTAAATAATAATGTACAGTAGGTTTACTCTACACTCTTAGAAAAAAGGGTTCATTGGGGTTCTAAATATGAAGCATAGGGTTCTTCAATATATGACAAGAAAGAACCCCTTTGGCACAAAGGTTCTTTATAGACTATTATTCATTCATATATTACATTATTCTGCAACATTTTGTAGTTGTAATTAAATTATTGTTTATAGAACTGTTGTAGTAACTTCATATCACATTGTAGCCCTTAATCGGGTTACGGGGTCTATACGACCACAATCGACTTTTACTTAATAAAAAAAAGGTTCCCCTCATCTCAGTGGAATAAGATTTGTGACTTTTCACACATCTATACACACAAAAAACTGGGCTTGATTCGGTTGTTTTGAAGGTATGTAAAAAAATGTTTACACTTCTGGTCTTCAGGGTCAATATGACCCCACATTGAAATGAATGGGAAATGTGAAAAAAAAACTAAATATATTTTCTTCATGTGTCAAAAAAAAAAATCCGGCATAAATCTGAAAATTTGTACACAGAAATTAAGGCCTAGTACGTAAAAAAAAATAATATTTCATATGCAAGCTAATGGTGTAGTTGAGGAATTGTGTGGTATATGGATACAAAAGTACTTTATATTCCCCAAAACACAGCATTAATGAATAGATGAGAAGTAAACAATATGTATGATTAAAAATGTATAGTTTTTTGTACAATTACTCAATCAATTGTTGGGTTCGTATAGACCCCGAAGCCCAGAAGTGTAAACAGCAAACAAAGATCATTTGAAGGTTAATCATGCTGATTTTTGGAGGAGAAAAACTGAAGTTGCACTCTTCGTGTGAAATTGATTAACTAATGATATAAATATATACTTTTCTAACCCCCATATCATGAATTTTGTGATCATTCACATGCATTCATAAATACAATTTAGGGTTTTGATGTTTGTCAATAATATGAAATATTTAATACGAAAAGACTTATTATTGAACCCTTAAAAAGGGTTCTGTAGAGAACCTTTTAGGGGTTCCAATATGTAGCGCTGATAGAACCTTTTAAGGTTCTAAATAGAACCTTTTTTTCTAAGAGTGTATAACATACACTCACCGGCCACTTTATTAGGTACACTTGTCCAACTGCTCGTTAACACTTAATTTCTAAGCAGCCAATCACATGGCGGCAACTCAGTGCATTTAGGCATGTAGACATGGTCAAGACAATCTCCTGCAAACCGAGCATCAGTATGGGGAAGAAAGGTGATTTGAGTGACTTTAAACGTGGCATGATTGTTGGTGCCAGAAGGGCTGGTCTGAGTATTTCAGAAACTGCTAATCTACTGGGATTTTCACGCACAACCATCTCTAGGGTTTACAGAGAATGGTCCGAAAAGAAAAAACATCCAGTGAGCGGCAGTTCTGTGGGCGGAAATGCCTTGTTGATGCCAGAGGTCAGAGGAGAATGGCCAGACTGGTTGGAGCTGATAGAAGGGCAACAGTGACTCAAATAACCACCCGTTACAACCAAGGTGGGCAGAAGAGCATCTCTGAACGCACAGTACGTCGAACTTTGAGGCAGATGGGCTACAGCAGCAGAAGACCACACCGGGTGCCACACCTTTCAGCTAAGAACAGGAAACTGAGGCTACAGATTTGCACAAGCTCATCGAAATTGGACAATAGAAGATTGGAAAAACGTTGCCTGGTCTGATGAGTCTCGATTTCTGCTGCGACATTCGGATGGTAGGGTCAGGAATTTGGCGTCTACAACATGAAAGCATGGATCCATCCTGCGTTGTATCAACGGTTCAGGCTGGTGGTGGTGGTGTCATGGTGTGGGGAATATTTTCTTGGCACTCTTTGGGGCCCCTTGGTACCAATTGAGCATCGTTGCAACGCCACAGCCTACCTGAGTATTGTTGCTGACCATGTCCATCCCTTTATGACCACAATGTACCCAACTTCTGATGGCTACTTTCAGCAGGATAATGCGCCATGTCATAAAGCTGGAATCATCTCAGACTGGTTTCTTGAAACATGACAATGAGTTCGCTGTACTCAAATGGCCTCCACAGTCACCAGATCTCAATCCAATAGAGCATCTTTGGGATGTGGTGGAGCGGGAGATTCGCATCATGGATGTGCAGCCGACAATATCTGCAGCAACTGTGTGATGCCATCATGTCAATATGGACCAAACTCCCTGAGGAATGCTTCCAGCACCTTGTTGAATCTATGCCACGAAGAATTGAGGCAGTTCTGAAGGCAAAAGGGTGTCCAACACGTTACTAGCATGGGGTACCTGAATAAAGTGGCCGGTGATGTATTTGTAAGAGCAAAATCACTCCTGCATTTGCGCAGTATTTCTGAATATCAGCCATGATTTTTCCAGTGCAGTGTAACTCAGAAATATACCCTTACTTTTTCTTTTTTACAAATGTCTCCAGCAGCAGTTTTGAGTGTGAGCAAAGACATAGGGAAGTATTGTGGTGACAGACATGGGTTTGTGACTGTTTGTGTTGGCGTATTTTGTTCGCTGACAGCTTGTGCCACTCTTGCCAGACGTTCACAGTTCATTGATAACCTGAGCGACATGGCATGCAGTCTCTCGCCACGCTCAGGCTCGGTGAGGCCCGTGGCATCATGTGGGGCCTCGGCACTAGAGCTGAGGAGGTATTCACATGTTAGATGAAAAGGGAAAACTCAATATTTTATGCATGTGATGAAAAGAACTTGACTGCCATGTGTTCTTAGTCTCTCATAGTTTTTATTTATAGGTTGTTTGAATGTGCACATGTGTAGCACATTTAAAAATACATTAACATATTTACATGTAGAGAGATTTCATTTATTTCTCCTTTCAAAATGTTTTGGCAGTACACTTTAAAGTGTGCACTGTAATGCACAATGGTACAATCAGTGTATTTTTTTTGTTAGTTTAACCCTTCATTTGATGGGGCCTTGTGTTAAAGGAGTAGTTCACTTTTAACATGATCATTCGTGACTCTCCAGAGCTTCATGAGCTCGTTTATTGAAAATGATCGAATCTTTTTACGTGTCATTTGGTTCATTCAACGAACTAAATGAACAAATTGAAATCGGGAAAAAGATTTGTTCATTTTGATGAACAGGGAGAGTCACGGACGAATCACAGAACAGAGCAAGACGAGCGTTTGTGCTTGTAAAGCGTAAACTTTTTTTTTTTTTAAATGACCAATTGTTTCGCTTGATAAAGACCCGTTTATTCATCGTCTGGTGTCGTTTAAAGCCCTTTGAACAGTTTGCAGTTTGCACTAAAGAGTTCGTTTGGACCTTGAACTGTTTGGTTACCAGTAAAGTCCATTATATGGAGAAAATCCTGGAATGTTCTCTTCAAAAACCTTAATTTCTTTTCGACTGAAGAAAGAAAGACATGGACATTTTGGATGTCATGGGGGTGAGTAAATTATTAGCATTTTTTTTTTTTTTTAAATGAACCACTCCTTTAAGGCCTCTCACCCTTATATCTACTATTACAGCACAGTTATGTACTGTGTTGGTAATTGTACACGAGTCTGTTTCTGTACTTTGCATCCATACCAGAGTTTATAGATAAGAACCGATTTAAGTCAAATAGACCCTGAACCTAAAGGTGATGATTTTGCTTTCCATAAAAATGTACATAAATGTCTTAATTTCATTAATTCTGAGAATGTCATGACATGGTTTGGATGTTAAAGGGGGGTTGACTGCTTTTTTCTGCATGATTGTGTTTATGGGGTGCAATATAACATGTATTCGTGGTTTTTCTTTTTTTAAAAGTCTTATTTTTCATAAACTTCACCTTTATTGTCAGCCGCGCCTCTGTCCCCTGAACGAGCGGTTCACTTCCTGATTCTATGAAAACACTCCCTCAGATACACGTGGCGGGCTCAGATTGGTTAGTTTGGCCCGGTGTGTTGTGATTGGCTAAACTGTTGCTCACGTTGTCTGAAGGTTAACGCCCATTACCTTTACGGGGATGTCATGAGCTCCGGTCCAGATGTAAATATGTGTTGAACTGCAGTATCAGTTTCAGGCAGAATCAGACCAGAGAAGCCGTGATGAAGAGAGTCAAGCAGAACCTCAACACACACGGCTCTTACTAAACGTTTCTGAATGATAATTTACTACAATTTTAACTTTATACACGTTTGTTTTACACAATAGCATCTGACTGGCAACAATAGCAACTGACTGGCTACTAATGTTATACTCAAACAGCGTTGGCAAGTTTACGTTCTTGATCAAATCTAAAAATAACGTCATAAAAATATACATGAAAAATACATTTACAACATTAGTACTTATAGAAAATTCATGTTTGTACACGGTTGTCATAGACACGAAATAGCATAACTAATGCCTCGTTTCCACTGAGGGGTACAGTGCGGTACGGTACAGTACGGGTTCGAGTCGGGTACACCATGATCAGGCTTGCGTTTCCACCGCCAACAGTACCCTTACTTGATAGGCGTGGTGTTTGCTGGAAAGAAAGCGAATCGAACGTCATTTTCGCGCAAAGAAAGCGACATAGTAAACAACAATTGATGACAGACAGCACAGCAGATCTTGCTCTTGCTTCTCAGAAAGTTTGTCACTAGAAACAAGCGCTGGCATTAGGCATTTCTCAATACCAAGTAGCCATCGCAAAGTCCGACTCAGGAGAATGATCCCTGCTAATGGAACAGCGCGTTCTTGATCGCGGCACTCAGCTCGCTCTGGCTCTGCGACTCCGGTTATCTCTGTATGTACATTTTAGGCAATAATAAAACGAAATATGTTATAAAACACCACTCTGCTTCTTTTCGATTTCATTTCAATACATTTTAAACATTATAAAGCACACAAATGTGGTTCAGGCAACGCATAGCCTATTGATTATTCACTGCATGTATGTCGTTATATTTATAACAAAACTAAATATAAAACACAGAGCTTAAATAACATAAAGAAACAATTCAGTCAGTCAACTACAAATTCAGCGCTCAAAGATATGAAACTTCACGTAGCCTTCTGCCAAAACTATTGGCCAGGGAACGAGTTATAGATTCACGGAGACCAAAGATCACCTGTTAGGTTTATACAAGACGAACTATATATCATGTTTAACCACAACAGAGACGTCCGAGTCAGCGGCAAACATCAGAACGACTAGCCGAGGTAAGGCTGTTCCAGGCGGGGACACGAGCCGAGCGTCCGGTGATCGCTTGAAATGGATCTCAGTCAAATTTCATAAATCTATAAATAAACCACAGATTTGAGCTTTAAAAAACTACTTCTCGCCTGAAAAACTCTTAAAACTACATTTCGTGACACAATAACAGTAGAATAATATTTCAACTTTATGCTTCTAATGCCCTTGTAGCACGCGTGAGTGACGATACTCTGTCCACCAATCACCGTTCTGCAGTGAGTCTAGCTCCACCTTTTAGTACCCTTTCACTGTGCTAGGTACCCCAACGAAAGGGTACCCAAAATAGTGCTACGGTACAGTTCGGCTTTTTGGTACCATTCACAACTTTTGACAGTGGAAACGCAAATAAATGCGTGCGAACCAAACCGTACCGTACCGCTCAGTGGAAACGAGGCATAAGTGGCTAAAGCCAGCGCTGGCATTTGATAAAACTAAAACATTACGTCTGAAATTATACATTTAAAATGATGAAGTCTTAGCCTACTTACAGGTTGTGGCTCAACAACTGCTGCCTCTGGTTTTAAAGTTGGATCTGCTTCATGTTTTAGTAAGGTTCTTGTTGAAAACGGCATTACTTGTAGAGATTCTGGAAGTCTTCCGTAAAATGCGCAGCACAGAGAGCTAGATTACGATCGTCACTTTCAGGAACATAATCAAACATAAATTGTATCCATTGTTGAGGAAGAATAGCGTCCGTGGGAAGCCCGAACACAGAAGACCTGACAGCTGCGTGAACAACACACTCGACGAGTCGACAGTGCCTCAGAAATATGCGCATGCCATTTTCTGCATATTCTGAGGGAGGAGTTGATGCAAATGTGTAGGTTCAGTGACGTACCATAACCCAGCTGTAGTCCCAAGTGAGAGTTCGTTTTTGTAGGCAATTATACTTCCTGATTTTTAAAAGACAATATCTCTGCTTACACTGAACTTTCAGCGCTGCAACTTTGCAAATACTGTTCATGCACCAACAGCAACATTACACACTATTTAAAATGAAAAAAGTGAAATCGCAGTCAACCCGCCCTTTAATATGCATAGAGAATAATAGTTTACCTTGGGCCAGTAAGTGTCCATTTGCAGATTTACATTTACATTCAATCAACAAATGGCGAGAGCAGTTGAACTACTGACTAACATTGGGACCCTTCCCAGTTTAGTAAAAGAAAATAGATCTCGAATGAGAAGAGATGCCCCATGCAGCAAGCACCAAGAGCACCCAAGTAACCCTTGTTGATATCTCTCCTTGAGTGTTGAGACCAAACTAATGCTTTTCTTCATCCATTTATAGTACACACTGCTTTCTGTGCAACTAAATGTTGTTTATCCCTGTATTCTTGAGAAAGAACAGGATCTCTGTGTCTAAGCAGACCGTGGTCTTCAGGCATGATGGGAAAGTCTTTTCTGTGGCATAGGTTCTCATCATTAAAGCTCTTCCCCTCTGAATACTGCCTGCCAAACTATGCGGCTTCCAGCCGAGGCCTGCGCACGAGGACACGGATTGCAATGAGGCCTAGCTGAACATACTTCCTACCGGTGACACCCCACATCAATCTTACACTGCTCTGCCCTAGGAGGTGAAAGCATGGGCTCACACACTCTCAAACACTGACTGGAGCTCTGCAGGTGTGTTTTGAGAAAAACCTCTGATTTCATCTCTTGACTCAAAGCAGAGTGTTATTTATAACAAAGTAGTATTAGCTCTTGCAATACTTCATTTAAAGTTTGGAATTTAAATCGAATTCTATACTCGCTTGAAGTGCAGAGACAACTATAACATAAATATTGGAAAATTTTTCTGTTGGTTTGAGAATCCTGACACGGCAACAACTGATGTCTGTTTGTTCAATCAATAGCAGAAAGTGGAAATGTTTGGGGGATCAACCGTTTTCATTTTCATACACACTGAAAGCATCTCTTCCCGGTCCTGTTATCTGGATTAAGTGGACTGGTTGAAGTTGTTTTCTCTATGGAGAGCTTCGACTGCTCACTTTGCCACTGGCCTGGTGATTCCAACATCTCAGCAGAGCCCCATTGGCAGGGAGGAAGGGTTTGTTCTTATGCTCTCACCACGATGTGTTTTTTCAGCTGGATCACAGCATTTCACCGGGAATTTCACCAGCTCTTAGATTTGATGGACCTCACACTTACACAAGGCCTTCGACAATCTCAGAGAAAAATCCTAAAGAGATTTGACAGTGTTGGTCTTCTCATTACGGCTGCTAAGTACGGCGGTCCTGTAGACTTCATTGAAGGAGGAACCTAAGATGTATCAAAGGACCAGAATATCAAGGAGACTTGAGGGTGGACTTTTTATTTATTTAGTTATTTTTTAACACCATGTGTTTTCATTAGAAAATTTTAAAACAAATAAGGAAAGAAAAGAAACTATTCTAGACTCCACAGAAGAAGATTTGAGTTTGATTTGATTTTGATTTTATTATTTTATTACATTTTATGAATTTTATTTAAATAAATATGTATTCTATTTAAATTTATTAGAAAATGTAAAAACAAATAATAAAAAAAAGAAACTATTCCAGAATCCACAGAAGAAGAACTGATTTTGATTGTATTATTTAATTACATTTTATGAATTTGATTTAACTAAAAATGTATTCTATTTCACTTTATTAGAAAATTTTAAAGCAAATACGAAAATAAACTATTCCAGACTCCACAGAAGAACATTTGATTTTGATTTTATTATTTAAGTACAATTTATGAATTATATTTAAATAAAGATATATCTATTTAAATTTATTAGAAAGTGTAAAAACAAATAATAAAAGAAAGAAACTATTTCCAGACTCCACAGAAGATTTGATTTTGATTGTATTTTTAATTACATTTTATGAATTTTATTTAAATAAATATATATTCTATTTAAATTTATTAGAAAATGTAAAAACAAATAATGAAAAAAAGAAACTATTCCAGACTCCACAGAAGAAGAATTGATTTTGATTGTATTGTTTAATTACATTTTATGAATTTGATTTAAATAAAAATGTATTCTATTTTACTTTATTAGAAAATGTAAAAGCAAATAAGAAAATAAACTATTCCAGACTCCACAGAAGAAGATTTGATTTTGATTTATATTATTTAATTATAATTTATGAATTATATTTTCATTTAAAAAAAGATATTTAAATGTATTAGAAAATGTAAAAACAAATAAGAAAATAAACTATTCCCAGACTCCACAGAAGAAGATTTGATTTTGATTTTATTAATTAATTACATTTCATGATTTTTTTTTTTTAATATTACTATTTAAATGTATTAGAAAAAGTCAAAACAAATAATAAAAGAAAAGAAACTATTCCAGACTCCACAGAAGATTTGATTTTGATTTGATTAATTACTTTTTATAAATAAAACTGTATTCCATTTAAATGTAATTTTTTATTTTAAGAAATGTTAAAGAATATTTCCAAAAGGAGTATCATTGTGATTAGGTGACGTTTTCCTATACTCCTGGTAAATATATTCAGAAAAAGAGATTGTGGCCTGAATGAGTCTTGCAAAATAAAACTAAACTATCAACATTTTCAAAACATGTCTAAAGCCAAAACATAGAAATGAGTCCAATTCATTGCTGCTTATCATCGATTCGGATTCTGCACATTATTTCAACAATGTCACTCAGCTGTGTCTTCTCTCCTTTTTTGTCGATTCAGAGTTAAACTTCCTGTGGGCCGCTGCATCAGGTTCACCACAGTTCTGAATACTACAATCTGTTAGACAGCACTACGCCAATCTGTCACTCAGCAGTTTTCCTCATGGGTATATGACAAACCTGCATCTCCCTAATTAAGCTATGATAATTTTGGCATGATGCATGATAGATCACATAACAGTTATTAGTTAATGAGCTGCTCTAACCGTGTAGCTAATGACCTATTATGAAGTGATAATATTTGATGTGTTTTACCAGGTGTTTTACCTTCCGATTGGCGCTGATGGTCCCTCCGTCGGTGTTTGCCGTGCACATACAGTTTAACCTGCTGTATCAGTTCTGGATTCATACTGAGGTACTGTGGATTTGTCATTACTACTGGTTTAGCACGATTTAAAAAAACAATTGTGGCACATTATGTGATGAAATTAAGCTCGTAACTGTTTCATGTTACTTTCACAGCATGGTAGACTTAGTTTAGCCACTTTCAAAACTCCAATCTTTTGTAGGTTTGCAGTTTTGCCGTTCCAGTGGTTATGAATACCACAGTCAATCATAAGTAATGAGATTTTGAGATTTTATGAAATATTCCAAACAGAAGCTTTACATTTGCCATTTAAATGGGCTTCAGTATCGGCTTTACATTCAGGGATCGTTTGGGAAATGGATTTGGAATCACTTCCATCTTGTAGAGCTCTATTAGTGAAAACAGTCTTCACGTCTCCAATTTCTGAGGGGTATAATTTATGCTCCCTTTATAGGCTTTTTTTGATGTCATGTAATTTATTGGCATCGAATTTCCAGCCCTCATCCAACATTAGAACACGAGTTAAGTCGTGAGGGAGCTCTTTCTTTTAAGATAAAATTCAGCTGTTGCCAGATCTCTCATTACATGGAAATAATGGCCCACTGAAATACGGTGCTCACTTATGCTGAGCCGACGTCAAAAAATCAAATACTTAAGTAAAAAACCTGACGGTCAGCCCTAACACCTGCGATATATTCTCCATCAAGCTGAAATTGATGTTTATAACCTGGTAAAATGAGGCTTTGAATGTGTATGTGTGCATTTAACTCACCATAAAGCTTGCGCATAGACACGCACATGTGTATTTATGAGTGTGTGTGTGTGTTAGTAGACTTAATGGCTTCTTTATTCTTCTTCTAATCCTATGTAATGTTTGTTTTACATCCAATCTATAAATATTGTTCTTTCCATCTGGAAATCTGGCCACCTTTTTCTTTCCGTAGTTAGCAGAGTTTCAGACCAAGCTTCATGAGATAAGAAAACACTATGTATTAATGATGTCTCCAAGTACGTTCGTGAACATCTGAACCAGTCAAGGTTCCACAATCCCTGAAGAGCACAGTTTCTTCAGCATCTAATGCCAAGATAAAGACAAGCCACTCAATACGGAAAATTAATCACCATGTTGTATGTAAGACTAATGTTACGAATTCTGTCTGCCTGTCCATATGAAAAATGTCAAAGGAGGACAATGGGCTAACCCATGATCATTTGTCTTGGGGTGTTTTGTTATGTGGTTTACTTATACTGAATATAGGCTGTTGCCCTTATGTGCGTTAAAGGAAGTAGTTGTTAATGAGGTTAAAGAGAGCATTCACCCGAAAACAAAAAGTCTGTGCATCATGTACTTACCCTAAAATCATTCCAAAGCTGTATGACTATTTCATCTCTGGAACACAAAATAAGTTATTTGGAATATTGTACTAGCCATTTTTGTCCAAGTAGGTTTTCAAAATGATCACAAAAGCACTGTAAAAGTGAACCCAAATGAAAGTCCTTATTAATCGTTTAATCTTACCCTTTCGGTAACCCGTTAACCATTGTGAATAATGGACCTTTGCAACCAAATCAAATAAGAACAAATCAATTCAATTGTTTTTGACAATCAGTTGAACAACGTTAAAATTGCTATGTAATGTAACGCACAAGTCACATATTTTATGGTGCTTTGCATAATTTTTGAAGCATGGAAGTCTGTAAGAATATTATCTGTAGACTTTTTTCTATGACTAGCTGGTCAAAGATCTTGGACCTCTGGAGTGGATCCTAAATACTCCCAGCCACCATAGAGTTCATCATGGTAAGTGTTATTAACTTTGACCGTTAGAATTGCATTGCACTGTTCCCATAATGCATTTCTGTTGGTTTATCACTGTGGGTCAAAAGCGAAGCCTATTTTGTCGGAATCTTATCATGTGACATAAGTAACACTGTATCGATACAATACTTCATTTGCTTTATTTGAGAAAAACAGTAATGCTGTAACGACTAGTCATTATCTATGTAGTGAATCATTAACATTTGACCAGTGCTTTCGCAGGGCGAAATCCGTATTGCATAGATAAGAATTATGCAGGAATTCTGATCATATGGGACAGAGATGTTGGTGAGTCATGTCTGGATATGCTTTGAAATGTCGACCAATAGGGTTCTGTGTGATTAATGAAAACAAGCCTGATACTGTGCACTAGGCCCTGTCCCAGATGGCACACTCTGGATTGTGGACTTCCTCAGAGTCCACACTTTGGTGACTTTATGTAGTGCAGACACTATCGGGCCCTTAGTGTGAGTCCGCAAGGGCGCATTGAGAAGTATTTTCGGGACAGATTTGATTGTCACGCCGGAAACGGGAAGAAGGTCTGGTTGTTGTTGGTAGAGCCAGGACCCAATATATCGAGCCGAGCCGATATTATTGGCTGATATTAGGCATTTTCAAAATATCGGTATCGGCAGTTATAATGGCCGATAAATGAATATTCAAATATAAAATTAAAACGGATGAAACACGCTTAATCATCTCTCCTTGCGCCCGTATGTGAAAATGTATGTTTTACAATTTGCAGTATGACGTTATCTATTGCTAAATTATGGCTCATCATAGACTAGCTAACCACAAAGCTAGCTAATGCCACTATGATCAGTGGAAGACCGCTAACGTTAACATTAATGAGCTTGGAAACCCCATTAAACTTTTTCTGCCTAAATAAATAATATCTTTTAAAATGCTTTATCATATTATTTTAGTTAAAACTCATAAATAACTACAAATAACTATGTTAGGGAAATCTGTTAATGTTTTGTCGCACGTTTCTGAAAAAAAAAAAAATAATCGGCCAATATATCGGCATATTGGATTTTAAAACCCAAAATATTTGTCTTGAGTATCAGGCCTTAAAAATCCTTTATCGGGTAAGGCTCTAGTTGTTGGACAGGAGCTAGGAGTCGAATATGCTGCCGAAATCATGCCGATCACAAATATCATTAAAAAAATTTCAGTTTAGCATGGAAAACAGCATTTATTTTATTTGCCCAAATCTTATGTCCATGTGAACTACCCAGCCTGCTTTTACTGTTCTATAATTGTAAATGCCACCTGGGCATTAGAATAGATGTCATGGTTATGTAAATGATAAATACAGTTGTGCATAATAATACATAATGTTCAGTTTTAGCACTAAAGGAAAATAGTTAACATTGGATTCTATTTATGTAATGAATCTTGCGATCGTATTATTTAAAGTGTTAGTTCACCCAAAACTTGAAAATTCTGTCAGTATTTACTCACCCTCATGTTGTTCCAACCCTGTAAGACCCCATTCATCTTCAGAAACATAAATTAAGATATTTTTGATGAAATCTGAGAGCTGGATCACTCTTCTTGAGTTTCTATAGGCTTCTTGAGGAATTGAAACTTGCCGGCCTCGAAAAGTTATTAAAGACAACTAGGGATGCTCCGATCAGGATTTTTGCAGCCGATACCGAGTACCAGATTTCTTGTCATAGTGATCGGCCAGATAACAATACCGATTTAGATGCTTAATTGACTTAATATAAGACAAATAAACAAAATGGAACAGTTTAATGCAGCTCATAAGGTTTATTTAAACATTGTCCAATACTGTGGAGGACAAAATAAACATTTAGTCTCCTAAAATGGAATAGTCTGATGTAACTTAAACATTCATCCAATACAAGTCTGAGCAGGACAAAATAAATAAATAAAACATCAAACAACATTTAAACTCCTAAAAGAACAAATTGAAGTGGTTTGATACAACTCATTAGGTTTAATTAAACATTGTTCAATGTTAAAGAGAATAAAATAAATAGAAACATTTAAACTCCAACATGGAGAAGTCTGATGTAACAAATAAGGTTTAATTAAACATTCTCCAATATAAGTATGCACGTAATTCCTCACACGTTAACGTCATCGAATCAGCGATTGGTTTGTAAGATCGGCCAAGTTAGTGAGTACCGATTAGAGTCAAAAATTGTTATGATCAGCCGATACCGATCTCTGGCTGATCGATTGGAGCATCCCTAAAGACGACGTTAAAATAGTCCAAGTGGCTCAATCTTAACTTTATCAAAAGACGAGAACACTTTTGTGCGCAAAAAAACAATAAAAATAATGACTTTATTTCAACTATTCATTTACTTCTCTCTCTGCCTCGAGTCAGGTTACTAGTTAAATAACGTAAGCTTCTGTTATTGTACGTCACACGCATCACACACATGACCAGCGTCGGCCAATAGTGAGCCTACGTGTGACGTAGCTCTCGCTATCACACTACGTTAACTGACTAGCGGCCCATGAGAAGGGAAGTGAATAGTTGAAATAAAGTCGTTTATTTTTGTTTGTTTTGCGCACAAAAAGTATTCTCAGTCGCTTGACTAAAGTTAAGATCGAAGCCACTGAAGTCACTTGGGACTATTTTAACGATGTCTTTAATAACTTTTCGAGGCCGGCAAGTTTCAATTCCTCAAGAAGCCTATGCACTAGTATGCAGGAGTGATCCAGCTCTCAGATTTCATCAAAAATTTCTTAATTTGTTTTCCGAAGATCAAACGAAGGTCTTACGGGGTTGGAACAACATGAGGGTGAGTAAATACTGACAGAATTTTCATATTTGGGTGAACTATCCCTTTAATGCTCTATTATTATGTTTGAGATATCAACCACCGGTCGAATAATGTTAAACTGTAAGTAACAACTGGTAAAATCTACTTCTATGTCATAAAACCCATAAGGATACTTTTCTCTTCTCAGCCATGTTTACAGTTGCCAATTCCTGGGTTGTTAAAGTGCGTGGTGCCTGCATTTATGCAGGCTTCGCAGAAGACCGCTTCAAGGGTACAAAGGGGGCGCTGCTGAGCACACTTCAGAGCGTCAAAATGCTAAATGGGATGACCTACTGACTCAGTTAGACTCGGCGAGAAATCGCAATTTAAGTCCATTAGATCGAAAGTCTGCATGAAGTGTACCTTTTGGGACAAGGCCCTAGTGGCACATGCAACCATGCATTACATTCATGTAATTTTTCTACTGTTTTGGGAATAAAAATGACACAAAGTACAAATTAGTAGGGTCAATTATAACTTAAAAACACAAATGATGATCTGTCACTTTTTGTGTATTGTACTCTACTACTGGGATTGTGATGTACTCTGCTCTTTTCCATATACTGTAGGTACTTTCACTCCTGAAAGTGATAAGGTTGTCTATGGTCTCACACACCCAATCAACACATTTGAAGTCTGGTCTGTCGAGGTTGGTACATAACAGCCATGACAATGTCAATGAAGATTTTTGATATGAAAAAAAAAAAAAAAAAAAAAAAATATATATATATATATATATATATATATATATATATATATATATATATATATATATATATAGAGCCAGACCGATATATTGGCAGGCCGATATATCGGCAGGCCGATATTATTGAGCCAAATATGCAGGCATTTTTCAAACTCATCGAGTCTCGGCAGTTACAATGGCCGATAAATGAATATTTCAAAAATAAAATAAGAACGGACAAATCACGCTTGACCCATGTCATGAGTGTTGGAGTTGTATAGTTTGTCCACCAGAGGGCACTCTCTACACCGTCCCTGTTGGCGACACTCGTTGAGTTGGTCACGATACATACATTGCTTGAATAACAATTAAAAGAACATCCTCATCAGTTCTCTTAACTCGAATAAGCAGGACATAATTTGTGACTATCATGTCCAGTTTTGCTGCTGTTAAATAAAACGAGAGTGAAGCGGAATTATCTAGTAATAGTTACGATTACGCATTGTTCAAGTGTCAGTTGACTGACTGTCCTTTTAACTTTTGACAATGTGACTGAAGTATTTCTTTAATAGCACGTGACAGTTACAGCAATGAGTCGTATCATCTCTTCCTTGGCCTGTTATATTGAAAATGTATGTTTTACAATTTGCAGAATGACGTTATCCATTGCTTAAAATTATGGCTCATCATAGACTAGCTAACCACAAAGCTAGCTAACAAGTTTCTTTTTAAAATGCATTATCATATATATTATTTTAGTTAAAACTCATAAATAACTACAAATAACTAATGTTAGGGAAATCTGTTAATGTTTTGTTGCACGTTTCTGAAATAAAAAAATAAATAAAAAAATATCGGCCAATATATTGGAATATCAGGATTTTAAAACCCAAAAATATTTGTATTAGTATCGGCCTTCAAAATCCTTTATTGGTGGGTCTATATATATATATATATATATATATATATATACATATATATATATATATATATATATATATATATATATATGAGTCCCGAACCGATAAGATTTTGAAGGCCAATACCAATACAAATATTTTGGGTTTAAAGTCCAATATTTAATATATGGCGAATATTTTTATTTATTTTTATTTCAGAAAGTGCAACAAAATAATTAAAGAAATAATTTTTTTTTATTAAAAAAATATGAATAATAGTAATATTACAGTAAGTTATTATTTTGTTATACTGATCAGACTTGCAATATTTCAGTTTAAAAAAGTATCTTGGGTTGTAGTTTCTTTACTATGGTATCATTGTAACATACATGGGCTCAGTGATCATATTATGTAAGCAATCGTTTATAGACCAAATGTTTAGATTAATTTACCCCTCATTCTATCAAGACCTTTGACTGGTAAAAATATCAACACTGGAGATGAATTGGGTTTCACATAATGGACTCTCAGTGTATCAGACCAATCTAATTTTAGAGATGTAAATATCTGAGCAGCAGAGTCAATGGGAGCCGGCTTCTGCTCACATTACCGGGCTAGTGGAAAAGCCATGCTGTAACCATAACATTATTACTTCACTTTAAACATATGGCTCAGGAGAGGTGAAAGAGTCCTGCAAAACCAAATGGAGGTTGTGTTTGATTATTTTTTCTTTGCTCTCCTGTGGCGGTCCAAAGTAAAAGCGGTCTGATGTATGTGACAAAAAGCATTTAGACACGAGGACTAGATGATGATGAATAAAATGAATAAGAAAAATGTTTATCTTTGGGTGAAATATAAACTGTGCAAAAAAAATTAAAAAATCTGACTGTGATGAAAAGTATAAAATACAAATCAAAAGGATAATATTTCACGTCATAGTTGAGTGAAAAGTTTTTGGGTAATGCAGCATTAAAGAGGTTGCTTAGTATAACGGCTGCATGTGCCATGTTTGGTTTAAACACTCTTTCTTCTTCTTTTCTTTCCCCTCTCAAGTTCCTTTATTACCCGTACCTGTGGCAGAGGTTCTGGGAGGCTGAAGGCATTTCAAATAAGCTGTCCGTCATTTTTAAAGGGCCAGGTTGGACTCCTGGAAAGCCAAGACTGGGAGACATTGCTGATATACCCCAGGTGGGAAACTGTTTTTTTACTCCACTATATCTTATACCTGGTTCAGATTACACGATTTTTGTCGTTGCGATCACGGATTATCCGTCACTGTGTCAGATTGCGCGATTTTGACTCCTAAAATCTTGTCGTGTCATGGACAAGACGCATGTCAGACTACACGTTGCTTCCTGACCAGTCATCGCATGCCGTCTTTAACGGCGCGCGTGATGTCATCGAGAAGGCGAAACTAGTAGCGAGTGACTTCCGAAACGAACGTAAACAATGGATGAAGCGGTGAGTGTTGTATTGGCTGTCCTGTGTTCAGAAAAAAGTAAAAAAGAAAGAAAACCCGACAATAGACACGTTCCTGGATTTCTCGAAGAGGACAATATGGGCTGTCAATCCTCTAAAGAGAACTTGAGGTAAAATATTGTTTTCTTATATATTTTTAGTTTTAGTTTTAACGTTAGCACCATCGTCTCTCTTTCGTTTCGCCATTTTTGAAAGTTGTGTACGAAAAGCTTCTGTGCTCCTATTGGTCAACCTCATACATGTGACGGAACCAGTTGTGGATAACGTTAAAAACACACTATACTAGATGATACGGATCAGAATATTACATGCCAAGGCCGTTGTTGATTTACGAATCCCCATGACACCCTGCATCGAACGGGTCAATACCAAAATTGGGCTAAAATTGTGTAATCTGAACCAGGCATTATTATATTGTGATAAAATGTTTAACCGAAATGAAAATGTACTTTAAATTATAATCAAATTCCTACATTGAAATAAATTGCTGTAGTTTAAGACTCAAAAACATATATTTGTATACATTTGTATTTAACCTCTTAACTGCCCCCTTCCCCTTTTTTGAATAGACATGAAAATGCACATTTCGAACTTAAATGGTTGTAATTCAAGAATGCTTTGGAATATAGACATATGATTGGTCTTGTTTTAAAGAAGACATTTGGCAGATTTTTGTAGAAGTGAAATAAATTAAGAAAGTTAAACAGAAAAAAGTTATAGAAGTTTGAGTTTATGGAAATGTACAATGTAAAAATATAATTATTTATATTTTACATAAAATATATATTTTCAAAACCTGGGCTACTCTAAAACTGCAGAAAAATCAAAGCCAAAAATCTGAACAAGTTGTGTTTCAAATTTTAGGTTGATATCTCAAAAAATGAGCTTTCAGTAAGATTATGTTTGAGCGCAGTACCAAACTTTTTCACTAGGGCACAATCAGACTCCATTACTGCCCATATAAGGGCGCCTCCATTATTTTTTCTTGATATTTCAAACTTTTCAGTCCTTTTTTTCCAAAATAACTGTATGGATGCTATCTTTAGAACTTTTGGCATGAAAACAAACTGAGGTATCTACCATTTTTTCATGATTTTTCATGTTCTCTGCTATTTTAAAATAAAGGTCTGCTCGCTTTATGATTATGAAAATATTCTTGTTGCATATTGATAAATTATGGTTCCTCTGTAATATATTTTGAAAATCAGTCACTAAATATGGAAACTAGAGATTGTAAGCTTTCAAATGATATATAGTTTGTCAATATTACTAAAGGTATTTACTAAGATATAATTGATTTAAAAATATAGTGGCAAACGTCCCACCTGTGGGACGGTGACAGTTATACACTACCATTCAAAGGTTTGGGGTTCAGTTTTCTTTTTTTTAAATGAATACTTCTATTCAGCAATCATTCACAAAAAATATTAAGCAGCACAAAAGTTTTCAACGTTGATCATAATAAATATTTATTGTGCAGTAAATCATCATATTAGAATGATTTCTGAAATATCATGCGACACTGAAGACTGGAGTAATGATGCTGAAAATTCAACTGGAAATTCAAAAATTCTAAATCACAGTAATAAATGACATTTTAAAATAGTGATTTAAAAAAAATCATAATGTGCTCAAACAATAGAATGGGTTAGGGACAGGACTATCTGTTTGTCCGACCAATGGAGTTAACACTCAGGAAACGCTGTTCCATTTCTGCTAATGGGGCAGAAAATTTCACCTTTATCTTTAAATTGGAAACTCTTTTGTTCCATGCCTTACTTGTCATTTACTACCTGCTGTTTCTGTAAAAAGAAAAGAGGTCTCCCAAATGACTCCCTGAGTTCTCACATAAAAACAAACTCACGTTTCAAACACGGCTTTACAAGTGTGCGCCGTTGCCAAATGAATCTTAACCGCTTTTGTGAGCCGAAGCACAATAGGCTCATTTTCACTCGTCTTTAAAAAGCGGGCTTTTTTTGGACCTGATCAAACAGCAGGCCTGCGACAAGGTTTTAAAGTCTTCTCATCAGGAGAGCGCGGTTTGCTTTGAAACGCGTCTAACTGTGCCACATACTCACTGACGCAGTTTCACACTCTGAGAAAGCCTCTCTCTCTCTTTCTCTCTTTCTGTCGCTCTCACCATGTTACAATTAAAGCCACCTCAAAGTAGGCCCTGGTGATCCTAAACATGTGGAGAGAGAAGGAATTTGACAGAAATATCTTGAAAGGCCCTCGGTGATGCAGACCGGGGTGTGCCTGTTGTTTCTCCTGTGGAGTGGAGGAGAGGAACAGCGAGGGAGACCGGCTCGGATGTGTTGATTTCTGAGGGAAAGCAGAACACCAGGGTTCTGGTGTGAGGGAAACCCACACGTGTCTGCCACTGAGACAGCCTCAGGAATGCTTAGGAAATCAACGGTGATCAAATTTTCAGTGATTCATGCCTATACAACTGATGTATATAGCAGAGTTATTTTAGGTCGGGATCCAAACAGTGATGTAATTTGAGTTAGGTAGTCAATCTGGTTTTTCGAGCATGGTAGTTGCTTTGTTCCTGGTCCAAGGTAGTCTACTAGCACTAACCAAGTTGACTTTGGTCCTACCAGCTCTGATCTACAATCTCTAGACCATTTTAACCAATTGGAGGCTGTAATTAACCAACTTGGAACAGCAAGAAACAATGGAAAACTCTCTACAGTCATCTGAAAAATACCAAATAAAATCAATAGAAATAATAGTTAAAGCAGCACTCTGTAGTTTTTTCAACCTTTTATAATATTTTTCCAAAACCCTTGAGATGGTACATCGACTTAAGCCTTGTTCACACTACATGATTTTAAAACGTCGGGCTGAACTGCCAGTTCACACACTACATGACTTGCTCTCAGTGAAATCAGGAGTGTTCAAGTTGTTTAGCTGTTCACACCACACGACACAACAGTGATTGATCCACAACAGAAGGTGACGCACTACACGAGTTGACAACGCACTACATAGAGATACAACCACAGATCGGGTGATAAGAGCAAATCATTTGTGACTCAATAGCCATGTTTTCATTCGAACACGTTTTTATCCGAATTAAGTGATATCGAATGAAAAATGCCTTATGGAAACAGTAAAATTCGATGAAATTTCATGAAAATCGACTCAAATGAAATACGATCGAGTCTCATCGGATTTTCTCTTGATCGATATATGGCTAATGCGATAAAAGCTGATGGAAACGTTATTTGCCAAATAAATAATGAATTGCGATTAAGTTTGATGACCTTTTATGGTTGCAACACGTCAAAAGACGAGTTCATTTCCGGCCAGTCTGTTTGCGCACACATGGCGGATGTCAACAAAGACAGATGTAAGTGGACAAAGCAATACAAAATAAAAAATGCTTCTACCAAAGAGTTATGAACCACGATCTCCCAGAACTGATGGAGCGCTGTCGTTCCCACACTACAGTCCCCTCCGCTGTTGATCGGTCATTTACGTGCATCGGCATCATCATAGCAAGGTTTATAGCGTCGTTGTTTTCTTAGGTTAGTTTTGCTTGTTTTTACGTGGCTTGGTTGAATTCTAATGTATAATGTGGTCTGTTATTTCTTAGTTAACAGACTGCGGCGCTGCTATAACACACCGTTGCCATGGACGCAGTTCAGAGGCGGAACAGACTATTTTCTTTAGCAGAAGCAATACTCGTTTTTAAATCAATATTTTGTGTCAAATTATTGATGTATTTATTTATTTGGTTGATTTATATGTAATAAGCAGGATAATATATAGTGAGGCGGTTGTTATAGCGAATACAACCCCTTCAGGCTAACAACCGCCTCGCATATACATTATCCCATACATATGTCGCTATCAGCTGGCACATACCGGTAAGCATTATTAGGCTTCAACTTGTGAAATACTTGATCATTTGTTGGTAGATGGCATGATCGTTTTGTCTAACAAAACTTTTTTCGCAAAAGTTTGCTTGAATGTTGTTCGATTTAGTGCGAAAATGAACGGAAACACCTTAAAATGTCTCAAATCAATTCGATATACCAATTTGATCGCAAAACAGCATGTGACGTCATTACGTACAGGTTTTTATTCGCTTTAAAGCCGTTTGATGGAAACACACTTTCACCAGCTTTATTCGCATGTGTTTTTTAACCGAACTTCAGATAATTCGATTGACAAGTAGATGGAAACATGGCTAGTGAGAGCTGTTTCAGTACTATGGTATGGTCTAAATCCTGAAAATAATCAAATAAATAACGAGTTGACAACAACTCTGTCACCCAACGATTCTATCTTGTCTACAAACCACGTTTTGTCACGGAAAAACACGCAATAAAACGAACCAGAAATGATGCTGAAACAGCATGTGCGCCAATACCCAGCGAAGAAGAGAAGAACACAACACGTGTATACGGACGTCAGACAGTAACTAGTGCTGCACACTGTTGATGCACACAAAAAATGCAAAAAAAAGAAAAACTAAGATTTACTTGGTGTCCTCAACCCTTGCGTTGCTATGATTGGCTGTACTCATGACATCACTGAGTTTGAGTCGCACGACGGCTCTGGATATCTAGCAGGCTAGATATTTTTCTGGGCTCGGCGATGCGTCTGCGAGAGTCTTCGCTGCGTTGTTGGCTCTTTCATACTAACAGATTGCAAGCGTTCATCGTTCGCTAATCCCCGCGATTTGCACGCGATAACACCCTGACCTGTCGGCAAGCTCAACGATTTGCAAATTGGGCATAAATCGGGCTTAAAATCCTGTCAGTGGCTTTACTGACAGGTCTGTCATAGCCTGACGTGGTCTGTATCGCTTATGTAACTTCGAGGTGCGGGTAGGAACCCAAGCACAAAAAGAACTACAAAATTCAACTGCTTTACGGCGTACGTCACTTCCCCCACTTCCTCAAATTCCGATGCAGAGAGCCCAACAACCGTTTTTTTTTACCTCTGTATGTTGTCATGGCTGAAGCAGCAAGTGAAACCAAATGTGAAGCGTCAGAAACAGAGCGTGCGCTAGATCAGTTTACTGTTGGTAATGTGTTGTGTAGCTTTTTGAGGTCAACTTTCTTTTGAGGGCGCTTAACACACTCACGCATCCCTGTAGAGCCGGGGCGCGAATTTATTTTTGCAGGATGGTAGGGGAAGACTCAGCAATATTCATTAGGGAACTCATCCCTGATTGGTCTACCTCTAACCCCACCCCTAAACCTAACCGTCACTGGGGTTAAGACCAATCAGGGATGAGTTCCCTAATGAATATTGATGAGTCTTCCCTACCATCCTGCAAAAATAAATTCGCGGGCGGCAGCTCGCACCAGCTCGAGACGTGAAAGTATACTGATTACTGAGTTTGGTAGGGGCTACATTCTTGCTAGTAAATAATACATGATTAGACGGACAAAATAATCGGTCAGGATAACTATCCAGTGTCTGCAGGCTGATAGTCATGTTTGTTACTTATTTTTCTGGTGAAAGTGTCTTGCCTCAGGCTACAAATCGATTTTTTCAAATTTGCTGATTCATCTACGGTAGCTTATACTATAATACGGTAGCGGATATTATAATATTGATGATATGGCTATTATCTACCAACGAATATTGAATTGAATTAGCATATCCATTATGTAAAACAGTAGCCAATAGGCTAACGTTACTATATAGATGCTAGTCTACTAATATACTAGCGTACTAGCGATGAGCTATGCAATCTTTTGACGTTTAAAAAAAATAAAGCCCATGACACTATATTCATAAGACATGGGATGGCTGAAATAAATGCCAATGTACGTGGGATGAAGACATTTCACACGCAACACTGGAGTCCGCCCAAGATGTGAGAACGCCTTCCTTCTGCAGAGTTCGGGGGTATCGATTGTCAACAAATGCACGCGTGTATTCCCTAGTGTAACCATGACCGATTTTACGACAGTAGCAGAAGATAATACCGTTTCCCAACTGTAGGGGGACCCCAGAGAGCAAAAAAAAACATAATGCTGCTTTAATAAAAATGATCTCACAGATAATGCTGGCGAAAGTGGTGGCCAAAAAAGTGGTAAATTGTTGTTTATGAACATATTTGATTTTTCTCTAATCAGATTACAGGAGAGGAAAAGCCTTACAATCCAGCATGGTCCACTTCGATGCAAGCCTATGTGTTCATACAGTTCCTACTTCTGTTGGATGTATATAACAACTTGTTAATGGATCAAATGGTAGGTACCTTTTTTTTCTTTTTTTCCCTTTCATCAGATTTTCCCAGAAACGTGCCCGACTGAATTACTCAAAACTCGACTGAAACTCAAAGCTATCATCTGAATCCCATCTTTCATTGTCATCTATGAGATCTTTTAAAGGCTTTTAATTTGCTGTGTGGTTAATGCTACCTCGCAAAGTCTATTATCAACCTCAGTCTCTCTCTCATTATCCTAAAAATCCTTTAATAATAAGGCCTTTTTACTAGGCCTTAGTACAGACAGAATACTTTGAAGTAATCTTTGTCTATTATTTTTTGTCGTCCCCCTCCCCCTTTAAAAACAGAGATGTTCAGTTGCCCTTGTCCGTTATCCTTGGAAGTCCATGTTCCCCAGGCATAGTTTTGGTTAGCCAGAATATGTGGCCCCACCCTGCCTCCCCACTGAAATGAAACGGCCTGTTTTCCTGTGATTCCTACCTCTGCGGTGCTCCTTTAGTTGTGGCTCTCGGTGAAGTGTCCCCTGGATCCCTCTCTGACTCCACCAGCAAATAAAACAGCCGGTCAGCGGTCCAACAAGCTAATACAAGTCCTCTGACAAATTGCCCAGCCCCCAGGGAACCTTCCTTTCCCTTTTCCACGGAAAATAGCAAACTGAGGCCTTCAGGCTTAGCAAGAAATATTATAAAAGTGTGTATTTATATCTCTTTGTCCGTTTACATTCCCTGCGATTGACATGTGATGCTACTGTGCCTCTTTAAAAAGAAGGAAAACATTGATTTTTAGTGTTGACCATGTAATCTTTCAGTTGCATCATCCATGCGGGGCTATCAATCCCTCTGGATGTTTGACTAACTGTTCATTATGGGAAGGTCTGTGCACTGACCTCTGCTGAAATGCAAATTTGAGAAGATGCCCCCTCCCCTTCCCCATCTGCCCTCTTGCTCTGTTATTTTTGAAACTGGATATGGAAAGGCTTTAAAAATTAACTAATCAAAATAGATTTTTTTCCCCTTTTTGTTAATTGTTGAAAAACGAGCCAGCGCTTCAGGGCTGAGGTCTGAGATCTGGAGTCTGTCTTGAGTCACACAGGAAAAAGTCAGTAATTGTTTGCTGGTGTCATATCAAATATGTAATTAGGTCGCCCACCTGACTTAACCGCTGCTGAGTAAGGTCAAGAAAACCCTCATTATCATTGTTCCTTGTATTAACAGCAAATTATCACCAGATTATGATTTCAGAGTAAATCCATGTATAGAGGTGCGCCAATTCAGATTTAAATGATACTTCCCTAACAGTTGGCCTTGAGTTCTTGGGGCGTCTTAGTGGCATTACTAACTGTCCTGACACCTAAATGTGTTAGGCTACTTGTATTCACTAATGTTGCATGAGGAAATCTTTCTATATTTTGACTGAATTGAGTGAGACATAAGGATACTTTTCCAAATCATGACCTGAATTATTGTCCCCTCTTACCTACAGATGCTTTCTGAGATGACTGTACTTCTCCTGACTGGCTACGTATTACTTTCTCTAACCTGCCTGGGATTCTTGATAGATCAAAGGTACGGGTTTTATTTTGTTTAATTAAATTTTTTATCTTTTATTTTATTTATAATTTATTATCTGTCTGTTATTTTATATATATATATATATATATATATATATATATATATATATATATATATATATATATATATATATACATACACACTGTAAAAAAAAAAAAATTATTTTGTCAATTCAACTTAAATAATTTATTTAGTTCAGATAACTTATTATTTTGAGTTTCTAATGATTAAATCAATCTCCTTCATTGTATTAACTCACTTTTTCCAGATCAATCAACTTAAAATTTGAAGGCAACCAGGTTACTTACTTTAAGTTAAACCAACAATATTTTTTACAGTGTATAATTTTTATTATTATTTTTTTTTTATTATTTATATATATATATATATATATATATTACTATTATTATTATTATTATTAAAAAAATTTTCTGGACTGGACATGATGATGCATGGATTTTTCCTATTCGGCCAGCTTTTGAAAATGAATGTACTGTATATGCAAAGTAAATATGCACGCTATATTACTAAACAGTACAGTAAAAATGTCTAAAAAATACATAAGCAAAAAATAACATTTTCTTGTACCTTTCTTTCAGGGCTAATGCAGTTGAATTGGAGACGATGAGATGCATTTTGATTATGGTGCTCCATCGGTTTGGTTACATTAAACCTCTGCTGCCTCTTTTGGCTTTTCCAACCGAGGTAAGTTTGACTAGGGCTGTAGTCAAGACCACCTTTGTCGAGTCCAAGACAAGTCCAAGACCAGGACTAGTCGAGTCCAAGTCAAGACCGAGTCCAAAAAGGTTCGAGTCCGAAGTTAAGACCGAGTCCAGGACAGGAAAAAAAAAGTCTTCAGGGCCTGAATTTCATTTTTGCCAAACAAAATTTTAAAATTCATTGCTCATTGCATTTTTTACAATGGGGTAATGTTGTTAAGAATTGAAAAAGTTACACAAATAAATACAATAAATATACAAATAAAGACAAATAAAGAGAAATGTTTTTGAATAGGTCTACACTAGTGTTCATAGACAGAAACTGAATAAAGTAATCAAATGGAAAATAACACTGGATAGTATTTTAGTCCTGAATAAATTAAACACATAGGCTAATCCTGATTCCTTTTACTTAAAGCTCTCTTTTCTTGTTTTGACGACAAAATTAATGAACGACACATATGGTTTCTGTCACTTTAAGAGCTAAGAGCATAGATTCTCTGTTCATACGCGTTTTATGCTTATTAAAGACAAAACCGACTATGTTTAGACCATTATACTCACGAAGACCGAAATTGACACGATTTGAGTGTTAAAGCAATATAGCTAATCCGTGAAAAATAACTTTTGTTACTGGCCAGCTGTTCTTGAGGCGGATTTTCAATGAATGTGCGCATAGTCATCCCAGAGAGCGCGCAAGGACTGATAGTTTAAAATTACTTGAATGTTAAACTGGTAAGACTTAAAAAGACGTGCAAATGTTAAGCTTTATTCACGATGCACTACTGGCTCGAATGCAAGTGAATATTCCGTCATGTCCCGACTCCTATACGCAAGTGTGTATTATTGCGGCAGCGCTTGATGCGCCTTCCACAACACATGAGAGAAGAGAAGACGTGACACCGCTGAACACTCACGCTGTTTGTGAAATCGCGTCTGGCAGATAGTTATTAAAAGAATGATTTGATTTTATAATCTGTGTGGATTACGATTGCGGGAATATCCCACATTATAAATGGGAGACCTGCGGGAATCATTAGAATTGTGCGCAACACCCAGTAACTATAGTAACAGCATGAGAAGACACGCTCCATTGTAGTGAGCACTTGGTCGGTTAATTTGGGCATTTTCTAAGTTAACGTTAGTAATAAATGAACACGCATACAAAAATGTTGGACTTGAGTTGAAGACCAAACGACATATTTGGCAAGACCAGTGGCCGAGACCGAGACAAGTCCGAGTTCAAATACCAGCGAGTCCGAGACAAGTCCGAGACCATAGAAAAACGGTCTCGAGTTCTGGACTTTGAGTCCAAGACCGGACCTCGAGTACTACAGCCCTGAGTTTGACTGACACATGCACGGCATTATCACAAATCTCTATTGCAGATTTCCATTTGCCACAAGATGCTCTTTGGATTATTCTCAAAACATGCTGGATAACATGATCAAGATTAGTGTTTTTCATGCAGCTTGAGTGCCTCAAAAGCGTTTCTCAAACGTTTTACTCAAATTGTCATCCTGAAGTAATAGAAATATATGGTTTCGTACTAGTGTTAACTTCATCCTAAATGCACGTGTGTTCGAGTGCATGTTTTCGGATCTGGCACTGTGTCTTGCCGCACGCCTCGGTGATGTATGACTCCAGATGCATGGCCCAATTGACCATAAAATTGCTGTGTGTGTGTCTGGCACTTGCAGCGTGGGCCGTGCATCTCAGCTGACCTTTCATTCAGTGCGCCACCTCTCTCTTCACAGCCCTCCCTCCATCTCTTCTCTTCTCACCATCCAAGCTTTATGCAAAGGCAGTGTTTCTGGAATCAATTAACCATGTCTGCGGCTTGCCGTGGAAGACTGATTAGATTTACACAAGAGCTGAATTGCTCATTTCACTGTGAGAGAGTGCATCTGTAAGCTCAGGTGCTGAAATTCCCCCAGAACAGTTTTACACAAAAGTTGCGTCATGTTGGATTTCTGTATCCATAGACTCAACCTGATTGAGTATGTTTCGGTAATAGACCTCATCCCTAACTACATTAGTCTATTTGCAGCAATGCCATCGTAATCCTTCAGAAACATTATCAGTTCCTAAAAACTGCCCTGTCATTTCCACACTCATCCCAGCTTCTGTTTATTTCAGGTAGTGGATGATATTCTTCCATCCTTGCCTGTTTTTTTTTTTTGTTGTTTTTTTCCCATTCGGTGTTTTTCCACCCATCAAAGCTAATAATTGTCATCCTCATCTCTCAAGGGTGAAACAAAAATTACACCACTGCAAAGACCCACCCCACTTTTTGAAGGAAAAGGTTAAGATAATATTATCAAGATCAGCTTCACACAAAAGCTGCAGTCAGCTTATCTTTCCACAGCACCTGACGCCCTCGGCACACTGCAGGAGAGGAGCTCTGGAGCTTACACTTGATAAGAAGAGAGTATTTCTGGTGATTGGGAACAGTTGTTTTCACTGTTAGTTTGAAGTTATCACCAGTGAACTGGTGGATTGTTTGGGATATCTTGGAAAAGATAGCGTTACAGCAGTGAGTACAGGGAAAGAAAATCAATTTTATACATTATTTTTTAATATCTTTTAGGTGATCGACATTGGTCGATCAGAAAAGTGTCAGGAAATTGTTGGAGAGAGTGGGAATATTATATTTCAGACTTGAACTTACTTTAAAATTAGCCATTTTTTTATTTCTTGGTTTGTAAAGTTATTTAGCAAATTTGACTTCTGTTGTAATGTTTAGTATATGTTCATATAACATCCATATTTAATTTGTACAGTACCATTCATGCTCATTAAGCCTGCATGTATATTATCAAAAATAATATTGTTGTGAAATATTATTACAATGTAAAATAGTTTTTCAGTTTAATATATTTTAAAATGTAATTGATTTCTGTGATGCAAAGCTAAATTATCAATACCCCAGTCTTCAGTGTCACATGATCCTTCATAAATCATTTATACGCTGATTTGCTGCAAATATTTTTATTATTATTATTAATATCAGTGTTGAAAATAGTTATGCTGACTAATAGTTTTTTCAGTTAAAGCTACACTGTGTGACTCTTTTAGTTTATTCTTAGCTAAAAACACTTAGTTCTTTCAAAAATATATGTGCTCATTAATGTATATTTACTTCGTTCAAGTAATAAAGTATTCTCGTGAGTGTATAATATGCCATTGAAAATACATACGGGTAAGGGGTTCTAATGTGGTCGCCATGTTGCCCCTCCATCTTGAAAGTAGTGTTGTCACGATACCAAAATTATTGTTTCGATACCGATACCAATTTAAGTATTGTGATTTCGATACTTTTCCTGAAAATTAAAGTATTTCTTACAAGGCGTTTCACATGCACTTCCTTTACATAGGTCTGTGCTCTTTAATGCTGTAATAACCTAATATAAATAAATCACTGACATGCACATGCTCTGATTATAATCATATAGCCGATAGATTATTTTGCTGATGTTTTGTATCCTTTATTTTAGCAGCTTGCAAATTATTTATGCTATCTATGAAAGTTGGGGGAAAGTTGTACACCTAATACAAAAATAAATGAAACATCTCCAGTTAACTAGCAGATAATTCATTTAGTTCGCTATTAAATAAGAGATCTAGCGCTGAAAATCTGTTGTTTTTTTTAAATCAAGCAGAGCGCTCTTTTCGCTGCTATCATCAGTTGCATGGATACAGTGTCTTTTGCGGCTCGCCCAATCGCACACCGTCTTCACACGGACGCGCGCTTCAAACTATCGCCGTTGCAGAGACTATTGTGTTCAGGCCGCTGGATTGTGTTGCTAATAACTTGCAATGTATAACTATCAGACCGGCCCTCGCGGCCTCGAAACACTACCGGCCCACCGGAAGGAGATCCGACTCTCCGGATTGCAGAGGCGGACAGAGTACACAGCTTTATTACTTGAGTAAAAGTACAGATACCCCTTGCTAAATTTTACTCAAGTACAAGTAAAAGTACTACAGTCAGATGTCTACTTGAGTAAAAGTACTGAAGTACGTGTTTTTAAAAGTACTTGAGTATCAAGAGTACAAGAGTACATTTTCTAAATATTGCAATACTACTGCCACAGTGCTTACATTTATGAACAGAAACGTCCTACATGGAGTTATGAAAAATGTTAATGTCAATACCTTGGAGAATGTAAAAGGAATTTAAAGTAAAATCAAGTCATATATTTACCTTTTTACCATGTTGCTTTACTTAAAGGTGCAGTGTGGGATTTTTAGCAACATCTGTCGCTAGAGCGCCTATTGAGATCAGGGGAGTGAGGTTTACTCGCACAGCAACTACTAGCTGGCCTCTGTTACACTCACTCCCCTTAACCTCACTCTCATCCGGGTCACGGCACCAATGTAACCCTTCCACCCGGGTCCTACTCGACCCGCTCCGAGCGGGCCTCGAACCCGGGTCTCCGGCATGAGAGTCAGTCGCACTTACAAGGAGGCTAAAGACTGCAGCCGCTAGCGTCTGTCGCTAGAGCACCTATTGAGATCAGGGGAGTGAGGTTTACTCGCACAGCAACTACTAGCTGGCCTCCGTTACATAACATTCGTTTGAGAGCGAAACAACAAATTGAGGGTTTCCGAGATTTTTCTTATTTCCATTTTTTTTTTAAGTAGTTACTTTTTACTCACGGTTATGAATAGAAATGTAGTGGAGTAAAGAGTACAATATTTCCCTCTCAAATGTACTTGAGTAAAGTCATGAGTACTCCCCAAAAATGATACTCGAGTAAAGTACAGATCCCTCAAAATTGTACTTAAGTACTGTACTCAAGTAAATGTACTCCAATACTGTCCGGGCTCTGCCGGATTGCCACTCCTCTACTGACAGGCGGCCACTGTATCACGTGTGCTCGCGCATGCAGCCGTCTCGCGGTTGTTGTCTCATGACAGCTGCAGCTTCTTTGCTGCGTGCGTGAGGAGAAACACAGACGTTCATAGGGAGAGACTGGAAGCGTGCGTGGAACGCTCTTACAAATCTGGAACGCGGTCATTCATAAAAGTATCGATACTAATAAATTTAGGTATCGTGAGGTTTTTAATTTCCGAGTATCGCGATACTTTTGAAGTATCGGTGCACCGTGCAACACTACTTGAAAGTACATTAGCCAAAGAGGGACATACCCGTTAATTCAAGCTTCGCCTTCCGCATTTACGTTTGAGTTAACACTCGTGGACGATGTCGAAACTGGAAGCCGTGTTAATCTTGGACTACATTGGCCACCGTAGGAGTTAAAACAAAATCGAAAGTGAGAGGAACAGAAACTAATATTCACTGGATGGGCATATACCTTTCACTGCTAGATGGGGGTAAAAATCACACAGTGTAGCTTTAAATAATGGATTCTTTGAATAGAAGTACAAATTAACTGTAACATTAAAAGTCTTTACTGTCTCTTTTGACCTGAGTATTAATTTCTTTAAAAAAAAAGAAATCATATTGACCCCAACATTTTGACCAAGTAAAGTCATTTTTTAAATATCCAGCCCTAGTTAAATATTACTTGTTCTATTATTATTATTATAGTAACAAGTATTATATATAAATGTATGTATTATATAAAATATTACTTGTTCTATTATTATTATTATTATAGTATTTTGATTAAATGCATTCCTGACATAGAAATATGATATATTTACAACTTTATTTGATTTATTAACAACTTTATTTGATTTAGTCTTGACGTCTGTATTATCAATGACCTAATCAGCAGCAGTATGAAGATCGCCTCTCTTGATTGGAGAAGGCTAATGCTAATAGAGTATTGGCTTCAGGTTGCTAAGCAAGCTGCCGTGGCGAACGGAACGTTCCTTACAAGCCTCAGGAGAGCCATCCATCTTGGACCTTGTCTCAGTATCCCATTGAACTGATTTACAGAAAGTCCAGTGAGAGTCACACGAGGCTGACACGACGCCCTTCACCCCGGCATCAAAGCGTTTGGAGCCGGACTGAACCAGGCTTCGGTCTCTCGGCTTCATTTCAGAGAGTCAGCGCTTGTTTGACTGCCAAAAGCAGTAGGGGCTTTCAGTAATAGGTCAGCACTGCCACCCGGACGAGAACTCGGACTGTTTAACAGGGTTTTGCGTGTGTGGAAAGCCAATGCTTCCTATACAGTAGTTTAGGTTTATTTAGATTTCGGTTTCTCTTAGTTCCTAGCTTGGAAGCAGTGTTCATTACTGACGTGTGGAGTGTACAGGTTGAAAACACACCCTCGCTAGTCATACTGTACATCACAAAGGTGACAGCAGAGATTTAGTCCTGTACACATTAGGACCAAACAGCTGCCCTGAAGACTCAGACTCTTTACTAATTTAACCCGAGTGTGAATGTGTGCTGTTGTTTACAATATATCTTTTGTATTTTCTAGTGCTTTTATGTGTGTGAAAGAGAGAAAAAGCTGAGGGGAAAAGATAGAGACACAAGAGGTCAACTGAGGCAGGAAGAGCAGTAAAAAGCAAGGAAAAATACTATATAAAAACATACACATCCTTGTGTTTTTCCACTTAAAATAAACCTGCGACGGTGAGTCTTGAGAGTCTTAGAGAGAAAAAGCCTTTTAAATAGATTGAAACATCTGCCAGTTTGTCATTTCATTCTTAGGTGCGCCTTATTTAAAGTCACATTCATGCTCCTCGCGGTCAAAAGTGGCCAAACACCTGTCATGTCATTGTTGTTTTTTTCTCAGTAAAATCAATGTACTGTAGTATAGTTTTGTTCCATCTACACTCTCACAAAAAATGGTATAAAAGCTGTCACTGGGGCTGTACCTTTTCAAAAGGTAAACTTTTGTCCATTTCAGGTGCTAATAAGTACATTTTAGGTCCTAATATGTAAATTTTAGGTGTTAAATGTACGTTTTAGGTTCTAATTTGTACATTTTAGGTGCTAATATGTACATTTCAGGTGCTAATATGTATATTTTAAGTGTTAATATGTACATTTTAGGTGCTAATTTGTACATTTTAGGTGCTCAATATGTACATTTTAGATGCTAATAAGTACATTTTAGGTGCTATTATGTACATTTTAGGTGCTAATATGTACATTTTAAGTGTTAAAATGTACATTTCAGGAGCTAATATGTCAATTTTAGGTCCTAATCATGTACATTTTAGGTGTTAAATGTACATTTTAGGTTCTAATATGGACATTTTAGTAGTTAATATGTACATTTTAGCTTCTAATTTGTACATTTAAGGTGCTAATATGTATATTTTAAGTGTTAATATGTAGATTTTAGGTGCTAATTTGTACATTTTAGGTGCTAATATGTACATTTTAGGTGCTAATTATGTACATTTTAGGTGCTAATATGTACATTTTAGGTCCTAATATGTACATTTTAGGTGTTAATATGTACATTTTAGGTGCTAATATGTACATTTTAGGTGCTAATATGTACATTTTAAGTGTTAATATGTACATTTCAGGAGCTATTATGTCCATGTTAGGTCCTAATATGTACATTTTAGGTGCTAATATGTACATAGATGCTAATCAGTACATTTTAGGTGCTAATATGTACATTTTAAGTGTTAATATGTACATTTCAGGAGCTAATATGTCAATTTTAGGTCCTAATATGTACATTTTAGGTGTTAAATGTACATTTTAGGTTCTAATATGGACATTTTAGTAGTTAATATGTACATTTTAGCTTCTAATTTGTACATTTCAGGTGCTTAAGTGTTAATATGTAGATTTTAGGTGCTAATTTGTACATTTTAGGTGTCAATATGTACATTTTAGGTGCTAATAAGTACATTTTAGAGTGCTAATATGTACATTTTAGGTGCTAATTATGTACATTTTAGGTGCTAATATGTACATTTTAAGTGTTAATATGTACATTTCATGAGCTAATATGTCAATTTTAGGTCCTAATCAGTACATTTTAGGTGTTAAATGTACATTTTAGGTTATAATATGGACATTTTAGTAGTTAATATGTACATTTTAGCTTCTAATTTGTACATTTTAAGGTGCTAATATGTATATTTTAAGTGTTAATATGTAGATTTTAGGTGCTAATATGTACATTTTAGGTGTCAATATGTACATTTTAGATGCTAATAAGTACATTTTAGGTGCTATTATGTACATTTTAGGTGCTAATATGTACATTTTAAGTGTTAATATGTACATTTCAGGAGCTAATATGTCAATTTTAGGTCCTAATCATGTACATTTTAGGTGTTAAATGTACATTTTAGGTTATAATATGGACATTTTAGTAGTTAATATGTACATTTTAGCTTCTAATTTGTACATTTCAGGTGCTAATATGTATATTTTAAGTGTTAATATGTAGATTTTAGGTGCTAATTTGTACATTTTAGGTGTCAATATGTACATTTTAGATGCTAATAAGTACATTTTAGGTGCTATTATGTACATTTTAGGTGCTAATATGTACATTTTAAGTGTTAAAATGTACATTTCAGGAGCTAATATGTCAATTTTAGGTCCTAATCAGTACATTTAGGTGTTAAATGTACATTTTAGGTTCTAATATGGACATTTTAGTAGTTAATATGTACATTTTAGCTTCTAATTTGTACATTTAAGGTGCTAATATGTATATTTTAAGTGTTAATATGTAGATTTTAGGTGCTAATTTGTACATTTTAAGTGTTAATATGTACATTTCAGGAGCTAATAAGTACATTTTAGGTCCTAATATGTAAATTTTAGGTGTTAAATGTACGTTTTAGGTTCTAATTTGTACATTTTAGGTGCTAATATGTCCATTTTAAGTGTTAATATGTACATTTCAGGAGCTATTATGTCCATTTTAGGTCCTAATATGTACATTTTAGGTGCTAATATGTACATAGGTGCTAATCAGTACATTTTAGGTGCTAATATGTACATTTTAAGTGTTAATATGTACATTTCAGGAGCTAATATGTAAATTTTAGGTCCTAATATGTACATTTTAGGTGTTAAATGTACATTTTAGGTTCTAATATGGACATTTTAGTAGTTAATATGTACATTTTAGCTTACTAATTTGTACATTTCAGGTGCTTAAGTGTTAATATGTAGATTTTAGGTGCTAATTTGTACATTTTAGGTGTCAATATGTACATTTTAGGTGCTAATATGTACATTTTAGATGCTAATAAGTACATTTTAGATGCTAATAAGTACATTTTAGGTGCTATTATGTACATTTTAGGTGCTAATATGTACATTTTAAGTGTTAATATGTACATTTCAGGAGCTAATATGTCAATTTTAGGTCCTAATCAGTACATTTTAGGTGTTAAATGTACATTTTAGGTTATAATATGGACATTTTAGTAGTTAATATGTACATTTTAGCTTCTAATTTGTACATTTAAGGTGCTAATATGTATATTTTAAGTGTTAATATGTAGATTTTAGGTGCTAATTTGTACATTTTAGGTGTCAATATGTACATTTTAGATGCTAATAAGTACATTTTAGGTGCTATTATGTACATTTTAGGTGCTAATATGTACATTTTAAGTGTTAATATGTACATTTCAGGAGCTATTATGTCCATTTTATGTCCTGATATGTCCATTTTAGGTACTGATATGTACCACTAAGGTACCAAAATGCAGCCTTTGGGTACAAAAGTGTACCTTTTGAAAAGGTACAGCCTCAGTGACAGCTTTTGTACCTTTTTTTCTGAGAGTGAGTTTGTTTAATATTTGTATTTTGAGGGAATTTTATGGTAATGTTTATGCCATAATTTACATTTGTTTCTGTAATATTTACAATATGCAGTATAAAAAGACTAGAATGGAGTAATGTCACAAAAGTGAATATTTCTTGCATTTATACTTCGTAGAGCCTTTCGCCAGTTGCATTTTTTCCCAAAGAAAAGTTGTAGTATTGCCTCGGATATTTCTCCTAAAAAGAGAGAGCATTGTTTACAGAACGTGATAATTTTAGATTCTATTGTAACCTCTGACCTTTATCTAAGCAGTCTTGAGACACATTTGAGATTTTAGAGGTCACAAGAAAATCTGAGAAGCAGAAGACTTGAGCAAAATGCACTTCATTTAATAATAATAACAACTTTTTTTGTAAATTTTCCATGAATAAGGGTAAACAACATGTATTATAAAAATGTCATTGTCATTAGATCAGGTAGCAGGAGGTCAGGAAGCACAGGAACGTGCCTGCTCTCTCTCTCTCTCTCTCTCTCTCTCTCTCTCAGAGGGAAACAGCTGTGCTGCTCCTGAGGAAACTATGGTTATTTATTTCCCATCGGAGAGGTAGTTCTGATAGACAGAATATGATTTTGGACTCCGTTTAGAGCTCGGATGCAGTTTATGATCTTGAACGCAAGGAAGGAGGGGCAGTTAAGGTTACAGCTTTTTGGAAGAATGTCACTTTTGGCCTGTTTCCACAGTGGATTCTGTGAACCTCAACTCCAAATGCATCATGGGAGATTCTTTGGCCACATGCTTGACCTTTTGGCTTTAATTCTTTTTTTTAGTTATGTATATTTTCCTGGTATGTGACATTTTAGGGCTCATATTCAATTCCAAATAAGATTTTGACCTATGTAATTGAGTCCACAGTGAAATTGTAACGTGCATTACGTTGTATTATAATGTATTACAATGTTTTATAATCACATTCATTGCAACAACGCATAACTATTCAAACACATAATTACATTTACAACTTTTGCTAAATTAAATTTGAAATATGTAACAGAAAACTACAACTTTCATAATTGAATTTGCCTATTAATATGAACCTTTTCAATATGAATTGAAATATCTGTTTGTTTTCTGCAGGTCTTTGTCTTAATCTCTGCAGTCTACTGGAGTCTACAGTGTATGAACCAGCTAACTAACAGGATGAAGAAACAAAACTAGATAAGACCCCAACTGACAACAAATAACCTCACATTGACACGTTACACAGTTTTATGATCCGTCTTACATTCAGGCTGATGTTGGTTTGGCATTGAAAAGATGCTATTAAAACGGTCTGAATGAAGATATTAACACAGTGGAGACATGTATGGTTTTAACCAGCTTGAAATGAACTTTTAACACGTAAGCACATATAGTGCTTGCAGTAAATTAAACACAGACGGTACCAGCGTATAATAACTTAGCTTTATCTGCATGCATACCATATTTGAAATGTATTCAAGTATCTTTTTTGAAGAACTGTGTGTAAAGTTATACATTTTAGATCAGTTGTATCATACAGAATCTACCTGAACTCTTACTGACAACATGAAATACCTACATTATATATACTAATGCCTATTTTATAGCTATATATATACAGTATGTATTTTAGGAAAAGTCTTGATTTGACTACTCAGTCTGAATAAACCAGTGGAAGCTGGTTGTAACAGTAGCTGTGGAGTGACCTCATGTAATTCTACAAATTACCACCAGATGGTACTAGCAGGGCCACTAAAATTGTGTCCCCATTTTATTCAGTTGTCAACTTCTGTTTATTGATCATTCCAATGCTTTTTGACTGGGAGTGGGACAGTTTCAGTGGAGAACAATTCCTGTGGGACAAGAATTACAGAGCAGATTAATGATTAATAATATTATGCATGATGAAAATAAATGAATAAAAATAAATACCTTATGGTGTGTTAAAAACTTAACCACTTTTTGAGTATAATTGGGTATAATAAATCAAATATTATATATAATTTATCACATCAGCGTACAGCCAGTCAGACAAATAATGCAACGCATAAACAAACTGCCTCCCAGCACAATAACAATATTAACTTTAGTAAATGAAGATGAAAAAAATAAAAATAGAAATTACGTTATGCTATTATTATATATATTATATTGTGACAAAATATTTCTACCCATATACCTTAAAGAAGAATAAAGTGAAGGCCAAGTCAAAAGTTATGACCTTAAAATGATTGAAATGTTGTGGAAGGATGAGGAAGCCAGAAGCTCATGTGAGGAAACCCACCAACATCCAAGAGTGGAAGCTGTTCTGTTCAGAGGAATGGGCAAAGATTCGTCCAAGTCAATAAGCAGGACTGTTCAAAAGTTACTGTAAATGTTTTGTTGCAGTTATTGCTGATGTAATCAGCGTTGACAGCCTGTTTTTTGTAATGTAATAATGTTTTTGGAATTTCTTTTGAGGACCTTGAAAAATCTTCTTACCTTAGGGCTTATATTCTGCAGTCATTGATTGTACATCCAATGCCTTTGAAAGCATGAATGTGCTAAATAAAGTTTTAAGACTTGGATTATATTCACTTGCATGACACTATCAGAGTTTTGTATGTTATACACACTGGAATGTGTATAGAGAAGAAAGATTCACACAGTATATTATAGCACACTCATTATTTTGGACAGATGGTCTACATTAGGACATTTCTGCTAAGAAGCTGATAGCAGTGTTAGAATAAAGTTAAAACAGAAGCAGGTTTAACTCTGGACTGGATGAATGATGATGATGATAACTAGGCAAATAAAATAAAAAAACAAATAAAATGAACAACAATAAATACATCTATATCAGTAATCTTGATTTAACAGTCACCAAAGACACCATACAGTCAGTCATTTAAATACTGCCACCTGCTGGTAGAAAGGGGAAACAGCGGTCCATTACGGTGAAAACCACATTAAATATAAATTTAATTATATAATATAATATAGCGCTAAAAGTCTATAGGGCTAACCTTTATTACCAACTGTATTGAGCCAAACAATGCGCTCATTAAACGTGACTGGTGATGTCTGGATAATAGGCATGATATTAAATAGCTGTATTAAACTACTAAACATATTCATTCCGGTCCAGGTTTATATAAGCCTAGTCATTGATTTTTCAGTTGGAACTCCTAATCAAATGATAACATTAATTATTGCCAAGTGGTGGTTAATTAATTGAATTAACGAGATGAACGCGTTCCTGATATAAAGCCCCGTTGTTCACAACGCAAGTCTTGATGCTCAATTCTGATTTTTTTGCTCAGGTCCGATTTTTGGGTTTTGGCTGTTCACATCACCTTTTAAAATGTGGTTTATATCTGATTCCAATGTGAACTGTTTGCATGTTTCAAACTAACCCGCATGCGTAAAAGAACAACAATGACATCATATGCAGCACGCTGTTGCACTAGCTAATGTTCGTGTGTAATGTTCGGGCCTTAAGTCTGAAGAGTGGCTTGATGAGTGTTAGTCTTGCATGATCTGTCCTCATGGCAGTGAGGGAGATTTGTGTTTGGAAGAAGCTCATTTTCACCCTTTTTCTCTTTGCTGTTGATGGACTTAAAGAACCAGGTAAGTAGGCTACCATTAGGCTTTGAAGTGAACCGAAGCATTCTCTTTTTATGTTGGAGTTGTTTTTAGAGGGTGAAACTTTATAGAGGGTGAAAATAAGCTTTGTGAACCATTGAAGCTTTCCTTTGACACCATTACTAGTCTTGGTTGGTTTGCTATCCAGTGATCAAATGGATAATGGTCCTGTTTGTTTGGGTTATTGTTTTTGTTTTGTTTTTCTCCACAGGTTATTCATGATGAATTTTCCTGTGGTGATTGAGTCTGGATCTGACTCCAAATTATGCATAACTCCTCTGAAACCCCAAGAGATTGGTTGGGATTATCCTTCTGCTTTTGTTTCCAGGTCTGTCATTAGATGGGTGTGGTTCTTTTTGTCTTGGTTTCTTGTATGTTAACTGAAGTTCTCTACAGGCTCTGCGGGTTGAAGGACATTTGGTGCAGGAGCTGAAGATTGAAGTTCAAGGGAAGGTCGTGGTCACGGTCGCCTAGGTCTTTGTGTCTCACTGCCTCATCGCTTCTCTGGCTACGTGGTGTGCTTCACATCCATCACCTCCGGTAATCCCCTTGGTAGTGTTGGGACTCTTCACTCCATGGCTACTCCATTCTGCGCCGCCGCCGTGGGATGCAGTCCTGACTGTGGGCTGGGTCTCCGTCTGCCCTTCCCTGCTCAAGGCCAACCCCCCTGGCTGTCACCACCATCTGCACCAACCTTTTGCATGGTTCTCCAGCTTTTTATTGTCCTAGTATAGCATTTTATTGTCCTAGTATGTCCTAGTATAGACCATTACAACACAAAAGGCTACATTTTATCCAATGGCTTGCAGTTCCAAAGTCCCTAACTAGTCTGAGGGACGTGGAAACTGCAAGCCGTTGATGAAAATGTAGTCTTTTGTTGTAATTGTCTGCCGTCCGAGCCGTCCGTCCAAGCCGTCCGTCCGAGCCGTCCGTCCGAGCCGTCCGTCCGAGCCGTCCGTCCCAGCCGTCCTGTCCCAGCCGTCCGTCCAAGCCGTCCGTCCCAAGCCGTGCGTCCAAGCTGTCCGTCCAAGCCGTCCCGTCCGAGCCGTGCCGTCCCAGCCGTCCGTCCCAAGCCGTCCGTCCCCAGCCGTGCCGTCCAAGCCGTCCGCCCAGCCGTCCGTCCCAGCCGTCCGCCCAGCCGTCCCGTCCAAGCCGTCCGTCCCAGCCGTCCGTCCCAGCCGTCCGTCCGAGCCGTCCCGTCCAGCCGTCCGTCCCAGCCGTCCCGTCCCAGCCGCCCGTCCCAGCCTGTCCGTCCCAGCCGCCCGTCCCAGCCGCCCGTCCCGAGCAGCTCAGTCAATCGCGCATCCGACGGACAGTCAGTCAGTCCGTCCCCAGCAGTCAGTCCGTCCCCAGCGGCTCAGCCCGTCCCAGCAGTCAGTCCGTCAGCCCGTCCGTCCGAGCAGTCAGCTCCGTCAGCCCGTCCGTCCGAGCAGTCAGTCCGTCAGCCCGTCCGTCCGAGCAGTCAGTCCGTCAGCCCCGTCCGTCCGAGCAGTCAGCCCGTCCGAGCAGCCCGCCCGTCAGCCCGTCCGTCCGAGCCGCCCGTCCCAGCCGCCCGCCCCAGCCGCCCGTCCCAGCCGCCCGTCCCAGCCGCCCGTCCCGAGCAGTCAGTCAGTTGGCAGTCGACGGACAGTGCAGGTCAGTCCGCCCCAGCAGCTCAGTCCGTCCCAGCGGCTCAGCCCTGCCCGTCCGCAGCCAGTCAGTCCGTCAGCCCTGTCCGTCCGAGCAGTGCAGTCGCGTCAGCCCTGCCCGTCCGAGCCAGTCAGCTCCGCTCAGCCCGTCCGTCCCGAGCCGCCCGTCCCGAGCCGTCCGTCCCAGCCGTCCGTCCCAGCCGCCCGTCCCAGCCGCCCGTCCCAGCCGCCCGTCCCAGCCGCCCGTGCCCAGCCGCCCGCCCCAGCCGCCGTGCCAGCCCGCCCGTCCCGAGCAGTCAGTCGATCGCAGTCGACGGACAGTCAGGTCGAGTCCGTCCCAGCAGTCAGTCCGTCCCAGCGGTCAGCCCCGTCCGTCCGAGCAGTCAGTCCGTCAGCCCGTCCGTCCGAGCAGCTCAGTCCGTCAGCCCGTCCGTCCGAGCAGTCAGTCCGTCAGCCCGTCCGTCCGAGCAGTCAGTCCGTCAGCCCGTCCGTCCGAGCAGTCAGCTCAGCCAGCCCGTCCCGTCCGAGCAGCTCAGTCCGTCCAGCCCGTCCGTCCGAGCAGTCAGTCCGTCAGCCCGTCCGTCCGAGCAAGTCAGTCCAGTCAGCCCCGTCCGTCCGAGCAGTGAGTCGCGTCAGCCCGTCCGTCCGAGCAGTCAGTCCGTCCGAGCAGTCAGTCAGTCCGCCCGTCCGTCCGAGCAGTCAGTCAGTATAGTATTTTATTGTCCTAGTATGTCCTAGTATAGACCATTACAACACAAGTCCGTCCGAGCAGTCAGTCCGTCCGTCCGTCCGTCCGAGGCGCCCGTAGCTGGAGGAAAGGTTGGTGGGAGAGGTGGTGGTGACAGCCATGGGGGTTGGCCTTGAGCAGGGAAAAGCTGACGAAGACCCAGCCCACAGTCAGGACTGCATCCCACGACGGCAGCGCAGAATGGAGTAGCCATGGAGTGAAGAGTCCTAACACTACCAAGGGGGTTACCGGAGGTGATGGAGGTGGAGCACACCACGTAGCCAGAGACACAATGAGGCAGTGAGACACAAAGACCTACGGCGACCTGCGACTAGGCCGCGGCGTCGCAGAATGGAGTAGCCATGGAGTGAAGAGTCCCAACACTAGTCTCCCAAGTTTTTGAGGTGAAAATACGGTAAGTTGTTGTGTAAGGGCAGTTCAATGATCGATCTGAGGCCTAATCTAAAGCGCTTTGTTTCTGGTTTAGTTTTGCCCATGTTTGACGGGACCGGAAACGCACTGCAGACCTACAGCGTTGCAGTTATGGGACTGAAAGTTGAGTCTTGTGCCAAGTGAGTGATGCTTTATTTTTTTTGTCTTGTGGTTGGTCAGTTATTTATCTTGTTATAATGTTTCCCAGATATACATATGGCCAACCTGTACCTGGTCAAGCCTTAGTGGAAGTGTGCCGTGATCCATTTCCATACAGTCTGCTTCAAAATTTGACCAGACAGTGCCTGACTCAAACCGCAAAGGTGTGTGACTCCTGCCTTACTGATGAGGGTTTTCCTTTTGCCTGTGCTTGACTTAATGTGTCTTTGTTCTCCTACCAGATGAATGCCACGGGCTGTGCCTCTCTTACTGTTGATGCGTCAGTGTTTTTCAACACCAAATTTGAAGACCAAATGCAAGACACATTTCTTGTAAATGTGAATGTGACTGAGGAGGGAACAGGTGAGCTATTGGCTGATCTGAACCATATACTCCATCATCTTTACAAGACATCCACTTTAAACCACAAAGTTGACATTCTTTACTGTTTGGACTTTCTCTTGCAGATGTAATGGTGTCAATCTGCAATGGTGTCATTTACAAACAAAGCTGTATATCTCTTGGAGGGGAGTAACTGGCCCAACAAACTGCTGTTGAATCTAACCACAAACAAGAATGGACGGGCTGCGTTCTCCCTAAACACTGCTAATCTTAAGGCTGATCTGAATCTGGTGGTACGACTTGTATTTTGTAAAAATTAAGACTTTCTCTAGCATGATACTGATTAAGTTTGATCTTCCCCAGGCGAGTGCTAATCCAGAGGATTTTTATGGTTGTATATCGCCATACTTCACTACAGATACAAGGTTTGTTCAGCTTCTCCTACCTGTTTCTCCCGACAACCCATCGTTTAGTGAACTGACTATAGTGAAGCTCAATCAGCTGCTCAAATGTGGTGCTTCGTTTGCAGTGACCAAGGAGTATTCATTTGTTTGAGAGGATGGTAGCTACAGCGCTGACAATCTATATGGTGAGTGGACATTAGTTTTGTAAATAAGTTTGCTGGTCTGTTTGTTCCGCAACTTGCACACTTATGTCTTCTGTCAGGTCTTATCCAAAGGAGTGATCGTCCTCCATGGATTTCAGACGGTTGGAGCAAAGGCTGGTGATGCAGTCGCAAGTGGCTCTGTGACGTTCCAGTTGTCCGTCAGCGTCGATATGGCTCCAGCAGTGCAGATTCTGGTCTACAGCGTTCTTCTCAGTGAGAATGTATTTACTGCTAGTGTGCCGTTTGACACCGATATGTGTTTCCAGAACCAGGTACTTTATGATGTGACTATTTTTCAATTTGGGAATGTTGGTGTGTGTCCTACAGAGTGTTGATCCTTGTTCCAGGTGTGCGTGCGTCCGTCCGTGCGTGCTACTCCGTACATGCATTGCCGTCCGTCCAGTGCGTACTTCCGTTCCGTGCATCCGATTCCGTGCGTCCGTCCGTGATCGTCCGTCCGTGCGTTCCGTCCGTGCGTCCGTCCGTGCATTCCGTCCGTGCGTGCGTCCGTCCGTGCTGTCCGTCCGTGCGTGCGTCCGTGTCCGTCCGTGCCGTCCGATCCGATGCGATGCGTCCGTCCGTCCGTCCGTGCGTCCGTCCGTGCGTGCGTCCGTCCGTGCGTGCGTCCGTCCGTCCGGTAAAAGGATCTGAACCAGGTAAAAGGCCTGCATTTAAAGAGTTCACAAGTATTGAAAGCGGACCAGAACTAACGAAAAGTACGAGCACTGGATCAAGTGAGAGGAGTTCATATCTGGAGACATCAAGATTTGCCGCGGCACCGCCGCGGCCAATGCCCCGTACTCGGACTTCTCTAAGGTGAATAATTTATGCAGATCAGAGAGTTCTCTCCTCAAGTCCATATACAGCAGCCACTGAGGGCAGGCCAGTTCTGCCTAGAGATCAAGACGATTCTCCTCAGCCCATGAGGGCACTGCCTGTAGATTCACGAGGTGACAATCTGCATTCTCATTCTGTCAGTCACAAAGAGATTGATTATCTCACTGACAACCTAGGAGACCTGAGACTACCAGCCTCGGCAGCTCGGCTAACTTAGTCATCCTTTCTCTTATGAACCAACTCAATCCCAACACAAGTTAGCCCATCAAGAAGATGCTACATATCCTCAACCTGGTATTAGGCACATAGATGGACCACATGGTTACTACAACACAGACCACAGAGGCCATAACTATATGTCCACTGACCAAAGAGATCGCAACCAATATCCCGCAGCTGTTCAGTTTATGCCTCAGGACTATGGTGAAGAGACGGCAGCTATGTATGGGACTTATAAAGATCATAGTCTGAACTGCAAATCAGCTATTTCCACTGAAAACCTTATCATGGATTCCAGCTTCAAGTCCAGTCTATCAAGATGAGAGACTTACTCTAAGGGATACCATTAGCTCACCATGCACATGAGAGACATGCATATGAGAGACACTCAGACAGCTATGGTCAATCAGCTCCCAATCCTGCAGACAAATCAAGCTTCTTGACCCCACGACAGTATGCAGATTGCGCTCAGCCTGAGACATATCAGCCATACCACCCAGTGTGCCCTCCTTCTCTTATTTTTCAATTTGGGAATGTTGGTCCTTGTTCCAGGTTGTTCCACCTCTCTGCAGTTGCGTCGCGTCCGTGCGTCCGTCCGTGCGTCCGTCTGTCCGTCCGACACAAAGACCTATGCGCCGCAGAATGTAGCCATGAAGTGAAGAGTCCCAACACTAGTCTCCCAAGTTTTTGAGGTGGAAAAAATACGGTAAGTTGTGTAAGGGAAGTTCAGTGACCGATCTGAGGCCTTTATCTAAAGCTCTTTGTTTCTGGTTTAGTTTTGCCCAAGTTTGACATGACGATAAACGCACCGCAGACCTACAGCGTTGCAGTTATGGGACTGAAAGTTGAGTCTTGTGCCAAGTGAGTGATGCTTTATTTTTCTTGTCTTGTGGTTGGTCAGTTCTTTTCTTTTTCTTTTTTTTTATCCTTTTGCCTGTGCTTGACTTAATTGTGTCTTTGTTCTCCTACCAGATGAATGCCATGGGCTGTGCCTCTCTTACTGTTGATACGTCGGTGTTTTTCAACACCAAATTTGAAGACCAAATGCAAGACGCATTTCTTGTTACTGAGGATGGAACAGGTGAGCTATTGGCTGATCTGAACCATATACTCGATCATCTTTACAAGACATGCACTTTAAGCCACAAAGTTGATATTCTTCACTGTTTGTTTGGACTTTCTCTCGCAGATGTAATGGTGTCAATCTGCAATGGTGTCCTTTACAAACAAAGCTGTATATCTCTTGGAGGGGAGCAACTGGCCCAACAAACTGCTGTTGAATCCAACCACAAACAAGAATGGACGGGCTAAGTTCTTCCTAAACACTGCTAATCTTAAGGCTGATCTGAATCTGGGGTAAGACTTGTATTTTGTAAAAATTTAAGACTTTCTCTAGCATGATGCTGATTAAGTTTGATCTTCCCCAGGCGAGTGCTAATCCAGAGGTTTTTATGGTTATAAATCGCCATACTTCACTACAGCGGATTCTCCCTCTCTGCTTGTGGTGGGCTCATGCTGTTGATCCTCAGAGGTGGTCTTAGCTGGGAACTGGGTTGTTGGCGTTGTTCCACAGTTACGATGGTGAGTGATAATCCACAAGACGCCAGCACCCACTCCACGAATTCTGAATTTCTACTCGTATGAAATGAGGTCTTTATACACATCTTAGGTCAATTAATGACTTATCTCCAAATTGCTGCAGTAAAATGGTTTAATATGAGGTGTTTATACTGTATGGGACATCCCCTATAAGAAATAACCTTTGTTATTTTCTACTTATTAGAAATTAGGTATTTATGTGCCTCCAAAGTCGAATAATGTGACGTTTCTCCAAAATGCTGCAGTAAAATGAAAAAGAAAGGTAAGAAAGAAAATTACTGTCCACATCCACGCACGGTAATAGAGATTGTTTAAAATTTTTGCTGCTCCACTCAGAAAGACTGAGAGAAAATGAAAACGAGTTAAATTTATTTTTAAAAACCTAAAAGATTCAGGGCGTTTGACAACATTTGGGGATTAAGCCCAATTAGCCACCCCCTCGCTCTGCCCCTTGAAGGGCTTGCGCAGCAGTTATGTTAATTCTCCATTTTCAGTGTATGTTTCCTTAAAAAAAAAACACACACACTTTACCTCGTGAGGTTAAAAGTGACATGCAATAGGTAGCTAGACAGAAAAGTTGATGCTAACGATAGGATTTCCTAACCTGAAATAAGATAGGAGGAAGCAAGATAGGATTCCTGAAGATATAGTATTTTCTTAGGTAATACCAATTGGGGAAAACAATCCACCGCGTTCTTTAAAATCACTAAATTCAAGGCTTCTGGTCATTCCTAGGATATCTAAGTCCACTAAAGGAGGGAGGGTGTTCTCACATTTAGCTCCAAAACTCTGGAATAGCCTTCCCGATACGGTCAGAGGCTCTGACATGCTGACACAGTTTAAAACTAGACTAAAGACGCATCTCTTTAGTCAAGCATTCACATAATGCTTACCTTTTATTCCTCTGTTACGCCATACAGAACCGTTTGCCGCTGAAACTGCTTAACGCACCAGTGGGGCTCGACAGCCTTTTAGACAAACGTTTCGGCATGTATGGTTTGGTTGCGGAGAGTTTGCGAGTAGTGATTTTTCTAACACCGACTCCCGTATAATGGAAATCATTATGAACATCAGCTATGCTAATTATTTCCCATCTGCCTTTCTGCTGTTATCTCGGGACGTTTGTCCCGAGAAAATGACGTTCGTCAGGTCCAGTTTGTATCCAGCCTCTTACGGGGAATTCAGATGCCCAACGCCTGTGAAGAGACGACTCAGACGCTGGCGATATGTTATGGCGCCGTTTTACATATAAACAATATTTATATATAAACAATATGAATGTAAGCCAGAGGAGAACTGGCCCCGACTGAGCCTGGGTTCTCCCAAGGTTTTTTTCTCCATCCAATCTGATGGAGTTTTGGTTCCTTGCCACTGTCGCCTTGCTTTGCCTGCTTTTGGCTTGCTTAGTTGGGTTATTTAACATTTAACAATATTATTGATCTGTGTTGTACTACTTTCATGTTATCACTGTGAAGCTGCTTTGATACAATCTGTATTGTGAAAGCGCTATATAAATAAATGTGACTTGACTTGACTTGATGTTTATGAAATTAGTGGCTGGTAGACTAAAAATAGAATTTGCATACTATAGTCTTGTAAATAATGAGAAGGGTTTCAGTGATTGGTGGTATGGATGCTTTGTGTGTTATGAATGGAAATCTGGTTTTGGAATTAATTTTCTCATATATACAAATAATGTTAATTGTTGAATATTAAGCGTTTTAAATAAAATTTTGTAAACCTCTCTCTCTCTCTGGTGTGCAATCTAAACTCAAGTGTATCTGTGTAACCATAGTAACTTTGATCTGCTTGAATATTTTAAATTGTCTTTAATACATGAATTCCGAAGGATAGATTAAAATATCCGTTTTTTTTGTTTGTTTTTTTAAATAAATGCTTAATTATTAAAATTTAATAATAATTAACAATCTTTTTTTTTTGGATCCGGGGCTATACAAAATATATCGGGGCTGAAGCCCGAATGCCCATGTCTTAACAATGCGCCGGAGTATCAGCCTTTGCAACATTTGTATCACTCTGCTTGTTTGTTTGCCCAACTTGCATCCTTAAGCCAGTAAATAGCAGACAAGTGACGGTCTTTATGAGTGAACAATTGAACTTTAACTTCACTGATTAGTGTCAAAATATGGATTAGCTAACCTTAGAAAGAAACAAGTTGCTGAAACCAGTCTTTAATGCTATATATAAATTGCTCATTTCTTCTGGACACAAAACGATTACACTGGTGTTTGATTGAAATAATATATATGCAAAATAATCCTTGAAAGATTTCTCATAAAGGCCATTGCTGTTAGGAATATGTGATTGTGGATTGTCAAGCAGAAATATTCTCTGTATTGAATCATGCTTATTCCCCCACCCCAGCCCCTGATGTTTTTAAAACCTAGAAACGCCCCTGATATAGTAATAGTTCTGGTTGACAATAACCACTGGAAAGTTGAAAGTGTTGTGCTTATTCATGCCTTTAAATGCCATGCTACTGCCACAGTACTTTTTAACTAATTAATTGGCGTATTGATGATAACAATATTAAACTGCATTCAGAAAAGCACTTTGAAAAAGCTTTTGTCCTAAGGAATTTGCACGTGGAAAAAAAACTTCAGTACACAACTTGTACTGGTTAATAATATTAAAGGATTAGTTCACTTTTGAAAACTTTTGCTGATAATTTACTCACCCCCATGTCATCCAAGATGTCCATGTCTTTCTTTCCTCAGTCGAAAGAAATTAAGGTTTTTGATGAAAACATTCCAGGATTTTTCTCCATATAATGGACTTCCATGGGAACCAGACGGTTCAAGCTTCAAAAGATCGTTAATAACAGTTTCAGATGCAGCTTCAAATGTCTTTAAACGACACCAGACGATGAATAAGGGTCTTATCATGCGAAACGATGGGTTATTTCAAAACTTATTCCAAAAATGTAACTTTTCTAAGGACAAATGCTAGCCTTGCTCTATTCTGGAGGCGCGTTTGTAACGTCACGTGATACGTAATTACGTTCAAAAGGTCACGGGCGACAGTAGCTGGAAGTACAGAGTCAGTAAGTTGAACACATAGGTTGAACGTGCAAACTGAACTCAAACGCCGTTTACAAAAAAAATAAGCAAATGTCGGACGATTTTGATTCTGTACTTCTGGCTGCGTTGCCCGTGACCTTTTGAACGTAATTACGTATTACGTGACGTTACAACACGCCTCCAGAATAGAGCTAGGCTACCATTTGTCCTTAGAAAAGTTAAATTTTTGGAATAAGTTTTGAAATAACCCATCGTTTCGCATGATAAAACCCTTATTCATCGTCTGGTGTCGTTTAAAGACATTTGAAGCTGCATCTGAAACTGTTATTAATGATCTTTTGGAGCTTGGACCGTCTGGTTCCCATGGAAGTCCATTATATGGAGAAAAATCCTGGAATGTTTTCATCAAAAACCTTAATTTCTTTTCGACTGAGGAAAGAAAAGACATGGATATCTTGGATGACATGGGGGTGAGTAAATTATCAGCAAAAGTTTTTTCAAAAGTGAACTAATCCTTTAATCACTCTCTTGGCATGTTCATTTCTTGTTAGTAATGGATGTTTCCTAGCCAAAATGAAACACAAACCCGGTCCTCCTGTCAGGTTGGGGGCGCTGTGGACGGGTTCCCTCCCGCTTTTCGTCGCTTTTTCGCGGACAGCGCAGTGTCAGCGGGTCGCGGCTGTCATGGCGGCGTGCAGGGCGCTCGTGAGTCGCGCTGTATTACCTCTTCATTATCATCATGTGTCCAGAGATGATGCTCACACACGTCAGGGAGAAGAGATGGATGAAGGCTTACACATTCATTATGGAGAGGAAGAGAAAAATGGAGGACCTCCACCTCCAAAGCCGCGGTCAGTAGAACATCTCAAGGCCACTTGATACTCTCTGGCTGTGGGTGACTCAAATCATATTCAGCTGCCTGCCTAGGATGTATAGTTAGGCGCTTTCAGGGCGGATCTGTGATGCCCAAAATGCTGTTAGGTCAACAGCTAAGTAGGTTTTAAGCCGCAGACAGTTATTTAACTGTAAATATCAAGATAAGCACATGTGTTCGTATATATTGAAGAGGGAGATTGTTATGATATTTAGTATCTTGTCTTTCTAATTCTCCTTGCAGTCATTTTATCTTTTGGGGGGCACATTTTGCATAATTTCCAATCAATTAAACGAAGGATTTTTCTGAATGTCTTAAAGTAGACCGCAGTCACGAGAATACATTACTGATAGTCCTATAATTTATTTTTACATTTTAATATTAGAGACCTAGAGTATGTTGGTTTTTGAAAATAAAATTGATGCCACACAGTACATGTGATGCATGTTCATCCTGTTTGTGATCAATGGCATTGATGAATCTTCTTAAAGGGATAGTCTGCAGTCAAAAATAACAAATTCTGCCATCATTTACTCATCCTCATGTTGAACCTCTTATCTGAAAGTTTCATTTTATTTACTAAGCACTTTTACTCAACTGACCATTGAACAAAGTGCTGTACCAATATCTAAACACATACTGTAAAGGCAACACCAAAAACTTAACACTAAAACCACAGTTAAATAACAGCAAAATAAACCCTTCAGGTTTAATAGCCTACACAAAACGACTACTATACCCCTTTAAATGCTAATGCGATGAGCTAATTCCTTAAGCTTGTGTTTGAGAACACTTAAAGTCCCTGTAAAGTGCAAAATTTAAGTATGTGTTCTGAGTTTGTCACACCACAGAAAAATGTGTTATTCAGCCACCCAGCCAAATTTGAATGATAAAAAAAGCCGGCAAGTACATCAGAATAAGCTATGGGAAATCATGAAAAAAATGAGCAGTTGTCTGTGTTACTCAAATGCTGATCTGAGAGAAAGGGGCAGCTGACCTTAGAGACCATTTTGGTTCATATTTCTCAATCAAATTGACCAAATACAATGTAGCCATACCATGAAATGATTTATAAACAAAAAACAACAAAATTTTAAACTTTATTCGACTAATTCTGAATTAGAGCCCAACTTTAATTAATTACGCTTCAGCTCTCGGCTTATTTAACAGCAGAAAGACTGGACATGATAGTCACGAATTTTGTCATGCTTACTTGAGTTAAGAGACGGATGGGGATGTCTTTTAATTGTTATTCAAGCAATGTATGTATCGTGACCAACTCAACGAGTGTTGCCAACAGGGACAGTGTAGAAGCGTGCCCTCTGGTGGACAAACTCTGCAACTCCAACACTCATGACAAGCGTTTCAGTCGTTATTTTATTTTTGAAATATTAATTTACTCGGCCATTATAACTGCCAATACCGATATTTTGGAAAATGCCTAATATTGGCCGATAAGGTAGCCATTGTAAAAGAAAACTTAAAGCTTTGACATTTGTAACATTGTAAAAACCAAAGTGTTCTAAGTATGTTGGTAGCACAGTTTCACGTCGCCAATGGGAACCCAGACTATTTGGTTTCCGACATTCTTTAAAATATCTTCTTTGTGTTTGTTACCACGCACAGATACGTTCTATAGGTTTTTGGGTGGACTATCCCTTAGATTATTTAACAGCCCATTTCTCTTACAACAGAAACACATATACATATCATTGAACAAAGACTTGAAAATGATTGGAATAAACAAATGAGGCCCCTTTTCATTTATCATAAATGTGGTTTGTCTCATCCACATGGTTCTTCTTCAACATCACATAATAAACTTTTCATTTGGGAACATTTTTTATCTGACTCCCTAGACTCTTCCAGGCCTGCTGACCTTGACTTCAGAAAAAAAAATCATTCACAATTTGCATTTGACACATGAGAGAGAGACAGAAGAGAGATTCTGTGATGGAAAGAGGGGGCCTGTGCTCAGTAGTTATCTGAGGCCTTGCATTTGAGTGCCTCCTCTGATAACTTACGACATCTCCATGCTAATATCAGTCAAAAACGATATACACTCACCGGCCACTTTATTAGGTACACCTGTCCAACTGCTCGTTAACACTTAATTTCTAAGCAGCCAATCACATGGCGGCAACTTCAGTGCATTTAGGCATGTAGACATGGTCAAGACAATCTCCTGCAGTTCAAACCGAGCATCAGTATGGGGAAGAAAGGTGATTTGAGTGACTTGAACGTGGCATGATTGTTGGTGCCAGAAGGGCTGGTCTGAGTATTTCAGAAACTGCTAATCTACTGGGATTTTCACGCACAACCATCTCTAGGGTTTACAGAGAATGGTCCGAAAAAGAAAAAACATCCAGTGAGCGGCAGTTCTGTGGGCGGAAATGCCTTGTTGATGCCAGAGGTCAGAGGAGAATGGCCAGACTGGTTCGAGCTGATAGAAGGGCAACAGTGACTCAAATAACCACCCGTTACAACCAAGGTGGGCAGAAGAGCATCTCTGAACGCACAGTACGTGGAACTTTGAGGCAGATGGGCTACAGCAGCAGAAGACCACACCGGGTGCCACTCCTTTCAGCTAAGAACAGGAAACTGAGGCTACAATTTGCACAAGCTCATCGAAATTGGACAATAGAAGATTGGAAAAACGTTGCCTGGTCTGATGAGTCTCGATTTCTGCTGCGACATTCGGATGGTAGGGTCAGAATTTGGCGTCTACAACATGAAAGCATGGATCCATCCTGCCTTGTATCAACGGTTCAGGCTGGTGGTGGTGGTGTCATGGTGTGGGGAATATTTCTTGGCACTCTTTGGGCCCCTTGGTACCAATTGAGCATCGTCCAACGCCACAGCCTACCTGAGTATTGTTGCTGACCATGTCCATCCCTTATGACCACAATGTACCCAACTTCTGATGGCTACTTTCAGCAGGATAATGCGCCATGTCATAAAGCTGGAATCATCTCAGACTGGTTTCTTGAACATGACAATGAGTTCGCTGTACTCAAATGGCCTCCACAGTCACCAGATCTCAATCCAATAGAGCATCTTTGGGATGTGGTGGAACGGGAGATCGCATCATGGATGTGCAGCCGACAAATCTGCGGCAACTGTGTGATGCCATCATGTCAATATGGACCAAACTCCCTGAGGAATGCTTCCAGCACCTTGTTGAATCTATGCCACGAAGAATTGAGGCAGTTCTGAAGGCAAAAGGGGGTGCAACCCGTTACTAGCATGGGGTACCTAATAAAGTGGCCGGTGAGTGTATCTTGCATAGTAGATTGCATTTATTGCTTTAACCGTCTTTTGCTTTCTCTTGGCATCAGCTCCCAGCTGCCGAACTTTGATTACCATGCTGAAGTGGAGGCTTTCGGTGCCCGCCTGCAGGAGAGTTCTCTCTGGATCTTCTGAAGACTGCGTTTGTGAGCTCGTGTTACCTGCGCTCTGAGGAGGAGAGGAGGCGAGCGCTGGGCCTTGACTCGGAGATGACCCGCCCTCAACCTGAAAGACAACGGCGAGCTGTCTGTGCACGGTCAACAGTTCACAAAGGTGAGAATTTTGATGAGTTTAAACTGGAAAAAAATAGTATGAAATTGATATTACATTTCAGTTGTTATATACAGGGTTTCCTTGGTGACTGGTGCAGGGGCAGCTTTCAAAGCTTGCCTGAAGAGGGTGTGGCAGCTGTTGTAGACCACCTGACGGGGTCAGAGGTCATGTGTGATGTCGCGCGGAAGCTTGCCGTGGAGGATTTGACAATGAGTGCAGAGTTTCCTGTTCCAGATGACACCCTAAAAGGAACGTTCTTCGCTGTGATTGGGGCTCTGGAGAAGAGCAGCGGGCCTGTGCAAGCTGGGCTTTTCATTAGGGTAAGACAAGTGTCACACTTCTGTTAACATTTTATGTCTTTTTCTCATTTGTGGTCGTTGACGTCTATTTGTATCCTATATATAAATATATTCACACATGATTATAAACAAAAAAAATGTTGGATGCGAGTAATTATATAAATAAATGTATATATAAATATATTAGTGCTGTCAAGTTGATTAATTTTATCTAACAAAAGTTTTTGTTTATGTGTGAATATATAAATCATTTAAAAAATATGAATAATTTCTGTATATACTGTGTGTGTATATATTTATATATTATGTATATTTTATATTGTGTTTATATTGTATTTATAATATGTTATGTTAAAATAATAAAAACATTTAAATTTATTAAATTAATAATTATATATAATTATATATTTATATATACTTATTATAATATTAATTCTATTATTTTTGTATGAAAGTTATTAATTTTAATTAACAAAATTTTAATAAATAAAAATGTCTAATTATGTCATTTGTATGTATATAATATTCATATGTAATATTCTTATATAAATATATATATATATATATATTCACACTATACATAAAAAAAATTAATTATACGAGTAATTATGCGTCTAATAAATTGCGTCTTAACAAACAGTTTTTGTTTTATTTTATATTATCTATATTTTATATTTTGTTAATATGTTATGTTAAAATAATTAAAAACAACATTTAAATTTATTAAATTACTAATTATATTAGTTTTATAGTTTTTTACTAATTTTATATTTTACTATATATTAAATTAATTTTAATTGATTAAATGCATGTATAAATGTTTAATTACTAATCATTAATTATATGAAAGTTACTATTTTATACTATATCTATACTATCTTATTTGTGTAATTTATATGTATGTATATATATAGTATTCTTGTGTGTGTGTATAACATATATATATATATTATTTTTAGTCACTTTATCACATTACATATATAATATGCCTTAATCTTTGTCTGTGCACTAAAGTTTGATCCATCTGTTTGTTGGGTGTTGATTTTGCAGGATTTCCTGGTGACTCAGCTGATTGGGAAAGATCTGTTTGACATGTGGAGAGTGGTTGATCCCATGGGGCTGCTGGTTAAAGAGCTGACCCGTAGAAGTTTAGCGCTACCCGAGCCTCGCCTCATCCGGTCTGCTGGCGCTAGTACTGTCCTCCCTCTCTATTTTGTTGGGCTTTACAGGTATGACACAATTACTGGAACTAGGGGTGGGCAATATACCAGTAAACACGATTAACCAGTAGAAATTCAAATTAGCGCCAATTCGGTGCTTAGTACTTGAATAGTTGGTTCATTAACCTATTATTCTTAGTGAATGACACAACAAAACAGTGCAATGACAAATAGGCCTCTTTACATTTAGCTTTGACACCAAATATTCCGCAGTCACCTAGTCAGTCAGCTCCTCACTGTCGTGATGAATGAAACCTCACTCCTGTTACTGATCTGTGCGGTGACTCTTGGCTCACGATTTATTAAGCAGACATGTTCAGTTTAATAGTGTCTGTTCTCTAACTGAATTACACTCACCGGCCACTTTATTAGGTACCCCATGCTAGTAACGGGTTGGACCCCCTTTTGCCTTCAGAACTGCCTCAATTCTTCATGGCATAGATTCAACAAGGTGCTGGAAGCATTCCTCAGGGAGTTTGGTCCATATTGACATGATGGCATCACACAGTTGCCGCAGATTTGTCGGCTGCACATCCATGATGCGAATCTCCCGTTCCACCACATCCCAAAGATGCTCTATTGGATTGAGATCTGGTGACTGTGGAGGCCATTTGAGTACAGCGAACTCATTGTCATGTTCAAGAAACCAGTCTGAGATGATTCCAGCTTTATGACATGGCGCATTATCCTGCTGAAAGTAGCCATCAGAAGTTGGGTACATTGTGGTCATAAAGGGATGGACATGGTCAGCAACAATACTCAGGTAGGCTGTGGCGTTGCAACGATGCTCAATTGGTACCAAGGGGCCCAAAGAGTGCCAAGAAATATTCCCCACACCATGACACCACCACCACCAGCCTGAACCGTTGATACAAGGCAGGATGGATCCATGCTTTCATGTTGTAGACGCCAAATTCTGACCCTACCATCCGAATGTCGCAGCAGAAATTGAGACTCCTCAGACCAGGCAACGTTTTTCCAATCTTCTATTGTCCAATTTCGATGAGCTTGTGCAAATTGTAGCCTCAGTTTCCTGTTCTTAGCTGAAAGGAGTGGCACCCGGTGTGGTCTTCTGCTGCTGTAGCCCATCTGCCTCAAAGTTCGACGTACTGTGCATTCAGAGATGCTCTTCTGCCCACCTTGGTTGTAACGGGTGGTTGTTTGAGTCACTGTTGCCCTTCTATCAGCTGGAACCAGTCTGGCCATTCTCCTCTGACCTCTGGCATCAACAAGGCATTTCCGCCCACAGAACTGCCGCTCACTGGATGTTTTTTCTTTTTCGGACCATTCTCTGTAAACCCTAGAGATGGTTGTGCGTGAAAATCCCAGTAGATTAGCAGTTTCTGAAATACTCAGACCAGCCCTTCTGGCACCAACAATCATGCCACGTTCAAAGTCACTCAAATCACCTTTCTTCCCCATACTGATGCTCGGTTTGAACTGCAGGAGATTGTCTTGACCATGTCTACATGCCTAAATGCCCTGAGTTGCCACCATGTGATTGGCTGCTTAGAAATTAAGTGTTAACGAGCAGTTGGACAGGTGTACCTAATAAAGTGGCCGGTGAGTGTAAATGATTTTATATTAAAATAGGGCAAGAGATGTGACCGGTGTTGCTTCTTATTTTGTGCCAGTGACCGTAAGCTGCTGGCTCAGGGTCCGGGTGAGACCGTCCTGGCAGCCGAAGAGGAGGCCGCGCGTGTGGCTCTGAGGAAACTCTATGGCTTCACCGAGGACCGCAGACCATGGGACTTCACTGCCCCTACCGGGCAGCTTCAGAAGCCCAGCACACAGGCTCTCGCCAGTGGATAAATGATGAGCAGATTCCAGTGGGACACTTTTTGAAGAACCAAAATGTTCACGTTCATAATCATCTGCTTGATCACAAACTATTATGTAGGTTGAAACTTCTGCTGAAATGTGACCATGGTGACACTGGAGACCAACTTATTATGTCTGAGAGACTGAAACTCTCGGTGTAACTCAGACTAAGATAAAACTGCCCAATTAATGAAAAAGATCATATACATCTGATCTAACTTAAGAGCATTAATCTGCTCTGGAGGTGCACATTCTTTAGATATTCTGTTGGTACATATAAATTGGTGTATATAAATGTTAAACTTTGGTTGCTAAAAATAAAAGTTCTGAACAAAATGGTGTTCTGTCTGTATAGAATACAAAAGTTTTTAGCCACAACTTTTGTGTTGGCTCTAGACAGATAAGTGCTCTTCTGAGAGTTAAAATGCCTTTAAAATTAAGTTTGAAGGTTACATATATTTACATAGTAAACTGCCATTTTATACATCTCGCCATATATCTAATCCTAATGAGCAAACCACATGGGTATTACCCTCTTCATGTGCATAATGTTTAAAAAGCCAAACTTAATAAAATAAACTAAAAATACAAGAAACCAATCTGTGACTTGGAATGTAAGTTGCTTTTAATAGAAGGTTAGTGCAGGGATTATGGTTTAATAAACTAAGTTTCAATAGGTTTTCCTTCAGGTACCTCATCTTTCTTCTCTGATTAATTTAGCACATTGAAATATTGGCCTTCCATGCATATTGAGAGAATTTTTTTTTTGATTTGTGGCATTTCACCCTATATAATTTGAAAATATGCAGCCCTGCTATTCGTAATGTCGGAGTGCAACATTAATTTTCTGGGCAACAGCTTATTATTTGTAGCCAAGATGTTAAGGGATTGTGCCTACACAAAATATGACAACTAGTCCCAGTCTCCTCTCCACAGCATTAGGCCAATGCAACATGCAACAAACAGTGCTTCGTTTATTTAACACAGCGCCATTTATTGCTTCATAATACATATTCATAGCCATCTTAAAAATAAAAGGTGATTAAGAAAGTCGATTCATGTCCTCGGCTAGCCAAATCCTCTGAATTAGGTCACTCTTGCAGAGAACTGCTGTTAATGTGCTGCGTCCTCTAGAGGGCACTGCGGATTAATAAGAACATTTAAATAAGCTCGAGAACGTGCACTCGAGAAGTATCGTGGGCGGAGCTCGATTGGGGTCACGTGAGTCTAGTTGACGCCTTTGATTGGTCACTCGTCGTTATCCCTTCCAGAGTTTTCAACCCCGGGTTTGACCCAGTGTTACAATATCTAACTTATAAACACATATATTGAGCAAAATTATCATTAAATGTATCTTTATTATATTTCCATACAGATTTACACATTACAAGAAGTCTTACGGGGAGTTTTAGCACTCGGCCCTTTGGAATCTCATCCGTTGAGTACTTACTAAATGTCCTCGCCCCCTGTTGGCCGTTGTGTTAAACTGCACGGATCGATCAGAGTGGGAGGGCTGGTCGTAGGCAGTGAGAGTAGAGTGGGCAGGCTGGCTGTTAAAGAAAGAGCTGCGCCTCAGGACCCTCCTCTCTTCATCACTACGGCGCTTTTCGCCCGTTGTTCGTGAAACGTGAGGCCCTCCCGAAGAACTCCGGCTCGCCTATCTTTCCTCGTGACCTGTTTTATAGAAGTGCCGGACTAATATTTATCCGGACCCTTACACGTATTGGATTTTTATTACGCTCTTTTTTTAACTGACGAACGGTATATTAACGGCTCCGGCCATGGCAGCGAGCGCGAAGCGAAAGCAGGAGGAAAAACACCTGAAGATGCTCCGGGAAATGACGAGTTTGCCGCTCAACCGAAAGTGTTTCGACTGCGACCAGCGCGGCCCGACCTACGCCAACATGACCGTGGGCTCGTTCGTCTGCACGTCCTGCTCAGGCATCCTGTGAGCCACCCTCCTGTGTCTGTCTGTCTGTCTGAGCCTCTTTCTGTGTCTCAAAACCGAGTGCGCTGCCTATCTAGACATCACAGCCCGTGAAGCCATAAAACATGTCTAGTTAGGCAGCTCACTAGGTTTTGATAACGATTATTAAACCCAGCTGTTGAACTATTAGCATAAATGTTTTTTCTTTAGGGTGTTTAAAATGTAAATAAGGGTGGGTAAATGGTTTGTTGTCTTTTGGGGGGTTGGTTAGATGTCAATTAACCAGGCTTGATGGGTGGGGAAATTGTATTTGTGTGGTTGTCTGGTGGGGCTAATGCTGTGAAATCATGATTGTCTATTGTCTTGATAACGTTACTCCAGCAAACTTGGGCAGCGTAACCTGTAGGCATGTCACTGGGCTTTTCATATGTCCTGCATTGTCTTATCTAGCTGTAAGGAGAGGCCCTTGTAGATCAGATAAACCTCTATTGAGCATGTGGAAGAGCTGGATAGTCAGAGACACACACAGGGTGACTGTGACATGTGGCAAAGGGTGTGTGCGCGCACTCCTCTCCTGATAGTGAGGGCTGGGCTTGACATTGACAATCCCTAAATTAAGATGAATTTATACTTTCTTGTATGTGAAGATCAAGACTGTTAGGGGGGTCGGAGGAAATAAAATACATTTGTTGTTAAAAACATTTAAATAAGGAAATCAGCACAAGTACTATAAGAAAAATGTAATGATACATTAATAGATGGTGTGATAGATGGTTAGATAAATAATTTTGAATGAAATACCGGTATATACAAAATATTAAAAATGATTAAAATATATAAAATTGATTAAAATAAATGAAAAATATTAAAAATAATTAACAGTATTATATGCAATATTAAGTAGAACACTGTAATATATGTATGTGTGTGTATGTATGTATATGTGTGTGTATGTATGTATATATATATATATATATATGTGTGTGTATATATATATATATATATATATATATGTGTGTGTGTGTGTGTGTGTATATATATATATATATATATATATATATATATATATATATATATATATATACATGCATTTATAATATTAATATTTCACAGAATAGGCTGTAATTTGCATTTTTCCATCCAAATCTAAATAAAGACCAGGATCATCATATTTGGGGGTACATGGTGGTGGTGTAGATAACATGCATAAATATAGGCTATATAAATAGGTTATATATGTCATGCCTCTTGAATCTATTGTTGGCATTGTTCAGTTTGGAGCCTGCTTTTTGATATCCGTAGTTAACGTCTTGTGTAGAATGATCTTTACATGGAAGAAGTCCTTTCTCCCATTAGTTGATAGTGGTCAAATTGGCACAGGAATGTATGCTGAAACATGCCATTACATTTGCAGAATCTTCATCGAAATATGCATTTAAAAGTGCCTTTGTGTTAGATAGACTTGTGTCCTGTATCAGCATTTCATCCTCATTGTGTAACAGTTTATGGATTTTGGATTGGAGTTGGAAAAGCTTCCTATAATAATGCCTTTTTAATTAAGATTGTAAAATTGATCCTGCAAATAAGTAATGCAGATTTGTTTGAATTTAAGTAAATATTGGAAATAAGCAGACAACCTCCTTCTATGGGTGTGGTTTAGAGGTTTTCACATCTATGAAGCGGACAGCCATGATTTACTGAATTAATATTGCTCTATTGCATCTTAAGTGGTCTAAAGCTACTTTACCAGCATTTAGACTATTTTTGAACCACTTGAGATAAAAAATTACCCGCATGTATTTTGCTCTATACATACACCTGTTTTATGTCTAGGCTATTTACTGTACTTATGATGATGGCAGTCAGTCAGATTATATGTTCTTAATTTGTTTATAGAATTTATTATACTGTTATTATAAAATGCATTCATTTGCTTTTTCATGGACACAGTGGTGCAGTAATCTGTTGGGCTTATATTATGGTTGACTAAATGTGTTTATTCCTGCTGTGTAATTAAATCCTAATTTTATTCTTGTTTGGAATATGATGAAAACTGACCCACTTTTTCCCATTTTTGAACATTCGCCTTGATAGCAGAATTTGAAATGGATTGTCGAAACAGAAGTCTATTTTAAAGCATTTGTACTTCTAATTAGGGTTGGGTATCGTTTGAATTTGAACGATTCTGATTCCGATTCCAATTCCTTGTTTCGATTCCGGTTCCTAACGATTCTCGATTCCGATTCTTTTAAGAGGCAGGGTCAAAAAAGTTTAGCTAACCTTGCTAACCAACGGTCTTTCTGAAGGGAATACTCCTTTTGTCACAAATTTAGCATTTTGCCGAGATTTCGTTATTTTTAGAAAAGTGAAGCCACACTTTGGACCGCCGACGTAAGCTACTCATGTTCGACTTGCGCGGTTATGCCAACACTTCCGGTCAGACGCTTCTTCGTTGGTGTTTTTCTGCGGTTTCTTCTTCCGGTCGGTGGACTGTGAATATCGAAACTCAGGAATCGAAATTTTAACTTTTGTACGAATTCCGGGAAAAGCGAAAAGTCAGTCCCGGTTCCAATCGATACTCGATTCTCGATACCCAACCCTACTTCTAATGTGCTTTTTCATTCGCTAAATGTCTTTATGAAGAATCTGAATAATTGATTGTGTTAGTCCTTCACATCTCTGTTTCTGATGATGAATTATCTCTTACATTCTTGACTCATGACTAGTACACTTGCCTGGAGCAGTCATGTCAGAAAAATGATGCGGAAGTTTTCACGGGTTTGCGTAAAAATGGTTTAATTTCCCAACAAGCGGATGAGGAGGAGACCGCTCTACTAGACTTGTCATGCCTTTACATGACTTTTTAGAGGAGTCTGGCAATGGTCACCTCTTAACAGTTTTGAGCAACTCCCTCAAAAGGTGGAAAGATGTTTGAGAATGATCTCTCATTGACTCCCATGAGAACCATCTGCTTTCCATTTAAGCGCTTCAGAGAGGAATGCAACAAATAGTCTGACAGATTGGCACTGTTCCTGAGTAAAGCTATTGATAAATGCTCTTGCTGTAGTGTGGTGTGGTTTAATGTCGTCCTGTTGTCCAGATACTGGATCTCTGGAATATAGCACTCTTCTTCTGAGTGACCTGTCTACAGAATTACAAAGAAATGGTCAATAATTCTCCCAAAGGCAGAAGAGAGGATAGTGATCGATTGAGCAAATAAAAGAAATCCGAAGCAATTTTGTTGTTCTAGCTGAAGTCCTGGGGCCTGTTTCAGAAAGGAGGTTAAGTGAAAACTCTGAGTATGTTAACCCTGAAATGAGGGAAACTCTGGGTTTTCCGTTTCAGAAAGGGGGGTATATCAAAATTGAGAAAGCTGAGTAAGTCAAGCCCGTTTCTGAAAGAGAGGTAACTTATACTCCGAGTCAGTTACCATGGTAACTTACTCTGTGAAACTGAACCTGGTCGGGAGCAGGTTTTCTTCAGTAAACCCAGAGTTTCTTGCGGTCTCCTCCCCTTTTTAAAGAGGAAGTGCTGTTTAAACACCAACAATAATACTAAATTGTATTTAGCCTACACATTATTTAAGGAATATATATTGTTTGTCCATGGTTTAATTGACTAAATCTGTTTTGCAGTACTTTGCCAAAAAATAAAAGGATTAAAATGTTTGCTAAACTTTTTGATTACCACCGTTTGATAATATATTTCTATTAAATCATAAAAAAATGGAATAAAAAACATTTAATAGAACTCAATTATTTTTCAAACATAATTTAATAAGTTATTAATAATAAAAAATAAGATGTTAATCTTATTCATAATCAATTATTGAAGATAGTTGATTAGATATGTTTTATTGAACAAATGTTTAATTTATTTAACTGTCATTTTAACAGAGGATAATAATAACTGTAATTTAATAATGCAGTTTATATATTTAATAATTGTTTAATACTATAAACCATGATATTTTCTGAGACGGTAATCATACTGTGAAACTCTCATCCGTTACAACCCCCCACCCCATCCCCGCTGTTAAACAGGTTACTCAGCCAGTTTAAATTAACTACTTTTTACTTGAGTAGATTTTTAGACTGGTATTTTTACTTTTACTTAAGTAAAAATTTATCAAAGTAATAGTAGCCTACTTTAGGTTGAATAACATTCTTCCAGTTTCACCTCTATATTATAAAAGTAAGTTACTCTAAAATAGTTATGAATTATTAACTGACATCTTCAACGGTTTAGTTAGATTAGCCTAATGTAATAATTACTATCTCTAGAAAGTATTGGTCTATATTACTAATTGCTAAATCCTATATCAACCTCAACCACTTAAACAATACAAGGACGAGAGACAAGAAACTGCACTTTTAATTCTTTTAAATTAACAATATACAATTGCATGAATTATTCTTGAATTGATCAAAGTGTGTAGAGGGAGAAGGTTACATAAAAAATATACCTTTTAAAAATGTATGTTAAATCCACTATTGTTTTATACTGAATTGGTCTATAGTTTATGCAGTAGCCTATTTAATGTAATTGCATCATATTTTATTTTAAATTACAGAAGAATTGAGAGTAATCCCTTTAATTAAATTACAATATTTATATTACTTGGTAATTAATCACACCAAACACCTCTTTTTGTCTGGCGCTGTTGCCATGGTGACTCAGAGTTGATTGAACTAACTCATTTCAGCTGTTCTGAAACTGAAAACTCAGAGTTTCCCATCTCAGGGTAAGTCAACTCAGAGTTCAAGCTTTAACTCAGAGTTGGTTGAACCTCCTTATTGAAACGGGCCCCTGAGAGTGAGGAGAGGGCCGAGGATCATGTTAGTTCATTTGGAAGTGCGATCAGGTGTATTTGAACAAGCCTGTGCACAGCTGTGAGGACTGTCAGTTATGCTGGGTGGATCAGGCTGATAGTCAGTGATAAAAACTAAACTTACTAAACTAACAATAGAGTACTGCAAGGATTGTGTTTGTAGGTCAGCCTAGAAATGAGCATCACTCTGCTGGTTTTCCCTCGACAAAAAGCCAATAAGAATTTTCCATTGGCTTTAGGATTCTTGCAGAAAATAAGCTCTATGACCAACAAGAGATTCTGGAAAATACACTGATAATGTGTCATGGCATCTTTTCATTTTGGTTCATTGACACTGACTGGCTGTACGTTTGCATGAACCAAATAATCCATTAGTAGTAGAGCCAGACCGATTTATCGGCAGGCTGATATTATCGGCCGATATTAGGCACTTTCCAAAATATCGGTATCGGCAGTTATAATGGCCGATAAATTAAGATTTCAAAAATAAAACAAAAACGGACGAAACACGCTTGAACCATGTCATGAGTGTTGGAGTTGTATAGTTTGTCCACCAGAGGGCACTCTACACCGTCCCTGTTGGCGACACTCGT
>JAQIUQ010001268.1:1232500-1531595 GCA_030378365.1 Hybognathus amarus | reverse complement strand
TATTGCCGTCTTTGCTGATTTTGAAATAGCCGAAGCCGATTTATAAAAATGCAGCTCATCTGTTGCTTTTGGTGACGTGCACTTTATGAAATCTGTATATAACGCGGGAATTGAATATCAGATTAATATCCGTTTTGCAAAAACACATTTGTGTGACCAGGTGTAATGGAATCGTTTTGATAAATCAAATAGATCTGAGAAAACGCATTGTGGCCAGGTGTAACAACAGCCCCAAAGAAACCGGCTTGTAGTTCATTACAAACCCCAACGCAAACTCCACGTAAGACAAAGAAAATACAACTTCTGTCTGTCCAGTGCCAGGTGTCGGAATAAGACGAGAGTCAACATCGGGAAGGCTTTCAACAAACGAAGAGATCTCGGGTCATGCTCTAGGGCTCAAAAGTGTTCATGAACGCGTTTCCATAATAATACAATCATAAGTGGATACAGTAAGCACATAAAACAGTTCAACATGGAGATCGATGGAAACAAAAGCCGAAGGTTTCTACTACCCCTGTTTTCCTCTCACACACATAGGCCTACATAAGTGTATAATTTACTCAATTGCCTTTCCTTTCATACATTTTAAATGACTTGCAGATTTATAACTGTATTACCTCATTATGACTAACAAAAGATGTGAACAGCTTCGTGCAAACATGCGTGTATTCCATGAGCATGCACGCAGTTTTGTTTGTCGCCAGAGGGGGCGTAATTCTGCAAAAACTCAGAGACTTGCGTTTTTCTCCTTTAAAGAAAAAAAAACTGGCACTAGAGATAGAGTAGCTGCTTCATATGAACTTCAGAGGAAGTGCTAATATATATTATTTTACACAGAGTACAATATATATTATTTGCAGGCAAAAGATGACTTGATCACTGGCTTTTCTTTACAATGAATAATTAAAATAAAACTCAAAGAACTAAGCACATTTGTCATTTATTAAACATTAATGAAATGTTTTATATTTTTTCTGTTGCAAGTCGGGGAGGTATTGCCGTATGAAACATTTCCAGAAATTTTCAATTAGAATCTGGCTATGGCACCATCTCCTATGACTGAGCATTTTCCGATTCCGGATAAACAACTGCGTCCAAACTTGACCTGGAAGGGGCCTAAACAGTCAATGCCCGTTGAATAGAAAGCTGGACGAAACAACCGACAGTTAGACTGAGGGAGATCTGCCATCATAGGTATTTCTGGCTTCCCTCACCATTTCTTACATTCAAAGCAGCTGCGCTGGTGTCTTTTTTTTTTTTTTTTGCTGCCTCTCACGATCCAATATTTTCATCTCAATTCTGCTAACACGCACTCAGGTCCTGGATGTAACAGGAGGTTGTCGTGATGTTGAATCAGAAGCTTTACAAGAGGGTGAGCAGGATCTAAGACAATAGGGTGTAGAGTGTCTGAGTCCAAGTGCTTACATCTGCGGAGGTGTAAGGATGAGGCTGAGGTAGCATTAGAATCCATTTGCAGTTGTTTATTAATAGCAGATTGTAGTGGAAGGAATGTTAGGCCAGGCAATAGGTCAGAATCACAATAGCAGTTCGATCTAGCAACATACACAAGGGTGACCCAAAAAGCAGATATCAGGAAACAGGCAGAAGGTCCAAACACAATCATCAGTCCAAAAAACAGGCAACCAGAGTAGAAAGATAATCCAAGGGGCGTGAATCAGACAAACAGGCAGAATCACACAAAAGGTCAGAATACAGAGAACAAAGGTAACGCTTGATAAGGCAGATGAACTGGCAATTCGCAATGTGCAAACACACAAACTCTTCTGAAATACCATTCAAACAGGAAATGAAGGTAGAAGCAGAGGGAGCCAGTCAATATTCAGGAGGGCTCCCTCTGCTGGCGTGGCGTCACAGAATCCCCTCCCTTAGGAGCACCTCCTGGCGCTCGACGTGGATGTCCCCGTGGTCGTGGCGCTGGTCGATCAGGTCTAGCACGATGAAAATCCTCGATGAGACAAGGGTCCAGAATATCACGACCGGCTACCCATGATCTCTCCTCAGGTCCATAGCCCTCCCAGTCCACCAGGTATTGGAGCTGACCCCCTCTCCGTCTAGAGTCCAGTAACTCATTCACTTTGTAAGCTGGAGTTCCATCAACATCCAGTGGAGGTGGCGGCTTTCGAGCCTCAGCGTTGGGGTCAGACCCCGGGTGGACACGGTTTGAGGAGGGAAACATGAAAGGATGGAGAGATACGATAATTAGCAGGAAGCTCTAATTGGTATGTGACCTCATTTATTATTTTTAGAATTTTAAAAGGACCAACTTACCTAGGGCTGAGCCTAGGGGTTCGCCAAGACCACAGGAACAAATGAGGTTGATACCCAAGGACACACTGGAAGGGGGTCAGGCCAGTTGAAGAGTGAGTTAAAGAGTTTTGTGCATATTCTGCCCATCGGAGGAATTCCGACCAGCGGTGTTCTTGGCTGTAGTATGATCGCAAGATATCTGCCTATTTCTTCGGTCTAATTCGTACACTTGACCATTAGACTGAGGGTGGCAACCAAAATGAGTTCCTTAGTAGTTGCAGAGTGCGAGATCTACCCGGATGGCCAGAGCTGACAGAAGAATGGACCCATTGCGTTACTCTGTGACGTAGATTATGTGGAACATACGGTTTTGTCAGGAGGGCAGTTATTAGGTGCAGGCTCTTGTAGTTGTTCCCTCTGTACTTCTTCCTCCATTAGGTCCCAGGTGACTGGGGCGATGACAATAGAAGGTTGGAGAATACATTCTGGTGTGATGTTTTTTGTGGGAAGGTCATAGCACCTAGATAAGGCATCTGCCTTGCTATTTTTACTGCCTGGTCAATATGTTACAGTAAACTGAAACTCGAGTGAAAAATAGAGACCAGCGAGCTTGGCGTGAGTTGAGTCGTTTGGCACTCTTGATGTATTCTAGATTTTTGTGGTCTGTTATTACTTGGAAGGGATGGATTGCTCCTTCAAGTGTCTCCATCCTTCGATGGCTGCTTTCATGGCCAAAAGTTCTTTGTTCCCCACATCATAATTCCTTTCTGCTGCACTTAACTTTCTTGAGAAAAATGCACATGGATATAGTTTACCAGGTTGGCCGTGACGTTGGGAAAGTACAGCACCAACTCCACAGTCCAAAGCATCTACCTCCACCACAAACGGGAGCTCAGGATCAGGATGTTTTAAGATGGGGGCTGTCGTAAACCTTTCCTTCAAGGTATTGTATGCCTGGTTGGCCTCTTCATTCCATTTTAGTTTCGAAGGTTTTGCTTTTAAAAGGGATGTCAAGGGGGAAGCAATCATACCGTAATTTCTGATAGAGCGCCGATAGAAGTTGGCAAACCCCAGAAACCTTTGTAGCTCCTTTTACGGTGGATGGTTGTGGCCATTCTGTGACTGCCTTGATTTTGGATTTATCCATTTTAACTCCTTGATGACCGATCTTGTAACCCAGGAATGTAGTTTCTCTGACATGAAATTCACACTTCTCTGCCTTGACGTAGAATCGGTCTTGCGAGTAGACGAGAAAGGACTGTCTTCACATGGTTGATTGGTTCATCTTCATTCTTTGAGTAGATTAAAATATCAATACAAGCTATTACATACTGGTTCAGAAGATCTCGGAAGATCTCATTGATGAATGACTGAAACACAGCTGGAGAGTTAGCCAGACCATATGGCATAACCAGGTATTCATAGTGCCCTCTAGTGGTGAAGGCAGTTTTTCATTCATCGCCCTCTTTGATTCTGATCAAGTTATAGGCACTCCGTAGGTCAAGTTTGGTGTAAATGGTGGCTTCTCTGAGCTGTTCCAGGGCTGAAGGAACCAATGGAAGTGGGTAGCGGAATTTCACTGTGACATTGTTCAGGCCTCTATAGTCAATACACGGCCTTAATCCGCCATCTTTTATCTCAACAAAGAAGAATCCAGCTGCAGCTGGAGATTTGGAGGGTCTGATGAAACCTGAGCTTAATGCTTCTTCGATATACTCCTCCATGGCGTGGGTCTCCTTCCTGGACAGGGGATAAACTTTACTTTTAGGGGGCATGGCATTGGGGAGTAAATCAATTGAACAGTCCCAGGGGCGATGGGTGGCAATTGCATAGCTTTGGTTTTACTAAAGACTTCTGCCAGATCATGATAACACTTGGGAATATTCACAGTTCTGTAAGTTTCAGGGCTTTCAATGGTAGTAGTGAAACATGGTTGGGGAACTTGGGAAAAGCAATGATCTTTACAGAAATTAGACCAATGGGTCAGCTCACCAATATGCCAGGAAATAACGGGGTCATGAATGGATAGCCATGGAAATCCAATGATCATTTCTTGTTTAGGAGAGTCAACGATATACAGAGATTAATTCTTTATGAAACAAGCCTACTTGGAGTGTTAGTGGTATGGTTTGATGAGTAACCCCTGTTCCAATGGTGTTGTCATCTATGGCTTTGATCTTGATAGGAGGATTACATGGTTGGGTGGGTATATTATACTTTGTGATGAGTTCCTTATGGATAAGGTTCAAAGCTGCTCCAGAATCAATCATCGCTGTTAATGAGATACATGCATTTTCAGTCTTGAGTTGAATGGGAAGCTTGAAAGATTTGTTAGTTAGAAGTGAAAAATGTTCAAGATCTACCCGGGAGGTTGTTTGGATCTTATGTGGACACCCTTGAATGCGAATGGCCGGCTTCACCGCAGTAGAAACATAGATTGAGTTGTCGTCTTCTCATACGTTCCTCCTTAGATAATCTAGATAGACTGAGTTGCATAGGTTCATCACTAGGCTTGATGGCAAATGTAGTCATCGGCTGTGAAGTGGCAGGCGTAGAGTGTTGAAATTTCCCCACACTCCTACGTTTGGGTGCTTGTCTCATCAGATTATCAATCTTAATAGCCAGAGTCACAAAGTCCGAAAATGATAAATCCTCTCCTTTACAAGCCAGTTCAGTTTGCAGATCAGGGTTGAGACTCCGTTGAAATACAGCTTTCAGTGAAATGTCATTCCATCCACTTTGAGCAGCGAGTGTTCTGAACTTGATGGCATAATCAGCAGCAGTACGGTTACCTTGTGATAATTGAAGAATTTGTGCTGATATATCCTTGCCCCCAGCGGGATATTCAAACACCTCTTGCAATTGTTGGATGAAATAATTGAAAGATGTTCTAAATTCGCACACCCATTTCCCAAACTGCTGCAGCCCAATCCAGAGCTCTGCCTGATAATAACATCATAAAAAAGCACATTTCTTTCCATCTGATACAAATTTGTCTTCTTGGTTATCAAAGTAAATCTTTACTTGACGAATAAAGCCTTTACATTGATCAGCACATCCATCAAATTTGTCTGGCAAAGCAAAGCTTACCGATTTGGGTGTGGTCGATGGGAGAGACTGGATGTGATGAGTCAGGTGTTCATTGACAGACTGAAGCTTGGTGAGTTGATCTTGGTATCCCTTTAACACTTCACTTTGATAAGCAAAAGCTGCTTGCAAGTTGGAAACTCCCACTGGATTCAGTTGTGGCGAAGCATTCTGTAAGGATGAGGCTGAGGTAGCATTAGAATCCATTTGCGGTTGTTTATTAATAGCAGATTGTAGTGGAAGGAATGTTAGGCCAGGCAATAGGTCAGAATCACAATAGCAGTCCAATCTAGCAACATACACAAGGGTGATCCAAAAAGCAGATATCAGGAAACAGACAGAAGGTCCAAACACAATCATCAGTCCAAAAAACAGGCAACCAGAATAGAAGGATAATCCAAGGGGCGTGGAATCAGACAATCAGGCAGAATCATACACAAGGTAAAAAAAAACAGAGAACAAAGGTAACACTTGGTAAGGCAGATGAACTGGCAATACTTCACAATGTGCAAACACACAAACTCTTCTGAAATACCATTCAAACAGGAAATAAAGGTAGAAGCAAGAGGGAGCGGTAACCAGTCAATATTCAGGAGAGGGCTCCCTCTGCCGTTACAGGAGGCATCCACATACTCTGACTAATTTGGCTTTGTGATCATACTCTGGGGCTAGAGTTAGAATACGAGCTAGAGTGAGATACAGGTTTACCTAACTGGAGTTGGGCTATTTCTTCTGGGAAGCTTTCAACTTGAGCACGTCTCAGAAGTTCCTGTTCAGCTTGCGTATAAGTCGTCAGCAGAGAGTTCACTTTCGTCTGCCACCCCATGAAGGGAAATAGCAGTAGCTTTAATCAGATCTTGAAGTGAATTGTCTCGGAGATATCTGATCAGTTTGACTGGAGGATAGTGCTCCACAGAAAGTATAACTGCGTGTTCTTGGATGTCATCGTTTACATAATCATTGAGGCTGTTTGGGCCAACTACTAACTGACTGAGTTAAGAACTGTGGACCTCGATTCCATCGGCTTTTATCAGTCTCCTCTGGCGTCAGCTTTGAGATGCAGACTGCCTTTTCAAGTTTCTGTACTTCAACATACACTGAAGCAAGATCTGTGTTCAGCAAAAGGCACTTTCTGTGCTTCTGAAATGGGCTGTTACTGCTTTTTTAGCTGATTGCTAAAGTGAAAGATATCTTTTCCAGAGGAGAGGCGTTGCATTCCTTTGAATGTCTCCGACTGCCACCCTGATTGTTTTCTCCTCAAGGAGTCGCACCGCTTCTGTGTCTCACTCCTATATGGAAGTGTGTCCATTTGCCACAATTTCTGTATATTGTTGAACAGTTCGGCTTCTGCTGACAAAGTGGAGGTTAGACACTGTCCGAGATGTACTGGCTCTGTAGCTGTGATTAAATGTGGATAATCTGAACTAATGAGTGAGAGTGGTTGAGCCTGCTGCAATGAGGGAATGGGCAGACCTTGTAGCTATCTGTATTTCTTCTGCAGCAACTTAACAGGGTAAGTGTGTTTTGCGAGGCTCAGTTCTTTGGCTGTAAAAGCTCTTTCAATGGTGAAGGATTTGTTTGGCTTAAATGCAGAAGCTACTGAGAAAGAAACAGCCGCCCCATGAACACGTATGTCTTGTCTCAGCAGTACGGAGGGCTATATCTTCAGGAAGTCCTTGAAGATCAAGTTGCTGTGCTGCTTCATACAGCAACATTGTCCTCTCTGATCAGTCATCCAATATAGCATATAAGCCAAGTTCCTTCTCTCCATTTCTCAAGATCACTTGGCTGACCTTCAAAAGAACTTTGCTGCCTGCAGTTGGTCCGTTCATATACAAAGTCTCTACTTCCGAGTTCACAAGACAATAGTTTTTTGCTGAAGCTTTGTGTTTCATGTTTACCTTTGGCATTGAAGTCATGCAGTATTTCTAAACGTCTCTTTTCAAATTTTTTTTGCATTTGGCTTTAAGATTACATTGTGAGATCTGGGGCCTCATTTCTAAAACTTTGCGTAGGATTTGCGTCAGAAGTAGGGTTGTAACGGTATGAGATTTTCACGGTATGATAATCGTCTCAGAAAATATCACGGTTTCACGGTATACGATATTAAACTATCATTATTATAATCATCATCAGCTACAATGGCCCTTAAATTAATAAAAAAAGATATGTTTTTTGGTCAAACATGGTTTATTGTAACAAGTTTTTTTAATAGAGTCTTTATGAAATGTATATTTATTTCCTCAGAAATTCTGGGTTGTCTGAAATAACTGGTCTGGATTCTGTGATTGAATACAAAATGTATTTTTGAAAATGCAATCAGATAAAATGTAACAACTTTAGTTTGTCTACACAAGAGAGGTTTACTGAATTAAAACATGGACAAAAAAATTATACACAATAGTAATATATTTTAGTCATTATTTTAGTCATAGACTAAACCAAACTTTTTTTTACAGGTTGTACTGAACACCTATGAGTTTCAGTCAGTGTATTTGATGATTATTCTTTTAAAAAACAATTATAAAGTGCACATTAAGTGTTCTCTGTCTGTATATGTTCATGTGTTCACGTCTTCACATAGTGGGTGAGACAGCTTTAAAAACCATGTGCGTCATGCGTACTTGAGTGTGTACTAGATCTACGAAATGGCGCTGCTCATTCATACAGAGACGCGCTGAATATAGAAGGGGCTTGCACACAAGTCTTTTGCGTCTGTATATTCACAGACACGCACATCGCGAATTTGATTTAGGCTACTGCAGCTATATTTTGATTTATTTATCCATCTATCTTTTAAATCGCGCATTTTACGTGGCATATCTGTATTGTAAACACAGAAAGACGGGTGTGCGTCTTTTTGACATACCGGGATTCCCTCAGCATGACAGAAATAATATGGCCTTAAGTTATAAAAGTTATGAATAACCTTTATCTTCACGGAGGGATGGTGTTCCTGAATATGGGAGAACATGTTCGACGTGTTTCCTGCTTTTGCAGCCACTCTTCGTCCACATATCTTGCAAATTGGATATCCATCTTCAAGGACAACACCACGATCGTTTTTCGGATATCCAAAATATTCCCATACTGCAGATTTTATTTATTTTTTTCAGCGCTGTACAGGTATGGAGTGTAAGCAGTCAAGCTGAAAGAAGTTGCATGCGGCAGTGCAGGTGAATTCTGGTTTAATTTTTTTTTTACAGCGGATAAGTAAATGTGCACGATATGATAATCGTACATGTCAATATCGCGATAAACCGCCATACCGGTATACCGTTATAACCCTAGTCAGAAGTGGCATACGGATGAAACATAGGCGTGCGTACGCACAGAAATATTCGGATTTATAAGACCGTGCGCACGCACATCCTACGTCATTTTTCCTTAAACCACGATCAATTCTAAATGTAGCGCAGCTTTTGCGGCTTCATGTCACGCCCATAGATGCCCATAAATAGTCTGTGAAACACCCACAAATTAATATTCACTGATTGCAAAATCATGTTAAACACAGAGAGGAATTAAAAAAGGTAGCTTCACTCTCAATGTGAAGTAGAAGTTATCGTTTACGAGGTGAAAAAAAGAGGAGAAAAATGTTGTTTGAAGGGCACAGTGGGCATTACTAATGCCAAAAAGGCACTTGAGTGGTAAATGGTTGGAGACACTGTAAATGCTGTAGCCTCACAACCTCGGACTGTGGACGAAAAAAGAAGAAATGGTCGAGGAAAGTCAAGGTAAAAGAGCGTCTAGTCATTAATTCAATCAGACAGGTGGCCAAGGAGTTGGGCGAAATCAAGACTGTCCTAAATGAAATAAACTGCACAATGAGGGAATTCTTGAATAAATAATATATTTTTCCACACCTCTTGTTGTGAAGATGATGCGTTCATTCCGATTCCTTCCATTTAATCGCAACATCTTCTAAGAGCGCAAGATCAGCTTATATGCATCATTACGCATTGTGATGGTGCATTTTATTTCCACCCATTTAATTCTGCATCTGCCAAGCTACAGATGTCCGTTATAATCTACTTGGAAATGGGAAATAGTTCAGTGCAACTGTAATTTCTTGCAGCTTTCTGAGTGGGTGAGACATACGTCATAGCCTACGTTATTTTATCAAAAATAAAACAAACTAAAGGCAAATGCATGAACACCATGATTCCGTAGCTGATGAAGACATTTTTACTATGAAAACAACTTTCCCCAAGTGGACAAATAATACGTCTGTCTGACTGACTGACTGACTGACTGACATATCTAATTGCTATATCTGCTCCGTTAGACGGACACATTGGTGAGAATATCAGTTTTGTACATTATTTCGTTTTGTTTACCATCTTATTAATGAGGATGAATTGTACATACATGCCTATATTGCAGAACATTTCACTTTTTGGAAATATGTGTTAATTCGCATTTCTGTTGCAGATTCGATCAAACGGTGTTCGTGTAGGCTGTTAATTGTAAGACTTGCTTTGTGATGTCTTCGTGTTATTTATGAGAGTCATTTATTTTACACAACGGTCTACAGTTTCACACTTTCACGTGTTTTTTCCATCTGCCGATGGTGTTGCCATTTCTCATTTCACCCGTTTTTGTGCGTACGCCTGGGTCAGAGCTTGCGTGAAGGACCGCTCATTTTACCGTCAAGTTTGCATACGCCTTCTTTTGTGTGTACGCAACGTTTATAAATGAGGCCCCTGGTGATCACAGCCACACCTAAACCACTTCTGATTTGACTTCAGCCAAGACTCCACTTGATCTTGATTCAGCAGTTTGAAATTAGCACACTGATTGAAGTAATGCTGCACAGAGTGGCAGAAGGGGCAGTACTTTGTCGGTTTCTCCTTCTTGACTGCTGTAACACTTGCTGGTTTACTCCGTTCGCCACCATGCAAGACAGTAGCAAATTGTTGAACCAGCTTGCAATTCCTTTGCTGTTCTCTCTGTGGCTGAGAGTAGACTCTGCTTACATTACTAACGTACTGAGAATACCTCTTGTATTCTGAGCTCATATTCTAGCCAATCGCTGAGTTCTATCAGTGTTTGAACTGGGTTCTGAATGGGGTTAACAAACCTTCTGAAGTTTGCTTTAAGATCATGAAGCAATTTGGCAAGGAGACGAGAAACACGTGACCCACATTTGAGCTCCGTCCATCCTTTAGCTCCAAGTTGGTTCAGCATTCCAACTAATGCACGCACTTTGAGGGCAAACATTCTAAAAGATTTAGTGTCCCCACTCCTGATTTTTGGGCCATCCATCAATTCTGCAATTCTTTGTAATGCGAGTTGATGTGGTTGACTGATAAAGTGTAGTTAGAGACCTCATGGTGTTGATGTATGGGTACCTGCTGTTGATATACAAGTCTGCCATGAGCAAGGCATTCTCCTGTTTCAGATGATCAACGAGTATTTGGTACTTGAAATGTTCTGTAGCCCCAGCAGGTAGCAAATTCTCCAGTGCAATTTTGAGTCGTGCAAACTCTCTGGGATCTTCACTGCAAAATATGAGGAATGGTGGGAATAGGACCTCTGTAGGTGGGCTCTACATGAGAATATGGAAGAGAAGGAGGGCGCATTGGGTGGTATGGCTGACACGTCTCAGGCTGAGCATAATATGCGTACTGTCGTGGGGTCAAGAAGCTTGATTTGTCTGCAGGATTAGGAGCTGATTGACCATAGCCGTCTGAGTGTCTCTCATATGCATGTCTCATGTGCGTGGTGAGCTAATGTATCCCTTGGAGTAAGTCTCTCATCTTGATAGACTGGACTTGTAGCTGGAATCCCATGATAAGGTTGCTGATAACCATATGGTTCAGTGGAAGGGAAATAGCGGACGGGTTTGCAGTTCAGACTATGATCTTTATAAGTCCCATACGTAGCTGCTGTCTCTTGACCGTAGTTCTGAGGCATAAACTGAACAGCTGCTGGATATTGGTTGCAATCTCTTTGGTCAGTGGACATATACAGTGGGTAGCCAACCAGAATGCCTATTGCCGCCGCGAGTCGTACCGCGGCAAATCTGCCGCGGTAAAAATAAACTTGCCGCATTTCAAGGTCGTTCGCGAAATGACCGCCAGGTGGCGCAAAGGGGCATTTAGCAAAACAGCCGCAATTGCAGCGGAGCTATGTCAGTTAACAGTAAGGATGAAATACTACAACTATGGCAATTTCCAAATAACCAACAAACATGAAAAATTAAAACAAGAGCTATTTGCATTTTCTGTAGGCTACAATAATGAAACAAACAAAGATTTGGCGAAGTTGAAACTGCATGTTAAAGTAATAATTGTATTATTAATTAAAGACATATAGACGTTTATTTGTACGAACTATTAGGCTATATATCTCTGTTTGTATCTGTTTATTAAAAAACACAGCACAAGGTCTTGTAAAAAAACAAGAATGAGACTGACTGAATATGTAAAAAATAAACAAACGAAACAGAATAGAACAAACTTTTAGAACAAAAAATAATAAAAATAAAATTATTTAGCCTACAACAGATTCGGTTAAATTTAACGAAAGCAAAACTTAATTAAGTAAAAGTACATTTAAACAGAATATACTGTAACAAACTTTTAGAGCAGAACATTTTATGAATCAAAAGTTAAAATAGGCCTCTCTTGCAGTCAGTGGAAATTAATTAGAGAACTTAAAAGGCTAGCCCACTCCATGATTTTTGGTCATACAGATAATATGTCATCTTTTAAAACTGTAAAAGGTCTACAATATGCTAACGATAAAACAGAGTACATTTATGGCCGAGTGTTAGAACTTACTGTTCGATCATTTAGATGACACGGGTTCAAATCCCGAACAAACTTGGGACTTTAGTAAATTTTGTATTAGCCTATTAATGCATTTTAAATCCTATTATTAATGAAGAGAGATTTGTCTAGTTCTAAAACTGTGTTACAGCATATAGTTTTTGCTTATATTTATAAAAATAAAATTGTATATTTTATATGTATATCTCGTATATTTTTTCCCCTCATCAAAACATATACAACCACTGATAAACATAATATCAATTCAACCACTGATACACATTATTGGTTTTGATGAGAAAAAAAAAAAAAACTATACGAGTGCGGATTAGAACCTGGAATCTCCAGAGTCCCGACACGCTAGGCAAAAATTCTACCACTGGACCATCACTGTACAGGTTTAATAGGGCGTACTCACTGTACTCGGACATTGTGCTCAATTTTATTTATGTACATCAGGAAGCTACAGGACATCGTCTTTCAAAACATGACCTACTCAAAAGAGAAAAAAGAATGAATGCGTCATTGTACCCAGCACTTTTGAAAATGCCCTTCCGAGTACGTCTCTGTCCCCAGCACATTTCAAACCAAACTGACGCCCATGCATCTTTACCTTTGTAGTCTACACACACACGTTAAAACAAACACACATATTTCGCCATTTAATGTAACACTTTAGGAAACAAGACTTTGGAAATATGTACGTTAAAATTAATATGAGCATATGGAGATCCTTCATTCATGTGCCTCCGCATTAATGCTTGAGGCTTGGGAGCTCAGTTGTGAGCCGGGGAAAAAACAACATATTGCCAGCCTCATCTCAGGAGCTTGCTTGAGTTAGCTTAAAGTGGGGGAGGGCGCATATTTTGCATTTGAATGGTGTTTGACATTCTAAAACATTTAACGCGTGACACGAACACACAACTAGTCAATGTTTATAAGATAAATGTCTCTCAACCATTAAAGAAAAACGTTAGACGGACTTGACACAACTTTTTGTGGAAAGACAATTTTTTGTGGAAAGACAATTTTTACTTCAATAAAAATAGTAACCCAGCATTTGTGCCCTAAAAAAATGGGAATTCCATTTTTTTTGCTGTCACAACTTGAAATATAAATTCCCAGAGAATGTATTTATTAGAAAAATATATTCCTAATGTAATAAAGTTTTCTTCGTGTTGACGTTGTTATAATTTTAGCTAACATCCGTATATAAATATAGATTATGGTTTTTAGACTTATGGATTTATGGATTAAAATAATAATAAATAAAAATAATATATGTTTTTAGATTTATAGCTAGCCTATATGATGTTCTTACAGTTTTAGATTAAAAAAACATGGTTTGGAAAATATATTCATATAAAAATCTAAAATTGTATTTTTGTGCATTTTTCATAAGAATAAAATAAAAAAAAATGTATATAACTTTTAACTTCCAAAGCTTGCAAGATGTAGCTAGTTTAATGTGACAGTGTTTCTTTTTTAGGTCTATGCTAAAAAGTTAATTAATGGATAATATAATTTAGTAGCCTACAATAAAATCCCCGAAAAATACAGAATGTAAAATGCAACACATTATCGAAAAAAAAAAAAAAATCTAAAACATTTAATGGTGACGCACACACACAACTAGTCAATGTTTATGATAAGATAAATGTTTAATGTGACAGTGTTTCTTTTTTAGGTCATAAATTTGTTCTTTTTTAGAACGAATTTATCAGCCGATGACAGGGGCACTGACCATTCTAATCTTACCGGTGTGATCATTTCAAATAAAACTATATATTTTTGGAAGTCTTTTGGAAGCTAAAGTAGGCTACATTTAAATTTAATTTGCCTCAAAAATCTGAAAGGGCACGTGCCCCTCGGTTTGAATAGGCGCCTCTGATCGTTTCATAATGGTTTTCACTTTTGATTCACACCTTTGCAACCCCGCCCACATTTCACAGCCATAAAAACGGCAAGTGCCACATATCTTTATCAGAACTTCTTTTTCGAATTGAAATAAAAAAATTGTGTTTTTACAAGAAAAAAATAGTGTTTTTATTATTATTATTATTATTATTATTATGCAGATGTTAATTCAGTCATTTTTGTTGGATAAAATGGTCCCTAATGTAAATGGAAATGCATGGTAATTTTATTTTATAAATATAAAATATAGGCTAGACAAAAAAGTTTTAGAACTATTGACAAATCTCTCTGCATTAATAATAAAAAAGTAGACCATGTTTGTTCGGGATTCAAACTTAATCAATTTTAGTGTTCTTTTACATTTTCATTTGTTTTTATATTGAAAGTAATACTACTTAGTTAGTCTGTCAAGTCAACAAAATCAGTCTCCCATTGCTATGGCCAGGTATCACTGTCAGTCAACTTCACAAAACAATAATTTAGCAGATTAAAGACGAGCATCATTATTTTCATTTTCTGACGTGATCAGCTTTAAAAAAAAGTATTTTAATTTCCCTCATCAGTTTGGTCGTGCAGCGGCTCTACATGGAATCTAGCAAATTTACGTTAAAGTGGCATTGATGATAATTAAACAAAACGCTTGACATTAAATAAATAAACAGTTAATGAACTCGCTAATAAACAGTTACATATTTAAGCATCAAGAACGGTAAAACATAAATGAAGTTGGCCAACAGTATATTGGCCACAGTGAGATTCGATCTCGGATCGCTTGAAGCGCAGTGAGATTTATGTTGTTGCGTTACCCACTGAGCTACCGTCTGAACACTATTAAGTCTCGTCTTATGCTCTTCCTTAGCCCCATTGATAGCCTAATATATATATATATATATATATATATATATATTCTGTTGCAATGTTTTATGTTGTAATGTTTTACTATTTATTCAATTTAATTTCAGTATTGTGATTGTGATTATGAATTTGTTTATGTTTCACTTGAATTCATCTGTTACCAGCTTTCAATCGCTCTGAATGAGCCGCGGCGCGGCGTTAGATTACGCAATAGAGAGAATAAACGGACACATTTCAAAGTCTGTGATTGTAGCGCCGCTTAGCGGTAAAAGGCAGCAAATACAGATCCGAATTTCACCGCCACGGGAGCGACGGCGGTAAAAGTATTATTCTGGTTGAGTAACCACTGTAGTTATGGCCTCTGTGGTCTGTGTTGTAGCATCCACGTGGTCCATCTATGTGCCTAACACCAGGTTGAGGATATGTAGCATCTTCTTGATGGGCTAGCTTGTGTTGGGATTGAGTTGGTTCATAAGAAGAGAAAGGGTGACTTGAAGTTAGCCGAGTTGCCGAGCCTGGTAGTCTCAGGTCTCCTAGGTTCTCAGTGAGATAATCAATCTCTTGTGACTGACGGAATGAGAATGCAGAAGGTCACCTCGTATATCTACAGGCAGTGCCCTCATGGGCTGAGGAGGAGCGTCTTGATCTCTAGGCAGAACTGGCCTGCCCTCAGTGGCTGCTGTATATGGACTTGAGGAGAGAACTCTCTGATCTGTAAAATCGCCTTGGAGAAGTCCGAGTACGGGGCATTGGCCGCGGCGGTGATGGCGGCAAATCTTGTTAGGTCTCCACATACGAACTCCTTTCACTTGATCCAGTGCTTGTACTTTTCATTAGTTCTGGTCCGCTTTTAATACATGTGAACTCTTTAAATGTAGGGCTTTTTTTAAGTCTTAATTTTTACAAAATACAAGTTGTACCACCAGATTTAGATCAGCCTTAAGATTAGCAGTGTTTAGGGAGAATGCAACCAGTCCATTCTTGTTTGTGGTTCGACTCAACAGCAGTTTGTTGGGCCAGTTGCTCCCCTCCAAGAGATATACAGCTATGTTTGTAAAGGACACCATTGCAGATTGACACCATTACATCTGCGAGAGAAAGTCCAAACAGTGAAGAATATCAACTTTGTGGCTTAAAGTGCACGTCTTGTAAAGATGATGGAGTATATGGTTCAGATCACAAGAAATGGGTCTTGCATTTGGTCTTCAAATTTGGTGTTGAAAAACACTTACGTATCAAGAGGAAGAGAGGCACAGCCCATGGCATTCATCTGGTAGGAGAACAAAGACACAAGTCAAGCACTGGCAAAAGGATAAAAAAATAAATAAATACATAAATAAAGAACTGACCTACCACAAGACAAGAAAAATAAAAGTATCACTCACTTGGCACAAGACTCAACTTTCAGTCCCATAACTGCGGTGCGTTTATGGTCATGTCAAATTTGGGCAAAACTAAACCAGAAACAAAGAGCTTTAGATTAAGGCCTCAGATCTGTCATTGAACTTCCCTTACACAACTTACCTTATTTTTTCCACCTCAAAAACTTGGGAGACTAGTGTTGGGACTCTTCACTCCATGGCTACTCCATTCTGCGGCGCCTAGGTCTTTGTGCTCTAATGGACGGACAGACGGACGGACGCACGCACTTCCGACCATCATATTAAAAGACCACATTCAGTAACGAAAGCTAGTATAGACTGATACAACACAAGACTACATTTTGTCTTTAAGTCATGTACCAATTTCTAGAGCAAGAATCAAACTAACAGACATACCGACACTGAAGCTGCGATAAAAATTCAGGCCCTTGTACTTCAGACACTGGGGTAAACTGAAGTGGCATTGTAATCAGAAGTGCCACAGACTGAAATATTCAGATTAAATGCCCAAACAAAAAACCTGATTGAGGCACACAGAAATCCTTTCAGCACTCAGACGTCTTCCTGGCTCCATGATCCAGACGCTCTGACCTACAGCACTGAGGCTACACAGAGATCCTGCTTGAGCAGAAACCATCAGAACGTTTCCCTCCGCAGGAACAGCTGTAGCTGGAGAAAACTGCAGACACCTGGAACAAGGACCAACACGCTGTAGGACACACACCAACATTCCCAAATTGAAAAATAGCCACACATCATACAGTACCTGGTTCTGGAAACGCATATCGGTGTCAAACGGCACACTAGCAGCAACTACATTCTTGCATTTGGTCTTCAAATTTGGTGTTGAAAAACACTGACGTATCAACAGTAAGAGAGGCACAGCCCATGGCATTCATCTGGTAGGAGAACAAAGACACAATTAAGTCAAGCACAGGCAAAAGGATAAAAAAAATAAATAAATAAAGAACTGACCTACCACAAGACAAGAAAAATAAAGCATCACTTACTTGGCACAAGACTCAACTTTCAGTCCCATAACTGCAACGCTGTAGGTCTGCAGTGCATTTATGGTCACGTCAAACTTCGGCAAAACTAAACCAGAAACAAAGTGCTTTAGATTAAGGCCTCAGATCTGTCATTGAACTTCCCTTACACAACTTACCGTATTTTTTCCACCTCAAAAACTTGGGAGACTAGTGTTGGGACTCTTCACTCCATGGCTACTCCATTCTGCGGTGCCTAGGTCTTTGTGTCGGACGGACGGCGACGGACGCACGGACGGACACGCACGCACACGCGCACTGACGCACGCACGGCACGGACGGACACACGCACGGACGCACGGCACTAGACGCACCGATGCACGCATGCACGGACGGACAGCACGAACACACGCACGGATCACGGATGCACGCACGCACGGACACAGCATGCACGGACTAACGCACGCACGGACGCACTTCTAACCATCATATTAAAAGACCACATTCAGTAACAAAAGCTAGTATAGACCGAATACAACACAAGACTACATTTTGTCTTTAAGTCATGTACCAATTTCTAGAGCAAGAATCAAACTAACAGACATACCGACACTGAAGCTGCGATAAAAATTCAGGCCCTTGTACTTCAGACACTGGGGTAAACTGAAGTGGCATTGTAATCAGAAGTGCCACAGACTGAAATATTCAGATTAAAAGCCCAAACAAAAAACCTGATTGAGGCACACAGAAATCCTTTCAGCACTCAGACGTCTTCCTGGTCTCCATGATCCGGACGCTCTGACCTACAGCACTGAGGCTACACAGGGATCCTGCTTGAGCAGAAACCATCAGAACGTTTCCCTCCGCAGGAACAGCTGTAGCTGGAGAAAACTGCAGACACCTGGAACAAGGACCAACACGCTGTAGGACACACACCAACATTCCCAAATTGAAAAATAGCCACACATCATACAGTACCTGGTTCTGGAAACGCATATCGGTGTCAAACGGCACACTAGCAGCAACTACATTCTTGCATTTGGTCTTCAAATTTGGTGTTGAAAAACACTGACGTATCAACAGTAAGAGAGGCACAGCCCATGGCATTCATCTGGTAGGAGAACAAAGACACAATTAAGTCAAGCACAGGCAAAAGGATAAAAAAAAATAAAGTAAATAAAGAACTGACCTACCACAAGACAAGAAAAATAAAGCATCACTTACTTGGCACAAGACTCAACTTTCAGTCCCATAACTGCAACGCTGTAGGTCTGCAGTGCATTTATGGTCACGTCAAACTTCGGCAAAACTAAACCAGAAACAAAGTGCTTTAGATTAAGGCCTCAGATCTGTCATTGAACTTCCCTTACACAACTTACCGTATTTTTTCCACCTCAAAAACTTGGGAGACTAGTGTTGGGACTCTTCACTCCATGGCTACTCCATTCTGCGGCGCCTAGGTCTTTGTGTCGGACGGACGGACGCACGGACACACGGACGGACGGACACACGCACGGACGGACGCACGTGCGCACTGACGGACGGACGCACGGACGCATCGGACGCACTGCACGGACGGACGGATGCACACACGGTACGCACGCACGGACACGGATGGACGCACGCATCACGACATGAGCACGCATCAGCACGGACGGACACGCACGCACACGCACTTCGACCATCATATTAAAAGACCACATTCAGTAACAAAAGCTAGTATAGACCAATACAACACAAGACTACATTTTGTCTTTAAGTCATGTACCAATTTCTAGAGCAAGAATCAAACTAACAGACATACCGACACTGAAGCTGCCATAAAAATTCAGGCCCTTGTACTTCAGACACTGGGGTAAACTGAAGTGGCATTGTAATCAGAAGTGCCACAGACTGAAATATTCAGATTAAAAGCCCAAACAAAAAACCTGATTGAGGCACACAGAAATCCTTTCAGCACTCAGACGTCTTCCTGGCTCCATGATCCGGACGCTCTGACCTACAGCACTGAGGCTACACAGGGATCCTGCTTGAGCAGAAACCATCAGAACGTTTCCCTCCGCAGGAACAGCTGTAGCTGGAGAAAACTGCAGACACCTGGAACAAGGACCAACACGCTGTAGGACAAACACCAACATTCCCAAATTGAAAAATAGCCACACATCATACAGTACCTGGTTCTGGAAACGCATATCGGTGTCAAACGGCACACTAGCAGCAACTACATTCTTGCATTTGGTCTTCAAATTTGGTGTTGAAAAACACTGACGTATCAACAGTAAGAGAGGCACAGCCCATGGCATTCATCTGGTAGGAGAACAAAGACACAATTAAGTCAAGCACAGGCAAAGGATAAAAAAAATAAATAAATAAAGAACTGACCTACCGCAAGACAAGAAAAATAAAGCATCACTTACTTGGCACAAGACTCAACTTTCAGTCCCATAACTGCAACGCTGTAGGTCTGCAGTGCATTTATGGTCACGTCAAACTTGGGCAAAACTAAACCAGAAACAAAGTGCTTTAGATTAAGGCCTCAGATCTGTCATTGAACTTCCCTTACACAACTTACCGTATTTTTTCCACCTCAAAAACTTGGGAGACTAGTGTTGGGACTCTTCACTCCATGGCTACTCCATTCTGCGGCGCCTAGGTCTTTGTGTCTGACGGACGGACGGCACGCACGCGCGATGCACGGACGGACGGCACGGACGGACACACGCACTTCCGACCGTCATATTAAAAGACCACATTCAGTAACAAAAGCTAGTATAGACCAGTACAACACAAGACTACATTTTGTCTTTAAGTCATGTACCAATTTCTAGAGCAAGAATCAAACTAACAGACATACCGACACTGAAGTTGCGATAAAAATTCAGGCCCTTGTACTTCAGACACTGGGGTAAACTGAAGTGGCATTCTAATCAGAAGTGCCACAGACTGAAATATTCAGATTAAAAGCCCAAACAAAAAACCTGATTGAGGCACACAGAAATCCTTTCAGCACTCAGACGTCTTCCTGGCTCCATGATCCAGACACTCTGATCTACAGCACCGAGGCTACACAGAGATCCTGCTTGAGCAGAAACCATCAGAATGTTTCCCTCCGCAGGAAAAGCTGTAGCTGGAGAAAACTGCACAGACAAGGACCAACACGCTGTAGGACACACACCAATATTTCTTTAAATTGAAAAATAGCCACACATCATACAGTACCTGGTTCTGGAAACACATATCGGTGTCAAACAGCACACTAGCAGCAACTACATTCTCAATGTAGAGCAGAATCTGCAATGCTGGAGCCATATCGACGCTGACAGACAACTGGAACGTCACAGAGCCGCTTGTGACAGCATCAACAGCCTTTGCCTTAACCGTCTGAAATCCATGGAGGACAATCACTCCTTTGGATAAGACCTGACAGAAGACATAGTGTGCAAGTTGCAGAGCAGCGGAACAAACAGACCAGCAAACTTAACTACAAAACTAATGTCCACTCACCATATAGATTGTCAGCGCTGTAACTACCAGCCTCTCCAACAAAAATACTCCAAGGTCACTGGAAAGGAAGCACCACATTTGAGCTGCTGATTGAGCTTCACTATAGTCAGTTCACTAAACGATGGCTTGTCGGGAGAAACAGGTAGGAGAAGCTGAACAAACCTTGTATCTGTAGTGAAGTATGGCGATTTAGAACCATAAAAAAGCTCTCGATTAGCAGTCACCTGGGAAGATCAAACTTAATCAGCATCATGCTAGAGAAAGTCTTAATTTTTACAAACTACAAGTCGTACCACCAGATTCAGATCAGCCTTAAGATTAGCAGTGTTTAGGGAGAACAGAGAAACATTCTTGTTTGTGGTTGGATTCAACAGCAGTTTGTTGGTGCCAGTTGCTCCCCTCCAAGAGATATACAGCTTTGTTTGTAAAGGACACCATTGCAGATTGACACCATTACATCTGCAAGAGAAAGTCCAAAACAGTGTAGAATATCAACTTTGTGGCTTAAAGTGGATGTCTTGTCAGGTCAAATTATGAAGCAGACTGTATGGAAATGGATCAAGGCACACTTCCACTAAGGCTTGACCAGGTAGAGGTTGGCCATATGCATATCTTGTTATGATGTTTTCCAGATAAAGAACTGAACGACCACAAGACAAGAAAGAAAAGCATCACTCACTTGGCACAAGGCTCAACTTTCAGTCCCATAACTGCAACGTTGTAGGTCTGCTGTGTTTACAGCCACGTCAAACTTGGGCAAAACTAAACCAGAAACAAAGTGCTTTAGATTAAGGCCTCAGATCTGTCATTGAACTGCCCTCACACAACAACTTACCATATTTTTTCACCTCAAAAACTTGGGAGACTAGTGTTGGCACTCTTCACTCCATGGCTACTCCATTCTGCGACGCCGCGGCCTAGTCGCAGTCGCCTAGGTCTTTGTGTCTCACTGCCTCATCGCTTCTCTGGCTACGTGGTGTGCTCCACTTCCATCACCTCCGGTAATCCCCTTGGTAATGTTGGGACTCTTCACTCCATGGCTACTCCATTCTGCGACGCCACCGTGGGATGCAGTCCTGACTGTGGGCTGGGTCTCCGTCGGCTTTTCCCTGCTCAAGGCCTTCCCCCCTGGCTGTCACCACCATCTGCACCAACCTTTCCTCCAGCTACGGCACAGACGGCCGCTGTGGCGGGCGGCTCGGACGGGCGGGCGGGGACGGACGGGCGGGACGGGACGGGCGGGGACGGACGGGACGGGACGGGACAGACGGACGGGACAGACGGACGGGACGGGCGGCTCGGACGGGCGGCTCGGACGGAGGGACAGAACGACTGACTTACTTCCGTCCCTTTAAAAAGATCACATTCAGTAACAAAGGTACATTACAACAAAAGACTACATTTTATCCAATGACTACATTTTATCCTACATTTTATTCCAGACTAACAGGATTTTATCCATCCTGTTCGTCTGGAAGAATGCGGCATAGCTGGAGGACAATAAAAAGCCGAAGAGAACCATGCAAAAGGTTGGTGCAGATGGTGGTGACAGCCAGGGGGACGGCCTTGAGCAGGGAAGGGCAGACGGAGACCCAGCCCAGAGTCAGGACTGCATCCCACGGCGGTGTCGCAGAATGGAGTAGCCATGGAGTAAAGAGTCCCAACACTACCAAGGGGATTACCGGAGGTGATGGAGGTGGAGCACACCATGTAGCCAGAGAAGCAATGAGGCAGTGAGACACAAAGACCTAGGCAACCACGACTAGGCCACAGCACCGACCCCTTGAAGTGGAAGCAGCGATCCTGAGGTTAGAGGCGGAGCTGCAGCAACCATAGATGGAGGTGGACCCTGAGGGAGGGCGGAGCTAGTCAAAGGCGAAAGAGGTGGAGAGCCGTAGGGCAGCGAGGGGTCTTATCAAAACGAGTCATGGATATCTGTTAGGAATGATCAAGGTTAGGAAAGGAAAAAAAAAACACACACACAACAACACAGGACCACTATCCATTTGATCACTGCATGGCAAACAAACCAAGAGTAGTAATGGTGTTGAAGGAAAGCTTCAATGGTTAACAAAGCTTATTTTCACCATCTATAAAGTTTAGTAAACAACTCTAACATAAAAACTGAATGCTTATGTTCACTTCAAAGTCTAATGGTACTTACCTGGTTCTTTAAGTTCATCAACAGCAAAGAGAAAAAGGATGAAAATGAGCTTCTTCCAAACACAAATCTCCCTCACAGCCATGAGAACAGATCACCCCAGACTAAACCTTATAAAGCCACTCTTCAGACTCTAATATATCAGGAGCATTCATCTTGTTAATTCAATTAATTAAACACCACCTGGCAGTAATTAATGTTATCATTTGATTAGGAGTACCAACTGGCATTGATTTGAAACACGACACACAATGGAGGTTAGGAATTTTCTAGTTGCCATCAATACTATAGAATTTTAAAAATATATAGCCTATATATTGAAGATATTACTGAACATTTATTTAACCATAGCGAAAGTAAGTTTCTTGTGTTAATTTTGAGTCTGATATTATTTTATCTTATATCTGTTAATTAACAGTTGAGATAGTTCTACAAGCTGTCCCAGTTGTGCAGGCGGGGCATGTTGTCACACTGCTTTGCAATGAGCAAATGATTAGAATTATTGCTTTTCTACTCTATACTTGTATGAACTCTATTGAGAAACCACGAGAAAAGGGTGAATAAATTCTGAGATTCGATGTTCAGAAATTATTAATAGAGGGTGCGCGTGACGTCACCGTTGGCTGGAGACGTCACTGGCCTTTGATTGAAATATCATCTATGTAAAATAATCCTTGAAAGAGTTCTCATTAAGGCCATTCCTATTTGGAATTTGTGATTGTGTATTGTCAACAATAAGCAGAAACATTCTGCATTTGCATCCAAGCGTGGATCATTCATTTCAAAATCCTCATTCTCATATTTAAGAATATATAATATTTTATGCTACTGCCCACTGACATGCTTTTAAAGCTGTTGTTATACCATTTTTTTTACCTTCAAACACCTTAAAATGCACAAATGTAGGTCTGAGAAATCCACATTTTCTTGGGGATGCCCCCGAACCCCCCTGACTAAGTCACCTTTGCATGTGTGTGACTGTGTGGTAAAGTGGGCTGGTGTGGTTATAGTGCCAGGGTTGTTTTTTCTTAACCAGTCAGCCCCTGCATAGGCCTGCAATATACATTATTCTCTGTATCGAATCATGTTATCTTATTACCCACCCCAGCCCCTGATGTTTCGGGTTCAGCCCCTGATGTTTTTAAAACCTAGAAAAGCCCCTGTCCCCTACCATTGTTTTGGGGTATGTATAACAAATTCTCAGTATATTATATCATCAGTGCATGCATCACTTTTCTTTCACAGAAATGACTGGTTGATGTAAGAGACTTTAAGCATGTCCCATCACACAAGAAACGTGTGTCACATTGACACTCAAATCTCTCAAAGACTGGACGTCTACTCAAACTCCAAATGACAGTATGAAATTGGTGACAACAATGCAGCTGAGATATTAATCACATGCTCACTCATTGTCTCTGATATATTTTCCTACCATAAAGTCACATACAAGACTGATGAAGACTAATGCAATGCTCAATTCACAGACCTAAAGTTAATTTCTAACCAAATTTCAAAGTTTGAAATAACTCAAACTGAAATAACATCATGAACTTTTAAATACTCAAATATTATACATAAATGGCCCTCTCGTGGTCTGAATGCGCTAATTGCGAAACACCCATGCTAACCATGTGCTCGAGCATACCAAACTCTATTCATTTAGTAAAAACAAAATGCTATGAACACACACACAACTCATCATCTGATTAACCAATGTTTATACTCAAAATCGAGGCATTTTAGTTACCTGAAGAAGTAGTAAAGCACGAATTAAGAGAAGAAATAACACAGCTGGCTTCGTAGTAATTACAATGAATGAAGCACTTCACGGCGCGCGGGCTACTAGCCATGCGATGACGTCATCAGTCTGGTATGCCGAGCTAAAATAATAAATTAAAAAATAATAATAATAATAATTTAATAAATTAACATTATTATTATTATTATTATTATTATTATTATTATTATTATATTATATTGTATATATTTTTATATTATTATATATTATTGTAAGTCACTCGTGATCATTTAACCGCTTCATTTGAGAAAAAAACTATCATCATGACAAACACACAGAACCTCAAAAGGTATTCACGCAACCCGTCAAAATAAAAGTTTGGTTTAAATTGACAGAAATATATTACCGTTGTATAATTTAGCTATGCCCCAATGTAATAATACTAACACTAATCCAAATAAATTATCATCAAAACTGATTTTTTTTAGGAATAATCCACGTTTTAATTTTAACAGTAAAGCTGTGCAGCACGTCTTATTTGACAAAATTTTATTTAATTTCATATGATTAAAATTGATTATAAATGATAAAATTAATTTATGTCTTCATTTTATTACCAGAAAAAAACACAACACAGAATCAGTGTGAGTTTATAATACATGATTTCAATTAATTAGACATGCTTTTTGATAATTAAAAAAAAATGTACATCATATTCGTAACAGGCCCGCTCCGTGTAAACAGTCCCCGTAAACAATATTCTCTCCAAGATACAAACATGTACATACACGTTGCTCATATATTATGGTTTGTGCTGAATAGAGTGTAATTTCACCTGTGCCATTAATATGTTTATAAGCGACTGAAAAAAGCAACAGCAACATAGTAGTTTCGGCCGCAGATCCACCCCACGTCTGGGCCGTGTGAACTCCATGTGTACCAGATGTGGGAATACACTATATTGCTGTCTGGGAAATGTTCAGTGTCCACAGACTGTCATGCTGTAAAAATGAAAAAAAAAAAACTCTGCACTCAAAACATCAGTTATATGACGAATTGGGATGAGACTGCGTTGGTCTAACCAATATTTTATGTCAAACAAACTAATGTTGAAAGTGCTACAGTTTCGCCATTTTGGAAAAATAAGCCACCAAATGGATCTACTTATGAACTCTGTACCAGTATTTTATTGTAGAAAAAAAATACACATCATCTTTACTTTTTTTCTCCTCTCTCTCTCTCTCTCTTCTCTCTTCTCTCTCTCCTGAGTAAACATGTTCTCAATTAAAATAATGGAAATAACCTAATATGTACTCATTATAGATTCATTGTAAGATGTTGTTGGGATTCACAGTAAATGGAAAATGACTGAATGAAAAACAAATCCTGCATTTGACAAGAAAATTGATGCCTGACAAGGAAAGTCTTATTTTAAAACCCAGAATGTGTTTCATTATTATTGTAGCTATTTATATAGTAAACACTTTCATATTCAAACACTGGAATTGAAATATGTGAGTCCCAGTTATACCAGCTCTTACAGTAACATTGCAGTTCTGCAACTGATATTGCCACAATTATGTTCAGTTTAGTTTTTCTTAGTTTCATTTTCAAGGACTTTTAGTTCACTCATCTATGTTTCCTATTCATAGTGTTATTCCCATTTGTCTTTATTCATCATTTGATTCATGAGTCGTCACTTTCTATATTTGAGTTCATCACCATGTGCATCAGCATGTTAAATCACTGGAGTCACAAAGATTACTTTAATGATATCTTTACTTAACCTGACTCCGCCAGATGGATTTGCTCCGCATCTCCATCTGGAAACCTTCCGTTGAAGTAGTTTTGGAAAGGGGCGAAAATACTGGTTAGCTGATTGGCCTATGTTGGTGATAGACAGGCCAAATCAACCAATCAGAGCAACTCTTGCCGAAACCAGTCGGGAGAAGAGCAAAAACATCTTTTCCTCTAAAAATAGCCTCCAGAGAAAGTGTTTTGCTCTTCTTTCAGTGAGGAAATACTCTGTAATTCCGATAAAACTTGCTCAATAGCCACGCTGATGCTAGTTTCATCCGCTGAAGCCGCCATGTGACTCTGGACTGAACTGTCGCGCTTCTCGTTGCGTCACACCTCAACCCGCCTCAAAGCCAACGCCTGATTGGACGTTCGTTTGGTGAACTGCTCCCAAATTTTCTTTAACAGAAAGTATCCAGACTGATCTGCGAGTGAAACCTTGAAAGCTCGTGGATCAGGATGGTCTCACGAGGCTAATCTTTACTACCTTTAAAGATAAAATGATTTAAAATGAACCCTCTGGGGTCTAAGGTGTTTTTGGGGTCCTTAAGAGGTTTTGACATGCACTGACATTTGTGCTTTTTTCAGTCGCTTATAAACATATTATTGGCACAGGTGAAATTACACTCTATTCAGCACAAACCTGCCGCAGAAACCACACTGGCTCCGGTCCTGCCATCTGACTGTACTCCACACCTACTGTAGACTGTAGCTCATCAGAGCGCTTAGCATTAAAATGAACAAGAACCACACTGTCAATGCTGGAACATCCCAAATATTTCCATTTTCTTGTCAGGTACCAATATTTCCAGTTTAGAGTTTTAAATGATTATGCTTTGAATCAGAGTATTGATGTTGTGGGTCTGGTCCTGAGATCTCTCAAGACCACATTAATGTGACCGTAGTGTCGGTCTCATTACTCAGTGTCTTGGTCTGGATCTGGGTCTCGGCTTATGGTTTTCGGACAAGACCGCAGTCTAATTCCAGCGTATTAAAGGTGAAAATTACCTCAACCGCAAGTCAGCAGGGTATCTTCATCATTCAGCAGGAGTCACTGAAAGTGTCTGGCATGCGGCCTTCCATTGCTGAAACCTTAAATCCTCTCTGATTTAAATCAGTGGTTCTCGAATCTTTTACTTGGTGACCCAGTTTTAGGCTCTCAAAATTCTTGCAAACCCCCAACTTTAACCAAAGCTACTTAAAGCCCTACACTATAGGATCTCACAAGAGGCAAATTAGCGCTCTCAAGAATAACAAAAAATAACTGAATTAGATTAAGTAGGTGGTGATGTATAGGAAATAGAAAGAATTGAAAAGGGAAAACTTATGGGTATATGTTTCTTTATTAAATTTTCAGTTCTACAAAACTGACAGGTCTTGGTTTGGATCTGGGCCTTGAGTGTTTTAGTTTTGATATGGATCTGGGCCTCGAGGGGTCTAATATTGGTCTGAGTCTAAAAGGCTCATGGCTCCAACTTTGCTTTTTAACATGCAAATGTCTCCAAAATGACCCTAAACAAACAAACCAAAGTTTTCACGCTGGCTTGCGGGCAAGTTTTAGTGTGCACAAGCACTTGCAATATCAAAATACACTGCTGTGTTGGGGTTTGGAGGTGAGTTTATGCTGTAGGTGGGTTACAGCAGTCGGCTTGGCCTCTTAAATATGCGGTCTACCTCAGAGAGCTTTCAGATGTATCGAATGAAAATCTCAGCAGGGCCTCCTCAAGATGACAAACCCACCTTGGGGAAGAATATAAAGCGAAGGAGGACATTGTTTGATGAGTGAAAAACCACCTTTTCCTGTTTGCCAAGATAAATGGTCTGTCAACAGATGGCCCTCTGGGGAAAATGTTACAGCATCAGTAAAAACAAACTGAGTGTCCTCAGATTCAGCTTCATGGGCTCAATGAAGTGGTGGGCTTCATTGGAGGAAGTGGGCAACACAAGCAAACACCCCTAAATATCTTTTCTTTCTTTTTGGTAAAGAAAACAAGCATGAGCCTATAAAGGAAGGAGCCTATTGAGGTAGAGAACGCAGACCTTTCCAAACCCATAAATTAACTAGGGAGATCTCAGAAGTTCTATCAAATATGTTCCAAACAAAAAAAAAAAATTAAAAAAGCAGTGACAAGCACCATAAACAAGTTTATACACTGAATGTTCCTTTAGCCAAACAATACAGGCGGTGTTTGCCATACCAGCCGGCCTTCAGCCTCATCTTAATGAGGCATGCTGAATCAGTCTTTCATTACCAGGACATTGGAGAGAAACCTGATAAAATAGCATGTCCTTTTACCACAGCAATAGGCCTCAGAGACCCACATAGGCCAAGGTACTGGGAAAAACGTAAGCCTGAGTTTGTCCTGACCCTCCTGGTTTATGAGTACATTACTACTTTTGGCCTCAGACCCCATTCAAAACTCCTATAAATGAACAAACTGCTGCTATAACTCCATATGACCCTAACATCCCTTCCGCTCTCAAAATACAAACCCCAAACATCGATATCTAAACACTGCCGAAGATTTGTCATATCATAGGGCTGCCGATTTAATGCGTTAATTTAATTAATTAGTCATGGGGGGCTGGAAATAAGTAACACGTTAAAATCATTAAAGGAGTAGTTCACTTCCACTTAAACATTTCCTGAATAATTTACTCATGCCCATGCCATTCAAGATATTCATGTTTTTCTTTTTCAAAAATAAATTAAAGGTTTTTGAGAAGAATATTCCAGGATTGTTTCCATATAGTGGACTTCAACATAGACCATCGATTCGAAGGTCCAAATTGCAAACATTTACGTACTTTTTTACCCACAAAAATGCTCATCTTGCTCTATTCATGACTTCACGTAATCATGTTGGAAAGGTCAAGGTCAAAATGTAGGGGAGTGGACTCCTAGATGTAATTTAAATGTAGGGTAGAGACTCTGATATTTAATTTTCTCTTTAACTTCAAAATTGTTTGCCATCGTTGTTCTACCCTTTTTTGTAAAGGCCATTTGACTTAGTTTTGTACGCTTGCTTGTAAAACCTAGGTCGTACTTCCACCTACGTCACATGTGACCTTTCAACGCGATGTGTGGCGCGAGTGCAAGACAAGCATTTGTGGTTAAGTATATATATATATATATATATATATGTAATATATATATATATATATATATATTTTTTTTTTAAATGACAGATTGTTTCGTTATAAGACCCTTATTCCTCTCGGCTGGGATTGTGTAGAGCCTTTGAAGCTGCTCTGAAACGACAATTTTGGCCTTCAACCTGTTGCTTTCTAAATGGAGTAAAAATTGGAGAAAAATCCTGGAATGTTTTCCTCAAAAAACCTAAGTTTCCCTTAAGGAGGACATGAATATGTTCGATAACGTGGGGTTGAGTAAATTATCAGGAAATTTTAATTCTGAAGTAGACTAATCCATTAACGCATATGTACGCACTGAGTCTATCAACTGATTCAACGGCCCATTCATAAAAGCTGCGTCCCATTTCCCAAAGCTCCTTCAAATATGTCCTTTGTTTCCTGTGCAATGATGGATACAACAGATGGATTCTTTGAGCTCTTGCGTTCCCAAATTTCATATAATTGTGGAATTATATATTATTATATCAGAATCGTAATATAATTGTATATAAACACACATACAAAAACCACAATAAATCTGAATTTCTTCCCAAGGTCTCAGCCTGACAGAGGGATGATTGTGAGAACCAGGAAATTAAACAGCATTACTTGTCAGGTGGTTTTAGCCAAGGGAATCTCTCCACATTGGAAAGCTTCTCATCTCACTCTGTTGATGAATACTCACTGAAACGCTGGCTGACGAGATGTTAAACCAAACTAGAACACAAACAAAGCTCCAATTCACCGTGCTCCACCTGTAAATATGAGCGAGAATGAACAGGAAACGTAGCAAATGAAGTTAGAGCTCTGTGATCCATTATTTTTCAGGAGCAGGAAATGAAATTAATTAAACCTAGCTGTTACAGAGGGAAATGTCACTGCATTATAATCCAGTGTTTCCCAACCTTTTTATCACTTATTTTCCCCCACAGTAATGTTTGAAAACAACACAAAACTGGGTTTTTAAAGTAGCCGTGGCCAAAAGTATTGGCAGTGACGTCGATATATTGTTTTTAAGTTTTAAGGCTTATATGGGCAAAAACATTCAATGCAAAGAGTTAAAGCAGCACTATGCAGTTTTTTTACCTTAACTATTTAAGTGACTATTTTCGAGTCTAAACGGATTTTGGTCAGGATGCTGGGGTTACACCCTACTCTTTTTCGAAGGACTTCCTGAGATTTTTAATGACCACAGAGTCAGGACCTCGTTTTAACGTCTCATCGGTTGTTACAGTATAGTTCCCCCATCATTATATTGGGTGTTAGGACCCACACAGACCATAGGGTGAGCGCCCCCTGCTGTCCAAATTGATCCTGAATCATTGGGAGAAATTTCAGGACATTTTGATTCCATTCTGGCAGTAATTTTGCACAGAAATGTGAGAGAGCCCACTCCCTTAGATGAAAAGCAAACCCCACTCATGGAATGGTGTCAGGATGCTTCACTGTTCGGCACAACACAGTCGATTTTCCAGATGTCTCAAATAGATTAACCAGAGAAAATAACATCTTCTGCTGTCCAAAAATCGTCCCACTTTTCCTGCAGAATTTCTGTCCCTGAGAAGTGGATTCTCTTGCTGCACCTCTTGACACCAGGCTGTTGTCCTAAAGTCTTGGCCTCACTGTGTGTGCAGATGCTCTGAAATTGAGCAAACTCCTCACTGAGTGGTGACGGTACTGGAAACTTTATGGACACTCTGGAATGTCCTGAAGCCTTCTTCGGTGCAGTTAACCTCTCTTCTTGAAGTTCTTAAAGATCCGGTAAATGTTTCTTTCAGTTGCAATGCTCTTTGCAGCAATTTCCTTGCATGTGAGGCTATTATGATGCAAAGCAACAATGGCTGTATGTCTTTCTTTGAAAGGGAACCATTGCTAACTCAGGAACACAATGACAACTTTTAAAGCAATTCAGTCTGCTCCTATAATCCAATCAGAATGATTACGGAATAATAGTACTCATTCATACTTTCCAATGTGCTGATGATAGAATTAGTGAAATGATGTTAGCTGGTCATTTTGTGCCAAAAACTGTGAAAGTTGTGTTAATTTTTAGGGAAATAAAGCTTTTGGCTATTATTTAAAATGCATCTAATCTAGAAAGAATATGACTCCACACCACAACAACTGAAGCAGTAGAGTTTGCGAACACAACATTTATGTCACTGCAAAACTTCAAAGGTTTGGGGTCGGTAAGATTTCATGTTTTGAATTCTCCCACCAATGTTCCGCTTTCTGATAAAAAACTAAGTATTATTGTGAAACATTGTAAAAATCTGTAAGGCAAATCCCTGTAGGCAAAAAAATCTCTCTTTTAATTAAAAGCCTTAAGAAATTGTTTTTTGGATAATTTGATGACAAGCACTGACTTGATGCTCCAGCTCAATTTACACTGCCACTGAGGACCCACGATCACTTGTAGATTGATGTTGTTTCCCTGCCTTAAACACCACAACAGTCCTGCGAGGAACAGCTGGGCACAATTACCCAAATTGCGCTGCGTCTACAGACTGATTCCTAGAATGACCTAAAACATCATTCGTCCCATCCACTACAAGAAAACAAAATACTTTTTTTTCATCTTTGACTTTCTCACCCCATTGCTTTATGAACAAATCAAAACGAAATTTAGCATCCAGTCCAAGAAAACGGAGAAAGCTTGTGTTGGTTTCCAAACGGGAAAAACTGAGAGGGAGGATTATCATTAGGCTGAGGAAAAGAAACCTTCAGAGAGAAGCAGTATTGCTGCACTCTGTTGATGGAGGAAGCAGAAAAGCTGGCAGCAGGACAGTGTTGTGTGGTCTCGACTTCGGAGAGGGGTTCAGAGCAATGGGTGGCTTGAGCATTACAACACATCCACAGGGACCCCATTCGCATAAAAGGGAAGTGCTGACTGTGTTTTGAAATTAAGAAGATGAGCTGTTATGATGTCACAGTTGCCTGTTTTTTGCCCATACAATGAAAATCAATGTGGTCCAAAACTTTTTTTAGGGCCCGAGCACCGATGGTGAGAGGACCCTATTGTTTTTGCTCTGTTTCTTCTTCTTCTTCTCTTAAAGAAATCGCTTTTTAGAGGGCCTAAACCTGATATGGTTTTCAAATTGGGTGGGGCAAATTCTTTGAAATTATTGCCCCACATTTTGCCTCTGCTCTACGTTTACATGAAATTTGGTACATACATGTAATGACCCAATACCTACAAAAAAGTCTCTGGAGCATAGCCCTAAACACAACAGGAAGTCAGCTATTTTGAACTTCCTCCTTAGATTTTGTGCATTTTTTGTAATTTCCTGATGTTGTACTTTAACGAACTCCTCCTACAGTTTTGATCTGATCCTCTTCAAATTTGGTGAGTGTAATCTTAAGGCCTTTGCGACGTTAAATTGCGAAGATCTAGTTTTCGTCAAGGGTGTGCCCTTGGCGGCCTGACAAATGTACACCCAATTTCAGCCTTTTGGTGATTTGTGCATGAATATGTCATATAGTTCAATATTGCTTGCAGTTCCGATGTTGCTAGGCAACCACAGACAGCCTGCAGTAACTCAGGCATACAATGTCCAATCTGCCCCAAACTTCACATGTTTGATAAGAGTCCTGTCCCTGAACACATGACCATGCTCATATTTGGTTATAGCAATAGTGCCACCTGCTGGTAGCAGGAAGTGTGGCAAATACAAAATACTTTGACATAGTCCTCCTATATTTATTATCATTACCCACATTGCTCTGTCTTCCTAAAACCGTCGGGTGCCGTGGCAGCAGGTGCGAGGGCCCTTTCAATTGCTGCTTGCAGCTTTAATTTATTATTATAATTATTTTATGTTTAAAAAAGTCAGTCAAATAGGTTTGGAACAACATAAAGGTGAATGAAGTATAGTACACAATTTTGTTCTTAAGTACATATCTAGCTTTAAGACACCATACAGGCAAAAAATTATGTTTCGCTCATGCATTTGGTCAATTTTGAGCTATTTGGCTTTTCATGACATATTGTTTTATATTAGTGGTAAGGAAACATCCTAAACACACTTCTACATGTTTATTTTATTGCACTTTATCTATATGTAGATTACAATATCTTCCAAGGACATTTTCTCAAGTTTTGAGCCAAATATCACTTACACACAAATTTAGTTGTTTTTTAATTATTATTATCCTATTCACCTTTAGGAAAATTGGATCTTTTTACTTGAAAAAAGGGCAAAAAATACAGATGAAAAGGATTTTTCTCATTTCACAGCAATGCACTTTTAGAAAACACACGTTTTGCAAACCCAGGTTTTGTGATCACATTTCGTCATGTGGGAATGCAGACCAAAAAAAATCATTACAACCAAATAAATTGTACTAATTTCCATGACAAACTATGAGATAACGTTATGCTTAGGGCACAGGTGGCTTTGCCTGTTCCTGTCAGGAGAAACCAGATGAAAGAGGGGAATAAACATAGCCCTGCCAACAGATAAACAGGGGATAACCTGCAAACAATGCTACATTTATTTCACGTGAACACAAACAGGTGGCTAATAAAAATGGTAATTTAATTTTACAGCATGAACAAATGGACAGAAGCAATCCCACCTGCTGTCCATCTGGTAAGGCCTAAAAATTAAACAAGGCGTTTCTGTCTAAAATTGTATATAGAACTGCATGGCTTCCAAAATATGATTGTTTTGGGAATTTATTATAATTTATTATAGTTGTTTTTCATGGAAATGTTGTTGGATGGACATATTTAATCTGCTGTTGAGACTTTTGTGCACTGACAACTGCTAAGAACGATGGCAAATGTCTATGAAACAACAAATGCTGAGCATACTTGCAATGCTAGCATGTCCATAACGATCTTAAAATAATTAAAAAGGTTACACGGAGTGTTTGCAGCATGTCGTACTGATGTGTCACAAATTTTACTTCAAAAAACTCATCTGACTCATCCTTACTGCCTCGCTAAACTAGTCTTTAGAGGCTGTGTTTGAAATCAAAGTAATAATCCAAGGCACTCGAATTCTCAATAATCCAAAGGCACTTGTAATTTCTCTGAAAATGAAGAGCAGAAAACACAACCAGAGGCTCTTATCGAGTGCACACTCAGTGAGTTTCCGCCACATGTAGCGAGAACGTGACCTTCGCTTCTGGCCGCCAAATGCACACAACTGAAGTAATAAAGTCTTTACAGAAATTAGGTAGCTTGATGCTAGTGTTTACTTTAAAGGCAAATAGCTGGAGTCTTCTGAGATGTTAAATGACATATGCAGGCCATCTTGATTCATAAACAGAACATGAACAGGACAACCGCAGTATTAGCTGCAAAAACAGAAACTCTGAGGTAATTCAGCTGAATAAAGAGTATTTTGTTCTTCCAAAAGGTATTTCATACCTGAATAAAGCTACCGTTAATATTCCCATGCATCTCTATGGCATTTATCCGCCATTTTTGCTCACAGGACAATTTTTTTGCCAATCAACTGAGCATGTGACTAATAACTCTTGAGCTAAAGATAAAAAGGCCATGACAATAAGATAATGAGTACTTTCAGTTTTTATTTTTGAAACGCTGCACTATTGATTTGTCCTTTTTCCCCGTTTGACAAAAACACGTTATTTTTATTTTCAAATACATGTGTGAATTGAGAAGATGATATAACACATAGGCCTAAGGTGTGTTCATCCATGTCAGAATTACCATAATTTTGTGATTCCGACTTGTAAAAAGTGTTAACGTCATCAAAAACTCGTAATTACAACTAGTAAACTCTGAATTTTCTGAGAATTCTGACTTGTATCATGTGACCACTGCAGATTCATTTTGGTTTTGATTGCGTTGCCATAGCGTCTGTAATTACGACATGAACAAAGCACTATTTTTCGTTGTATCAGTAAAGAAAATGGTAATGCCAGCGGACTATTTAGGATGTATTATGATTTTTAAACATTAATTCTGCGGCTCCAACACATTCTCATCCTAGGACATGACATAGTGATGCTTTTGACAACGCGTATACATCCAACGCACATGGCAACCTTTAGCGTCAATATAACACGCTTCGGTTATGGGTAGGTTTAGGTCTGGGGTAGTGTTAGGGTTAGACCACTGAGGAGGCACCTTCCTGCCCATATATATCTGCGTCTCATATTGACGCTGAAAGGGTGCCATGTGCATTAGATGTATACGCATTGTCAAAAGCGTCAGTATATGATGCCTTGGGATGTGAATGGGATGGCTGCTTATGAATGGATACTCCTGCATTATGGGATGCTCAACATAAAATAAACTTCAAAATTACTCGCGAGCGACAAGGACAAACTCCAGATGGATTGGAAGCAGCTATACAATGCATGCTAAGGTCCCATATGTCTTTTTCTACTTGCTCATCCATCCAAATGTCCTATATTTATCTGCAGCTCTCTCCAGATGAATGATATGAACACATAAATATTGCACAAACATCTGCTTTTCAGTGTCTGACTTTGACATAACCAGCTAATACTGGAAAATCTGTGCAGTCCTTAGGTTGACAGCTGGGAAAGAAGTCTGTGTTATATCAAGGTTAGTAGTTTAATCCTGCCCTGACATCATTTAACCAGGGCAAAATTCAAGGGAAAACCTATTTCTGTTCAAATTATCTGAAAAATAAATCTGTTAATTTAAAGATAAAGTTATAAGCAATATGGATATATTTGAAGGCAAAAAAAAAGTCCACAATACTCTTTCACATCTTCCTGAGCTTGAACGGACACATATTCACACAAAATTATGTCAATATTCCTGTCTTGTCAGGTATCATTCGTAAACATTGTCGGTTATGGCTTAAGTAAACGTAAACATGCGAGAGATAAAATGCATTTGTAACAGTATATTGGACATGTGCTGCTCTTAAAGTGACAGCAGCTTAATAGTCCTGCTGCTCTTTCTTTTTTATATGTTAATCCAGCCAGATGTTTTGCGTGCATTTGATACGCGGTTCATTTGTGTGTAATACACACACACCACTAATTCTACCCAAACGTATAATACACATGCACACCACACCACTATTAAACTTTTTTAACTTGAAATTCAGACTTTTTCTCACATTAGCGAGTTTAGAAATAAAGTCAGAGTTGCAAGATAAAGAATAAACTCAGAATTGCGGGAAGTAAAGTTAGAACTGCAAGATATATACTCACAATTGCAAAATATAAACACACAATTGTGAGTTATAAATATGTAATTGCACAAAATAAAATCAGAATTGCAAAAAATAAAGCCAAATCTGACTTTTTTCGTCCAATTGCAAGTTTATGTCTTGAAATACTGAGTATATTTCTCGCATTTAATAGTTTATAATGGTCTATTTGGACTTTTTCTTGCGATTGTGACTTTATATCTAACCTTGCATTTATATGGAAACAATAGTGATATGAGGGTGGTTATTAGGTGTAGATGATGTATTCCTGTCCTGTAAGTCTTGGATGAGACCATCAGCCATCCATCATCAGTGAGACCATCTGCCTCATATCTCCAGATGCCAAACAGTGAAATTAGGGGTTCCTCGTCTGTTTAGTGAACACAATAAGGCTCTGTGCCAATTCATTGAAGCTTTCAGCAGTATCAAATGAGAATGAGGGGAAGGAAGGCCATGTGTATGTGAAAGCAAGAGAGATAAACAATACCTGCCAAGAATACTTTAACTCTAAGGAAATCTTCTCCTTTAACCACAGAGAGTAGAGAGGACAGATTTATGGGCTTTATTTATCACCTAAAAATAACAAGCACACTTTTTCTTCTCATTGCCAAGAGCACTGTACATCATTATTTATCCTTGTTGCTCTGTAAACGTCACACAGAACCTGAATACATTTTCCTCCATGACACATGGACAATCTGCGGATGTTGACCTCATGTGCAGCCTGAGCGACCAGACATGATTTTAGTTGTATAAAGTTATATTACATTTTTTACTGACAATGCCCTAAAACAACTGTAAAAATGGTTTAATCACTTATACAGTACAGCTCAAATAATACAAGTTACGTTAGTGATTTTATATAAAATTCACATTTCTGTTTTTAACTCAGATCCATTGGAGGTCTTTAAGGGAGTCCCTCAGGGATCTGTGCTAGGTCCGTTATTATTTAGCATATACATAAATTGTTTGGATTTTAATTTTGAAAATACAAGGTTTCACTTAGACTATACAATTATATATTGTTCTGATTCATCTAAAGAACAATCTGTGGCTTTATTACAGTCTGCTTTCAATTTAATACAAAATAGGTTTTGTGCATTGAAGCTGGTCTTAAATGACCAAAAAAAATAAATGTATGCTATTTTCAAACTCTAAAATCTCTACTGAGAATTCAATCTCTCTTTTGACTTTTCAGGGTAATCTGTTTACATCAGTATTTTGTGGTAAGCAACAAAAAAAAAAATACAAATTGTGTCGACTGAGCATAATCTGAACCCAGAATATTCCTTTAAGAAATCCATTATCTGCACAACATTTTCATTTATATTAAGACAGCAGTCTCAAATATATGTCTTCGGTGGCAATGCTTGATCTGACTACAGATGTTCTTTTAACTCTGCCACTTTGACACAACTCAGACTCTGAATATCCAGTCCCAGTGCCCCTCCAGCCTCAAAAGAGAGAACCACTGTGTGGAGAAAAGCAAAGTTTATGGAGAATGTTGTTCCATTGAATCCACTAGCTCTGCTTCCTTTCAGTTTTCAATTCATCTCTCCCTGGTAGCCTTGAGACTACAAAGGCAGGAAAGATCTATATGTCCTGAGGAACTATGTTCAGCTCTTACCAAGAAAAAAAAAGATTACATTTTATCCAGCATATGGGCTTTATGAGTCACAGATACTAAGAAAAGGGACTTACATCAAAACACATGGGAACACACAAAGGAATATTCTTCCAAATGCTGTCCAAAGTCTAACAAAGTTGTCTGAACAGTTTCATATTGAGAGATGTTGTTGATTTGAAGGTTTCACGTTTTCCCAACATGCACTGCGGTAAATTATGAGGTTGTTTTGTTGTTTTCAGACTTGTACACAAAAAAAATTGTGGCAACAGATTACAAGCAATATTATTAATTAAATGTAACAAATTAGAATTGAGTAATAATTAATCAAATTATTTCCTTAAAAGTTAACTATTTAAAATGAGTAAAACTTACAACAACAACCAAAAAAACATAAATTTAAGTCACCATTATGGTGATCGGTGTTTGTTTTAGGTTTGTTTTAAAATTATGGTTTTCTCCTTCAGTGATCTTGCTTGTTAACATCAGGTGTCTTCAATGTTGGCAACATAAAATAAATAGTTCTTAATTAATCTTTGACGTCTGTCTGTTAGTGAGATATTTTTGTTACATTTTTTGGTGTAAATGTTACTCATTTTAGATGGTTAACTTTAAATGAATAATTTGATTAATTATTACTCAATTCTAATTTGTTAAATTTAATTAATAATATTGCTTGTAATCTGTTGCCACAATTCTATTGATTAGATAAAGCATATTCATTTTTACAGTGTACGTCATGTTGTTGTCCTCACTGTTATTTGTTGTGGTCATGTTAAGAGTTCATCTTTTCATTTAATACAGACTATGAGTCTTGACGTTTATGTGCGTCTACAAAATGATTGAATGTAATGCAATTGTAAAAAAGGATTGAGAACACCATAAATACACACTATAACTATCAATCGCATTTTGTCATGACTCTAGAATCCAACACAACACCAAAAACAAGAGGCCATTAATCCACATCAGAGAAATGAAGCTCCCGCCATCCAACTTTCTTTGTCAAGCATCCAACACAGTGACCAGCCAAGCATTCGTTCACCTCATACATATAATACATTCATGTCTAAAATAGCTTAACCAAACACATAAAAATAAACCTACACTTTAACCACTAAAGATGATCTCAAGCAGGTGCAACAAAGTATCTCTGGCAACACATACATCTCTTTGCATAAACTAGCTTCTCGAATGTCAATGAGGCATTGAATAATGGAATATATTTTAAGAGACGTAGCATTTTTAGTGAGCCAGAGCTTGTCTTTCATTGCGCTGCACATGGCATACTGAGTCCCAGTGGCTTTAACGTCAAATCAAGGGATGAAAATAAAGCGAGGGATGATCTATCATCTCAACGGTACACAATGAAAGGGCTTAGAGAAGGCTAATATATGAAAATGGAAATCTCCTCAGAAATTCAACTGTCAAACATATCCACTTATTTGGCCTTATTAGGTGCCGTAAACTATGAGATTATCCTTTTCTTAAACCGACCTTGTTGAAGCTCACTGATCCTCAAAGCAGGACTGGAGGGGAGTCGCTCCTTCTATAGCCAAAGAGGCAAAGAAGATTTTTCCAAGCACAAATCTGAATCAAAAGCCAAAGGTGGATAATCAGTGGTTTGGGACCATGAGAAAGAACATCTCTGCTTTAATTGCCCTGCTAATGCAAATCAGTTGAGCAGTCAGCCATCTCGCTTCAAGTAAGAACTTAACCATGTGTGCCCCAATCAAAAACCAGGAGCTTTGGTTGGGTTCTTTTCATTCACGCTTGCACATCATCTTTCGATACCCTTCAGTTGTCATGAGCCACATTTCCATCCAAAGTTGAGAAGTTAACGTATGCGTAGAAATGGAAAGTAGCGATTCCATCCCTTGGGTTCAGAGAACAAAATCGTCACCTCCAGGGAAATTGGCGTAAAATATCAGTAATATAAATGGAAGCTGATGCAATCAGGGAAGAAACTGTATGGCTCTCTTATCCTCCATATTAAATGACTTGTGTCGCAGAGCGTGCAGGCAAAATGCATTAAATGCTGTAACGTTATCATGCAATCGTGTGAGACGATTCTGGGAGGTCCCTATACAAAATCATTCTTATGACAGACTTTGGCTCAGGTTTAGCTCACAATGATGTGCAATAAAATCAGTCCACTGGTTATCCATTACATCTTCTGTTAAGGCAAAGTCACTCGAGTCGATTGTTGCAGCCCGTTCTCATCCCAAGACGTCATATAACTGACACTTTTGACATACGTCAACATCCAACGTTTTAGGGTACCCTTTAGATGACGCTATCTAATCCTAACCCTACCCCAGGCCAAAACCTACCCACGTCATCTAACTGACGCTAAAGGTTAAGCGTCAGTTGGATGACGCCCTGAGGATCGTCATCTAACTGACGTTAAAGGGTTCCCTAAAATGTTGGATGTTGACGTATGGTCAAAAGGGGTCAGTTAGATGACGTCTTGGGATGATAATGTGTTGATTGTTGCGCATTGAAAGATTTTGTTCAGTAAATGTGTTTCCATCGTAGTTTATTCAACAATTGTGGGCGGTTCTTATCTTAATGTTTAGTAAGCACATTGCATTATCCTCGTGAAAAATTTAACCTGCAAATTACACTTTAAAGGAGCTGTATGTAAGGTTGTGGCCAAAACTGGTACTGCAATCACTTTCAAATTAGGTTGTATTCCCCCCTTCCCCCATGACTCGAGGTTGCCTGATATACTGCAGGTTCCAGCAGGAATGTAGGCTCAGGCTGCTACAAGAAGCTTCCAATGGCAACTGACGAGTCCTACACAGTGATTTTTTATTTTTATTTTTTTGTTAATTATTAATTTCGGGAAGTATTTTGGATTCATATCGAGTTTTGGGAGTTTCGCAACATTACAATTTTTTATCCAGTTCCGACACGTTTGTATCTGCAGGTGTGGTAACTAGAGAAGAGCTGGCAACCCGGATGCCACAACACTACTGACTCTTTGATTGGTAGATCGGTGGAGGTGACGCATTAGAACAAAACACAACTTGACAACATCAGTCAAGGGCTGCGACTTCACTTTTTAAATGACAATATCCTGGCCGGACTACTGTTGTCAGTGATATAAGTATTTGAAATGAACATGATTTCTTAATGTCTAGTGACAAATCAGGGAAAATGTATGATTAATTGAATTACATTTCTTGCATACAGCTCCTTTAACAGTGGCATTCAAAAATGAGCTCTGAGGATACATCACGACACTCAAAAGAAGTTTTAAAACCGAAACAAAAAACATTGTTGGTCATTTGGAATGATTTGAAATTTCTTATGTTACACTGTTCACATGCAACATAGACGTATATGGGTAATGCGACAAAAAGGTCAGTGAATTTCCAGTACCAACTTTCAGAGGAAGCTCTCGTTGTCATGTTTCGTAGAACTCAACACCCAAGAAGACCCAATGACCATGGCTTTCGGGGAATTATTATACTGTAAGTATTCAGACTCCAAGGCTCCAGAGTCACATGGTTAATATCACTCCTCACTAAGCTAGAAATACTCTGAGAGATCCGAGCAGTTTCTGTCTCTATCTTTCACTCTTTCCATTCCCCAATGTCTATCCATGATATGCCATACATCAGCCCATGCTCTGAGTGGAGGTCCATTGGGACAGAAGCTCCAAACAAACCAAATGTTTCACTATCTGGGATGAAGCAGGAGGACGTGTCAATCAGACCGTGGCCAATTGGGAATCAGCATGTGCTCGACAACAGCATCCAATAATAACAAATCTAACACTTCATCATCTCTATTATTTTTAACATTTTATGTTTATTTACAGAACAGCTGGTAAAACTGGAGTAAGCCCGGGTGGTCTAATTTCAACTCATCCAAAGAGGAGATCAGCAAACCTTGTGTTTGTTGTATTTTGGATGCTAATGTTCTGGTGTATCCAATTGATCTGGCTTAACTAGCAAGTTCACCCCAGTCAATCAGCTTAAGCAGAAAGACTATGTAACTTGCACAAGCCAGTATAAACCAACATGAAAAATTCATACTGGTTGAAGAAAGAAGGTTCATAATACCTGGAAAAATCAGCTAGCGTTAGCATTGCCATTCATCTCAATGTCAGTTGAGTTTCACTCCAGGCTGACCGCACAGTCCAAATCAAACTTTCTTGACTATCTTATCAGTTCAGATCTTTCCTCTCTGCGTCCTGACAGAAGTCTGGTGGTCTCTCTCAGGCACACACGTTTTGTCTCCATTAGCACACGTGAGGTCATCTTCCCCCACGTGCCGTCAACCTTTAGTAAAGCTGTGTGCTAGAGAGCACAAAACTTTTGGGTCAAACTAAATTCCTTGGTAAATGAAGGAAATGTTTTCTTTTTCCTTCCTTTGCTATTTTACCACTCTTACTCTAATTTTAGCCAAGAGGTAAGAAGTAAGTGTAGAGTAAAGAAAAGTATTGACAGATCAGGAAGTGGGAAGCAGTCGGGCTGACAGCCTGAGGTAAGCCACTTTTGCAGCCGGGTAAACACACTTTGCCAGCCCAAATTACACTAATACTGTTATCCCCAATGCTTACCTTCACTTAGATTTCACTTGTAGATTACAACTTTGAGGTAAACCAATGACGAGTGCAGACAGAAGCAATGTTTCCAGACAAAATTGGAATATCGCAAAAAAATCCATCCAGTGAGACAAAGAGGTCAAAATTGACACTTCCCTAAATTTTCTGCAGTAGGACAAGCCCCTGTGGGCCTTTTCTGTATATAATAATTATTAATTACAGCACCTTAGAGCAGGCAGATGAAAAGCAATAAACACCGTCATGTTTTCTTGATTTTAGAGGTGGATGCCTGATGTTGGGAACACAGTTGTGTAAGTTCTGGGAGGATTTTACTAAGCCACTTTGATGACAGACTTTAGCATTGTCATTTTAGAATTACCAAAATAGCATTTCATATGCTGTGCAATGAGATCAATGCACTGGTTAGTCCAGTTATGCAGTCCCAACGTGCAAAGTTGCATTACGTTTTGATGTGCATCAGAGATTTTATTCTGTAAAATCACATAATCTGACTATAGTAACAGACAGAAATATTGTCAGAACCCAAGTAGTAACAGACAGAAATATTGTGTCAGAACCCAAGTAGTCTGGCCTAATCTTTTATTATTTAAAAAAACAGTGAAGCTATTTGAAGATTTACCTATTTTTAAAAACTTCAGCACAAACATGCAGTTTAAGAAAAACAGGAAACAATGTCTTATGGCGCTTTTCCATTACCAGTACCAGCTTGCCTCGACTCGGCTCGCTTTTCCACTGCAGACAGTACCGCCACAAATAGTACCCGGTCGTCATAGCGACGCCTTTCGTCCTCGTTGCCCCATCAAGCTCTCGCTGGATCCTCTCTTCGGCCTCCAAACAAAGGAAAGTCTGCACCTCCTCGTTCGACAACGGCATATTCTTCCGAGTTGCCATAATAATAATAGAAGTAAGTTTAGTAATTATCTCTGGCCAAACTATTTAAAATGGCGGGGATATTCTGGATACTCTATCTGGTGGGTGCAATGATGACGCAGTCTATGGTGTCGATTCTCTGACCAATCAGCAGTCGGCATTGTTTTCACGTCACATTTTAGTACCGACTTAGCTTGCCCTAGCTCGCTACTAAAAAAAGTACCCGAAAACAGGTACAGGTACAACTTTTACACAGTGGAAAACCAAACAAAGCCAAGCCGAGTCAAGTCGAGCTGGTACTGTGTAGTGGAAAAGCGCCAATAGAGAGAACCCTCACAGACCCTCATGACGACTGTGTGTGATGGACAATAGAACAATGCTGGTAAACTTTTGTTGAAAATAGTGTAAAGCATATAAAAAAACATGAATGAAAAGAGTCAAATACAAGATTTTTAAACAGTTATTTTCCCCTTTCTTTACCTTGGATGCTCTTATGCTGTCCTGATACTGGAAAGTTTTCAGTAGTCTCTCTAAAACAATGAAGAACTTTGAGGAGATGTGGTCTGTTTCAAGTCTATATAGTTGATGTCAAACAGCATTTGCTGGCCTGTCATGAATTGTGGCATGGGAAAAATATGCCCTGAAATATGGATTTCAGACTTGTGTTTAACATACATTGCTTATTGGATAATTTATCAGATTGGAAAGGAGAAGAACAGCTATGAAGAAAAAGACAACAAAGGTGGAGAACCTGAATAAATGCCAAACAAAAAACACAGCAGGAGAGGTCCTTTCCATCCTTTCCCACTGATTCACGAGCTCAGAGGCCCATATATCTCAGCAACGAAGTACCGCCCAAAACACAAACATGCACACAAACTTATAGATCCAGACATTCATGTAAACCCTAATTCTTGGGTATCTGGTCCCTGCTGTGCAAACGAAACAAACACTGGGATATTTGGCGAAGATGCATGTCATGACTGAATGACTCAGTTATGAAGCGGCCCTGCAGTACCAAAACCTGTTTTTGCTTGATGCCTGAACCACAGCAGAAAAAAAACTTGACATTACCTATCCAGACAAAGTTGGTCATGTAGATGAGGTGGCCAAACAACACACCTTACACTATCTCTGGCACTAAACTGCTCTAAACCTCAAGTAGTGGTTGAACTTACATAGGCCTACTTGGATAAATGCTCAAATGTATGAAGGCCTGTTCACACCAATGATGTTAACTATAGCAAGAAAGTTTGAATAATAGTCATAATTCAATGGCTATATAGGGAAGTCCACACCACAACTGTAAAGATAACAACACAGAGGAAGATTATCGTTGGAATCACTTTTCCAGAATAATTTTTTTTCCGGCTGATGAGCAATATAAACATTGACAGCCAATCAGAATCCAGCGACTTTAAGGAGCTCCGGCATTTAAAGTGACAGATGACAAAACTACAGTACACACTTAGGCCCTGTTTACACGAGAACGCTTGCGGGTGAAAACGTAAAAATATTTTATTGGATGTGCCTTTCGTTTACATGGCGACGGCATTTTGGGGCTTAAAACCGCAAAAAAGTGAAACCACCCTCCAGAGTGGAAATCTTAAAACGCTCCACCGCGCGTTCCCATGTAAAGGGTAAAAACGCAAAAGTCTGCTTGACAGTGAAGGTTGTACGCAGGCGCGCAGACTTGTTGTTGTGTGACAGTGCTTCACATCGCCACCTAGCCGCCTGGAGTGCATACTACATTGAATTTCACACACTTTTGCATCACCATCTGCACGCGGATTTCCCACCCAAAACGCTCGTCTGAACGAAGAATAAAAAGTGATAACGTAACGCCATTTTTTACATTCTTGGTGTGAACAGGCCTTAAAGCTTTTGATGTTGGTAAGAATTAAATCCACTCTTTTTTAAGCATAAGAATAAGCTGATTTGAAAGTGAATAATGACTTACAATGGCAGCTGTAAAATAAACCAGGCTTTTGTCACCTCTGTTATTTCACCATTTTAATGGTCTGAAATAAAACAATTTTGTCATCAACTGTTTGGTTACCATATTCATCGAATAAAACTTTTATGTTCAACAAAGAAATACAACTGATGACAGGATTTTCATTTCTGGATGTCCCTTTAACTTACAGTTCCAAAATTAGTGGTAACTTTTAGGCTAAGTAGCCATTGGTACCAATGGTTCTACAATCTACTTACGACGTTTTGGGAAATGCAGCCAACTTTTCAAACAGTATATACTTTATATACATACATTACATATATAAAAAATTACAATATTATATGACCAGTCAGAAAACAATCTTGTGACTCTTGTACAGAAAAAAATCCCTGAACTAAGTCATAACCATTAAAAAGGCCATCAAAAGAACCACCATACTGACAGGAAATCCTTTGCCCTCTCATAAGCCGTCAAAATGTGTGCCAACACAAATCCCTCACGCTGACAAAGGCCAGTAAATTTTGAGCGACGAACGTTTGACTGAAGAGTGTGACGGTACTTACCATCATGAATTGAGATCACAGAGACACATAGCCAGGAATTCCCAGAACACGGTGCTCTCTCAGAACAGAAAGACACATACTTTCAGGAACTTAGTAGCTTACAGAAGGAAATCTAATTATCTGTGCAATAAATCGTGAGGTGTGAACAAAACAGGCCCCCAAAAAGTGTTGTCAGCTGTTTTCTAAAACCCTGTGGTCAGTACGTACCCAACAGTGGTAAAAACCAGCGGACCAGAAAGGAGAACCTGGTGCTTTGTACTCTCATCCAGACATCCCAATACTATCCAGAGCACTTTCTAATGGCGCACAATTGGAGAATTTTGCCAGTTGGCTCTTCAAAATCAACCCTGAAAACTACAAAATTCAAATCTAGAGAGGCAGAAAACACTTGATTTTTAATCAAGATGGAAGGCCTGTTATTTATAGATGCAATTTCATCAGAATACCTTCATGTTTGACAACAGCACATGGGTGACAAACGTGTGTATGAAGTGAATATTTCTTTAGATGTTGACTGGAGCAGAATATGTGCACTCTCTTGCGGCAGACGAAGGGAATTACTTGTTTCATAGGGAGAGAAACATTTTGACCAAGGGTCAATTTACCATTTGTATTTTAGCATTTACACACATGGCTGAACAGGTCAGAACCGCTCTGACGACGGCCATGAGGTCATCGTCTACAAAGGAAGAGGAAACGCTTTCGTCTGTGTGGACTACCAACTATAAATAGTGAATTATGAGTTATACAGAAGAGTTTTATTTAAATGCCAAACTGTAGGACGACAGAGTAATTTTCGCCTTTACTGTGAGGAAGAAAATAACAAAAATATGAACCAGAGCGGTCTGGCACTTGCTCCAAAACCTCGGCACTTGCTAATACCAAGAACTATGAATAACCTCACATGTTTTTTGTTTTGTTTAAGACCAAAATTTCTCCATCTCTCTCTGTGTGCATGTGTAGACAACCACTTCACATAATCATATATATATATACACTGTATATGCATATAAAAATAGCATTTAAAAGGTTAAAGATGTTTTTTCTACTGAGTTGTATGACAGCAACTTTAGCTTGTCTTTGTTCAATGCAAAATTGATAAAATATTTGAATGAATGAGGAACAAAAAAATCAATAGCCACCGTATGTGCTAAAACAATGCAAACTAGGATCAACCACAATTTATCTTCCGTGCATCACAAAAGTATGTTCTTGTAGATGTCTCCCCCTAGTGGAAACGCTCTCCTGACTTAGCTTTAGGGGTCTGGGGCAGTATGACAGAAACGTCAGATGCTAATATCATCTCAACTAAAATTGCTATGGTTACTAGAGTAAAGAAATTCCTAAACTCATACATTAAGATCATGAAAACATGAATTCAGACCCAATAGTCTGTGTCATTTCATCAATGTTTAATATCTGTCAACAGTCAATTAGTAAAAAAGAAGCAATGAGCCAAACATGGTGTGAAGATTGGTGTGTTTACAGTACATTTATATTATTTTACATTCGAGCACATAAACATGCACATTAAATTCAGAAACATTGTGTGTTTAAACACACACAAATACACACAAAATTTACACATACTCATAAAATTGCCAGTAGGAACTCCAAGACAAAATGTCTGACTTAAGCTGATATTCCTCCTCATTGAAATGAATTAAAGGAAGTCTCAGAATAATCATCTTTTGGTTATTACCTTTGATTGCCCATCAGGCTGATTCAGATTCAGTGGATTTGTAGCTTTCGTTGCTTTCTGGTATCTTATTTTTCCATAAAGAGAAAGTCTTCCTGTGAAAGCTTATATTTGACACACACAGACTGTCCAGAAATCCTGGGTTTGAGTTTAAAAACGGCCTCAGAGTGAATAAAATTAATATTTGAACACCCTTTGGAAATGGAAAGGAAAACAGAAGCATTGGTGATTTCATTTATAATCCATTATTAGATTTTGTGCATTTTTGTGCAATGTGCATTAACATACCTGTGTTGTGTTTAAGAGACAGAAAACCACACTCAGAATAAGTTGGAGATTTTTTTCACGGGTGATGACCAAAATGTAGCCGATGACCCAGGACAGGCCGAGCATCACAGCCAGAGAGAAACTGCTCAAAATCTTCTTCTTTAGAGAAGTTTTCCGTGAACTAAACAGCAACAGTGTTATTGGTATTCTCATAAATGCCTTTTGGACTTTTCTGGTCCCAAAGTAAACATACCTGTTTAAGTTAGGGTTGGTGCTGCATATGTTGCGAGAAAAGTGCAGCAGTATTGCCATGTTTGAGAGCAGCATGAGCATTAACGGGAGCAAGAATCCCCAAAACATGGGTTTCCCCATATTGAACTTCTGTTTGTGGTCCAGTGAAGCCAGCCAGCAACTGCATCAAAGAAGAGTGACAACTGAACTATTGCAATCCAGAGAGAACAATAAAAAAATACACAAATAAAAACATTTAAAGGGTTAGTTCCCCAAAAATGAAAATTACTTAACCTCATATCATTCCAAACCCATAAACCCTTAGTTACACTGCACGCGTCTGTGGCACGTTACAGCTCCGAGGTTTTGTTCAGTCCTCCACGCGGTGCCAACTAATACCAGAAGCATTTCAGAAGCGAAGCGACTGGATACGCAAGACCACGTGATTTGCCTGTCCAGACGTGGTTTTTCTTGATATATTGGTGTGCAATACAATGGAGTCTGCACAGGGTGTTTATTTTGAAATTGACTGTTTTTTTTTTTACTTTTATTTTGTATTTATGGTGCACCTTGGACATGGCGGCAGTCAAAAATAGGCTATCTTTAGTGAAACGTTGCAGAGATCCGCTTCTGGGAACGATTCCGATACACGCTGTGTTGTGGCTGGTGTAAACACAAGCATTGACTAGAATGGTCTTGATTAGCTAAGTTAGTATCCGTAATGCGTATCGCAGCCATAATGGGCCTTTCACACAGGACACGAAATGAGCTGCTCTATGAAACTCATTCATTTCAATGGCTTGCGCTACACAAAGACGTTGTGTTGCTGCATCGACCAAAGCGCAAGCACAGTGGTGTGCACTATTGACGTCCTTGCGCGAAAGGCTGGTCATGAGCCTGATATGTCAAGGCTAGGCATCCACAATCAAGTGAGCCAACCTCGCAGTGACATTCGTCACACATAGGCTGAGGTCCATCGCTGTGCGTAGTTCCTGCATTAACTGTGTGCAACAGATCAAAACCATGCACCTCAGGGGAAGAAAGGCACTGGAGTGGGACGTTGCTGTTCAGCATGCCCCACCCCAAGATACCAATCATCCTGTCTTGAGTATTTGGGACACGGTGGAGGATTTCACTCGAGCCTGACGCTCTCAGCAATGCAAGCAAGGGTGCTTGAGCTACTGTTTATGTTTGCTGAACAATGTTCATATGTGAATAAAAGCCTAAATTAAATCGGTTCACCGGGTTAAATTAGCTTTATTTGTGTTTTGAAGATGAACGAAAGTCTTACAGGTTTGGTACGAGGTAAGGGTGAGTAAATGACAGAATTTTCCTTTTTGGGTAAACTATCCCTAGGGCTGGTTTAACAGGCAGGGCTTAGATTAAGTAGCCTCGCGAGACCATCCTGATCTCGCGAGCTTTCAAGGTTTCACTCGCAGATCAGTCTGGATACTTTCCGTTAAAGAAAATTTGGGAGCAGTTCACCAAACGACGTCCAATCAGCGTTGACTTTGAGGCGGGATGAGGTGTGACGCAATCGAATCGGAAGCAACGCGATCTAGAAACATTTTCAGACAGTGGTAGTCCTAATTCTTTTAGCCGCTCGCTAATGCTTTTTTCTCTTGCATCCTTCTTGTGAAATATGGACCGGGCAGCTGAAATGGTGCCTTTTATTCGCAAATTGTAGTTACATAAACGGCAAATATCCTTTGCCGACATGTTGCTTATTAGCTGAGCTAACGAGCCTTTACCTGCAGCAGCAAGTTAGTACGTCATGTGCTTCGTTGATCTGATTGGTTGATTTGGCCCGTCTATCACCAACATAGGCCAATCAGCTAACCAGTATTTTCGACCCTTACCAAAACTACTTCAACAGAAGGTTTCCAGATGGATATGCGGAGCAAATCCATCTGGCGGAGTCAGGTTATAGATTAAGCAAGGGTTAGATCTTAGTAGCTCTTTTAAAGGTACCTTGAAAACAGGGCCGGCGATTGCTATAGGCGAACTCAGGCGGTTGCCTCAGGCGCCAACTGTGTTGGGGGCGCGCGGGCGCGCGCTCTGACGTCGCCTTGACCTACTCTGCTACTCCCCATTAATCGAGAAATCACAGAGTTAGAATGAAAAAAAGAAAAATGTTTATTAAACATGGTCATCCTAAGGCGCCCCTCAGCCACACGTTTAATAACTTAATTACTGATTATTAGATTGAATTGATGATTATTGTCGATCTTTTTCGGGGGGTTGCGTTACGTCGGGCAAGTGCTCAGCTGCGGTCGCGTTAATCGGAAATGAAGCGGTATAAATAAACCCTCTGGTCCACAGGGATGAACACAGAGAAAGCAACAAAATAAAAAGAAAGTCCAGTTTAAAGGTAAGCCTTCTCATCTCAGACATTAAAGTGTCAAACGCAATAAATCCGGCGTAGCAGCCAACTTGAGATTCCCGGTGACCAACGTGCTTTTTGGGCCGAGACATCTCATAGCCTACTTTTATTTATTTTTTGTCTTAACGGCCCATAAAACTCGTACATCGGCAGCCCATTCGTTTTGTTTTGCTTAATTGCCGACGTTGAGTTGCTTCCAAGTCCATAGCTTACTTATAGAAATTTGTACAAAACTAATTATGAAAGTTTCTTATATATTTCATTGCATTTGTTTTACAATATAGCCTATTATGTTGGAGTGTAATGTAGACAAGAGGTTTGAATTTTTATTTGTTCAATTTGCACACTGAATTGCAGCAGATTGATGAATTTAACATTTAAATTTGATTTAAAAATGAATTAAACATTAAAATGCACAACAGTTGGGACTCCAAAACCCCCTTAGTTGTAGCAGCCAGGTAATAATTGTAATTTATCTACAACAAGTTACATTACACAGATAAAACAATGCAGCTGTAGGATGATAGAAATATCCTTGAACGTTATTTGTAGCATTTGTATAAACAATTTATTACAGATCCTTCAACTTGTTGAAGTTTTGGAGTGATTATAAGAGTATTTTTGTTAAATTTAGTATACTCATCATCAGTTTTGGGCATATTACTTAAAAAAATTAGTTACAGTTACTTCTCACAAATTCTCACAGAGTTAGTAACTGAATTAAATCATTATAAAAGTAACTAATTACCAGGGAAAGTACCTATTGTGTTAAAAAAGTTAAAATAGGCCTAACTTGGATGCACCCAATATTAAATATGTTAAATTAATTAAATGGATTGGACACTATAGAGTAAATTACTATTATAAAACATTGTACACTTATCTACACTATTGTAATGTTGCTGTGGGACAATGTGGGTGACACCAATAAAATGCAATATATTATTTTAAAAATTATCATTACTATAGTAGAACAATACATAACATACATACTGTACATAATACACAATTTTTAATATTTGATATTGCACAGACCACAACTGGCCACCAAATAAGTTGGAAAAAAATTTATGCTTAAATGTACCAAAAATAAAATAATAATAAAAAATGGGGGGGGGGGGCGCTAAAATCAATCTCGCCTAGGGCAACTAAAGGGATAGAACCGGCCCTGCTTGAAAATAAACATTAGTGTGCATCTTTAGATAAAACAGTGGCACAAACATAAAACAGCTCAAACATGCATTTTAGTCTGGGACTAGGCTTAAGCCTTGTCAGTGAGTCTGCATATATAAGAAGTAAAGTTGGAAATATTTGATACTTACAACTCTTCTTGTCGATAACCTAAAGGCTCTTTCACTCTGTAGGTGGAACCCAATGAGATACCAACAATAACAGCGGGTAGAACTAAACAGAAAAAGATTTATTGACATTTTATGACAATATATATTGGATATATCATTTCATATTTAGGGTTTAGTCTTTTGTTTGATTTTGCTGTTAATACCCAGGTTGCAGGGGTGGGTGAAAACAAAAAATATTATTTACCAATATTCTATATAAAAAAAGATTAAAAATACAAATTTTTTTATTTATTAAAATACAGTAATAACTAAATTATCTTCTCGCCAAGTCATTAGTGTTTTTTTCCATGGTTACTCTAGATAATGCTTAAAAGGAGTAGTTCACTTCAAATTACCCCATGATTTACAGTACTCAACCTCAAGCCATCTCAGTATATCTTTGTATGTCTTTCATTCAAATGCAATCGGAGTTAATAAACACCCTGACGCTTCCGAGCTTTATAATAACAGTGGATTGCAAATATCCAACCTGATCACACCAAATGCGTCTTTATAGCACGCAAGTGTATTGTCGTGTAATATATACGCTAAAGTGAGTTTTTACGTGCATTTGATACGCATTGGTTAGTTAGGTTAAGTTTAGGTGTGGGGTGAGGTGCGTGTGTATTAGACGCTTGCTAGAATTAGTGGTGTGGGGTGCGTGTGTATTATACGCAAATGAACTGCGTATCAATTGCACGACAAAAACTGCATCTCATATGCACGTAAAAACTCATTTTCGCGTATATATTACACGACAATACACATGCATGTTATAGAGACGCATTTACATGAGAACAGGCTGAAATATCAGTTTGAAGCTCAAAAACGTGCATCCATCCATTATAAAAGTGCTCCACATGGCTCCTGGGGGTTCTTAAAGACCTCTGAAGCAAATCGATTCATATTTAAAAGTGCCATATGTATTTTTAGCCGTCTCTATCGAGTGATGTTCCAGATTGCAACTAATTTTTACAAGAGCGCTCAAGCTCTTGCGCATGCTCGAACACAAGACGTGTAAACTCCCACTGCAACGTTACAGTAATAGGGTACTTTTATCAGATTGACGTTGAATTAATGCTCCATGCTCGTACCATGATAACATTGCATTTGTGGTGTTATCTAGCATAAGGCATTTCACGAACTATTCGTGTATCTTTCACAATCAGCAATGTCAACATAGGTGAATGTATAATATGATAACGAAAACGATTGGGAAACTAACGTTGGACTGAACAATTTCAGTGTAACATAAGATCGTAGAAAAGTGACATTACTGTACGGAACGTGTCTGGAAAAGTTTTTTATAAACAATATGATAGTAGCGGAATGAGTTACGTTAGACAGTAGATCTAATACATAAAACAAGAGTTACATCCTAAAGCACCTACTTTTTGCTATCCTGGAACAGTCTTTTGTATTTATTTCATGTCTCATATATGTTGTAGTTTACCTTGCTGTTTCATTACGTTTACCATTATTTCAGCATATCTGAAAACTTTTAATATATCACAATAAAAATAGCCATAAAATAGTGATCCATGTTTTTTTCTAAGTCGATCCGATTCACGTTTGGCCTGACTAGCTTCAGCAGAAAACATTTTGTTTTGTATTGTTTTTTATATTCACTGCCATTGTATGGATGAGCACAAGCAGGACATTTTGTTTCTAATACTCTTTTTGTGATGCCTAAAAGAATGAAGGGCATTAGCATTGGAACAACACCAGGGTGAGTAAATGATGAGAAATGATTCAATAAAAGAAAAAAAAACAGCTCATAAGAATAATTGCTCATGAATTGGACCAAACTTGCACTGTATATGTTTTGAAAGCAGTTTGTGAGGAAAACTCAACAGAAAGCAATGCTTTCTTGACATTTAAAAAAAATGGATTTATTTTGATGTGGTGCTAATGATTCATCAGCAGAAAAGTGTCACAGGTACAGTAACACTGGCATAACCGCACTAAAAATGTGAATATTTGTACCATATTTGATATATTTATGCATATATTGTTTTAACCCATACTGTAAACCAAGGTGTTAGTCATAAACTATGCAATATATTAGTGTTTTGTTCAAGACCCCTACCCCATCCAATAGCCAGGGAGACCTTTTGGAAACCATGGAGGTGTTCCAGACACTCCGTTTTTGAAGAGGAGGAACACATTAACGCCGTACAGAGTGTTCCAGGTGAACGTGGCCAACAGGAAGTACTGAAGCAGAGCTGTAAATGCTGTACAGGGACCCTCGTCTGGGTACTTGTGATGGTCTGTCTCGGGAACTTTGTTCTGACCAGACAACTTTGCCACACTCAGATGTTGGACAGGGTTGTTTATGCCGAAGATGAAGAGAAGGTAGAAAACCGTCATGCTCATGCAAATGTTCACAACTAGTAGAGTAGGACTGCCTCCTCTTGACTTCCTGCGGCAAAAGTGCATTTTCATAAGTTATAAAAAGTTTCACCTCCCAAATAGCTGTGGCTATGTTTAACAGTGTAAACTATAAGCCTTTACCTGGTTATGATTTGGTACACAGCTGTGACAAACAGACCCAGTACAGACAGAGCACAGCCGGTGATGCTTATCCAATGCAAGGCTTCAGAATACTGATAGTTGGTATCAAATGTCTGCGGAAAATGACACTAAAATTCTAGTTGCAATGGACTTTAATTCACTGCATCACAGAGTTTACACTCTTAAAATTAAAGCTTATTTATTGGCATCTTTGGTTCATTGGGATTCCATGGAACATTTACATTGCTCAGAAGATTGTACATAGCGGAGAATGGCTCTTCTGAAAAATGGTTCTTTTAAGAATTTTTCAGTTAAAGGTTATTTGGTGAAGCAAATATGGTGTTTATCTTCCATTGGCATTGCTCTGAAAACCACCTTTAATTTTTAGAGTGTACTGACCCATTTAAGTCAAATATCAATAAAATGTACATCCTTTTACAAATAAATCTTACCATCAGAATGGCAAAGTTTGCATTTTCAAATTTTTCGGTATACAGCTGCATACTACATGACCTGAGGGGTTCGATGTTTTGGAGCAGCCTTCTGGGCTCCAGTCATTTTTAGTGTAACTCCAAAACACACATGCAAAGTCGTTGAGTGATAGTGTGGAATTGGACCTGAAAGTTCAACAAGTACAACAAATTCATAAATACCATGCCCGTGCCGAACCTCTGTCAATATGTTTGATAGCGAGGAACATCGCTGTATAGTTCTTTAGAAAAAGCTTATTTCTAGTGAACTTTACACTCTTAAAAATAAGGTTCTTTATTGACATCAAAGGATCCATGGAATCTTTACATTGCACAGAAGGTTCTTCATAGTAAAAAAGGGGTTCTTTAGAATATTGAAATGCTTTTCACACTACGAAAAAAATGGTTAAGAACTATAATGAAAGGTTCTTTAGGGGGACCTTTTATTTTTAAGAGTGTAAGGCCTAAAAATTTTAATTTCATTATTAATAAGCTAAAAAAAGTGTGCCCAGAGGTATGTGTTGTTGGACTAGCTTCTCACCGATGGTGTGACTACAAACTTAATGTTTTCAAACCCAAGATTTTCTTGAAGGTTAGCAGATATTACTCTTCTTTTGGTATCCAGAGAAGGTTGAAAGCTTTTTGACTGAAAGAACTGATCGCTATCATAGAGAACAAACCCAATATCTTTGTCAAAACCTACAGAAAGAATGACAAAGTTACTATAGTTAAAATATCACTTTCAACAGATAATTTAATGTGGAATAATCACAAAATACAACAAGAGGGAAAGTAGACCTTTACTGAACGTGATATTCATTTGTAAGTCAATGTTCTCTTTGGAAATCTCAGCCTGTGTTGTATCCAGTTTTATTCTGTCAGGTAAAAAGGTATCACTCTGCCCTGAAGAAATGAAGATAAACATATTAGGATATATTTACTTTATGTATAAGTATACTAATTTCAAAATACTAGTTGTACAATTGAAAGTATATTTCAAAACTACTTGTGACTAAATTGGCCAACTTTTCAAGCGGAACAGTTTACAACTACATTTTTCATTGGTTCTGCAACTTACTACAAGTATACTAATAGTTTGCTCTCTGATGTTGTGTTGAAATACTGATACTAGGTCACTCTTGGGAGCCCCAAATACCTTTGATGCATTCAGAAACGGCCCATGCATTCACACCATGTCGCAACATGTGGCGTTCTACTCAGAGCTGTCCTTGTACTCGTACAGTAATTATGCATCTCTATGGTAACACTATCAACGCCTAAATGAATATGCAGTGGACTGGTGGGACAGGTTGAAGCCTTGTAGAACTGTGAGTGCGAGTTCTACAAGGTCATGTACACTTTTCACAATTTTGAATCTTGTCATTTTGACTTGCTCTTTTTTTCGATGAGAGTTCTGTTGTATTTAAGCTTCAAAATGAGCACAAACTCACCTTTAAAAGAGGTTAATTGCACTTGTTTGATTGGAGTTTGCCCCTTCAGTGACTGCACTGCCATGTTCGGTTGCACCAGCAATGGATTTGAATTCTCACGCAGAGAGAGTTTCTGTAGAGTCTGTGTTAGTCTAAACAAACACAATGCAAAGTCAGATAGCAGGTCAAAAAGAAAGGGCTTATGAATTTGGTTGAGATGGTTCTGTGTGTCAATGTACAGTGCATTGAGTGTGAATTGTTTTGTTACTCATTTATTGCAGCTTGGTCGACAGAGAAGTACATCCCATGACTTGCGTTCAGGAGCTGACTGACGGTGGCGACTGCTGACACTGCAATTACCTGAACAATAAAGAAAAAGAGTTTCTCAAAACAACTCTGGTTTGTATGCACTGATGAGCCAAAACATTATGAGCGGTCACAGGTGAAGCAAATTTCATTGATCATCTACTAATAAGACCACATATTAAGCTCTGGGTAGATTAGATGGTAAGCAAACAATAACAATCCTTGCAATCCTGTTGAATGGGCAGGAATAAAGATATGATCGCATTTGATAAGGTCCAAATTGTTATTGTAAGGCATTTGGGTCAGAGTATCTCTGAAATGGAAAAGCTTGTGGGTTGCTCCCGGTCAGCAGAGGTGAGAATTTACCAATAGTGGTCCGAGAAGTGGTAAACCACAAACTGGCGACAGGGTGTTGGGCACCCAAGGCTGGCTACAACACACAGTGCATCTCACTTTGCTGGGTCTGCGTAGCTCAAACCAGTGTGTCTCAGGATGACCCCAGTCCACAATCTAAAGCGTCTACAATGAGCTCAACAGCATCGAAACTGGACCTTGGAGTAGTTGAAGAAGGTTGACTGGTCCAATGAGTCCCGTTTTCTTTTACATCACATGGACGGCTGTGCACGTGTGCACCATTTTACTTGGGGAAGGGATGGCACCAGGATTGCAAAACATTGTGGTTGATTATGTAAAGTGTTCTGTACCTGGAGTAGTCAAATTAGTTTATCTGTCTATTTTATGTACAGTTTGGAAAATTAGGCACTGGCATGCAATGTTTACACTGCGTATGGAAATAACAGCATGCAAATTAGGAAAAACAAGTTGTGCCGAGTAAATGTTTCTTCAGCGTCAAATCAGCATATCAGAATGATTTCTGAAGGATCATGTGACACTGGAGAACGAAGGTAATGATGCTGAAAATTCAGAAGATTCTTGTAATTTGTAATCATATTTTGCAACATGCAATAAATGCAGTCTTGGTGAGGTCCTGTACACATACACACAGTTTAAATGGAGAAAATCTGGAAATGTCCCTCATGACAGATTGAGACTTTAAATTTTAAAATCTGTTAAAGGCTTAATAAGTACCGTGTTTTGTTCAGTTTCACCACGGGAGAGCAGGATGTTGGATATTTTAACAGCACTTGTGATGTTGTGGGCTGTTAGCCGTTCCGGTTTGGATGTGAGGATCTGGGTACTGGAGGCTAAGGTGAGGACCTCAGCTTGAGTAGCTCCAGTAAGCTTCATTAAAAATAAAAATTATACAATCATGCATACGTTTATGTTTTCATCTGGGGAAAATGTATTATATATCACAATCGTTAGACATTGATTACTTACATTTTTGTTAATGGTATCCAGGGTCAAACCACAATCTAGAGTTTTTGGAGGATCAAATAAGTGAGTAGATATATTACAGAGGGCTGAAGCTTTGGGGATTCCAGCTGAAAAACATTCATGTTAAATGAAGAGATCTTTAAAGGAGAGAGTATATTGTAAATACTGAAAGATAGGAAATTATGGAAATACCATTTGCTGTATTTGATGGACATCGCTCATATGAGGAAGCAAACTGGCCTAAGAACGTTTTTGGAAAGGTGAATTCACTAGTTTGTGTCTTTTGTTCAGGGCAGAAATTTGCTGTAAATAAAAGACAAGTCTGTCAGTAACCTTGACAGCTTAATCAAGATTATACATATGCAATATTTCCAATGGGTTTTACAGATGTTGCAGGTAGGTCCAGTCCAATCGTCTATGCAGAGGCAGATCCCGTTTTGTAAGGTACCCTTGTTTTCACACACCAGACTGGGTTTGGTCATTGTTGTGCTCGGGGCAGTTGTAGTGGTGGATCTCTGGGTTCCAGTCTGGAGTGTTGAGGTGCTGATTGTTGTATTGGTCGAATTCATTTGACACAGAGTCTGTTCAAAAACAGCTGTTTACAGAGACAAAACATTAAACAAAAGGTATCTGGTCATGTTGCTCCTCCTGCAAGTTTTTTTTTTCTCATGTCGGCTGCACACAACTGATCACGCTTTGCAATTATCCTATTTCTACCCCTCAATTTTTCTCTTTCATTGCCAGTGTGTTTTGTCAAATTGACTACATGTTTAATACTAGTTGTCTCATTTTTGTTTTTTTGTTCTTTTGTTTATTCAGCCCGGCTTTCCATTCCAGTGATTCCTGCTTCCTCTCGCTATTGTCTTGCTCTGATGGATTATTTTCTATCTGTTCCTGTCTGTGTTTTAACGTGTTGAGTCCGTGTGGCAAATTAATTTGATGAAAAACATTTTCTCATGTATTATCTCATTATTTCATCTGACCCCATAAATGAAAAGGTTTTAATGATTAAGGCATCATTAAGGCTAGGTTTATACAGAAACGATTCTGAAGAGAAAACGCAAAAGTGGCATTTAGACGAGCGTTTTGGGTGGGAAATCTGCATACATATGGTGACGCAAAAGCGTGTGAAATTCGATGTAGAATGCACTCCAGGCGGCTAGGTGCCAATGTGAAGCACTGCCAAACAACAACACCAAGTCCACGCGCCTGTGTACAACCTTCACTCTCAAGCAGACTTTTGCGTTTCTACCCTTTACACGGGAAGATTTTCATTTTTCTTTTATTTAAGATTTCCACTCTGGAGGGTGGTTTCACTTTTTGCATTTTTAAGCCCCCAAAACGGCATGGCTGTGTAACGAAAGACACATCCGATAAAATATCTTAACATTTTCATCCGCGAGCGTTCTTGTGTAAACAGGGCCTAAATGTGAGTGAATTTTTCACTATTCTTTTGAACTCTTTTTTTGAATATAATTGTCAAAGCTAGTTAGACTAAGATCAAAGGTTTACAATTTATTATCTCAGGTAAATTCAAAGATAATCAATACAATAACATCAAATGAGTATAAGATGTAGGTTAAATACCGAACATTTAGAAACACATCATGCAAAGTGCCGTTCATCCACTTTGCATCACAGGCTAATTTTAATTTACAAAATGTGCCGATTCTCCTGTTGTATTTCTTTATATAAACAGAAACTTCTTTCACTGGAAACATGGAAATTTACATTCAGAGGTTACACCTTTTGAGGGCATGAATCCGTTTATCTGGAAGACCCACCCCCTTTCTGTACGGTCATCTCTAAACTCCTAAAAACCTTATTACCTTTAGTTTTACCTCTTTGAGAATGAGACTTTTGTACCAGTCACACTGAGACAGTTCGAATGATATCAAACATGAGTAATACTGTATGATAATTATTCACCTTAAAACCATATAAGTTGGCAAACTGGACCAGATTTTAATAAGAATGTCAGGTGATCTCAGCATGAGAGAGTGGGGGAGAGGGAAAGATTAGAATGATTCTGAGGTGAGACTTGCGTCTCGAATGTTCAAATGTTAATTTCCTTTGTTCTTCCAGTAGCTCTTTCTTCCAGTTCTTCCAGTTTTCCCAGTCTTACAGTCTGCCTGGGTCTGAGTCTCTGCCTGTTCTTATGGACTGTATAAACTGGCTGGAAGTTCTGATTTGGATTTTTCCCTGTTCCTGCTTTTGTGAGCTCAACTGACCTCTTCCTCTGTTATCTTTCCGTCTGTATGGACTTTGATATTTTTCTGGGCCATTAATTGACTGTTATACATTTTTCTGCATTTGAGTCCTATTCCTTAAAGGGTTAGTTCACCAAAAAATGAAAAATTGACTATTTCAACGTTGTCTTTAATAACTTTTCTGGGTCGGCAGATGCTGAATGAAGGAGTGAGCCAGCTCTCAGATTTCAGTAAGTAAGTAAGAGTTTTCGGTAACACTTTACAATAAGGTTCGTTAGTAAACATTAGTTAACTACATTAGTTAATATGAACTAATAATGAATAGCACATATACAGCATTTGTTAATCTTTGTTAATGTTATTTTCAACATTTACTAATACTTGATTAAAATCTTGTTAACATTAGTTAATGAACAAACAATGAACAGCTTTATTTTTATGAACTAACATAAACAAAGATGAACAAATGCAGTAACTAATGTATTGCTCATGGTTAGTTCATGTTAGTAAATACATTAAGTAATGTTAACTAATGAACCTTATTGTAAAGTGTTACCAAAGTTTCATTTTTGGGTGAATTAACCCTCAGATCCCTGACTTTATCAACCTGTGATCACTTGTGTTTAGTCACAGCCAAAGTCCCTGTACAAATCTGGTCCAGTTTGCCAACTTATTCCAAGTACCAGCTAGGAAAGAAAGTAAGACAGGAAACTTGAAAAGTTCAACTAGCTTGAAAAGATATCAATCTCAGTTTGTTTTTATTTTAAGTGCCATTTTAGTCACGGGAAATCTGAAAGTCTCAAACAAAACTTTAGTTAAAACATCAAAATTAAGGGCTAATTGAGCTAAAGCAACAGTCATTTGTATAGGTCAGATCAGAAGTAGCTTAATGTAACAACTATTCACTTTTTGCACCATATACACAAACACATCACATAAACTCCCTTGATGTGATTTGTAGTCATATGTATAGTGCATTAGTCAAATTAGTAGGTTACTTCTATTTCACAAGAATTGGGAAAATTAGGATGTGACATGGAGTGTTTACACAGAACTGTGATATGCAAAACACCAATATGGAAATGAACCCAGAAAACTAGCACACGAATAAGGAATTGTAATCACAATGTAATATTGTAAAAAAAAAAAATACATTTAAAAAAAAGTATTATAGTGGAGAAATGTGATTTATAATTGCTATTAATTGTTAATAATAATAGTATGGTCAATACAATCTATGCATTACTATATAAATACATAATAATAATAATAATAATAAATATATATATATATACATATATTTATATAGACACATACATACAGATACCTAGATACATACATATATAAATTTTAGATATGTATGTATCTATGTATGTATAATAATGATACATAAAAAACGTACATGTCAATATATATATATAGGCCTATATATATATATATATATATATATATATATATATATATATATATATATATATATATATATATACATTGACGTACGTTTTTTATGTATCATTATTATGATACATAAACTATTCATATAATTAACTTGTATAACAATTCTAACAATTTCAAAAGTGAACCTTACCGGCAGTAAAGATTAAGAGTAGAAAGTGGTCCATTATACAAGACAAATACAAAACTTACTGCTATGAAGTCTTGTTACTGTCTGGTTTATAAAGGGCTGGATCTTTGCTGGAGTGGGAAGTCCATCAGTCAAGGAAATAACCACCCATATCCACTAATACTTACATTACAGACCGAGCTAAACAATTAAAGTATATTACCTATTATTCTTTGTTATTCACACAGGAACAGCACATATATCTTACCAATCTTTTTTTTAGGGTATCTCTAAAACAGGGGTTCTCAACTCCAGTCCTCGCGACCCACTGCTCTGCATATTGTGTATGTCTCCCTTGTTTAACACACCTGATTCAGATCCTCAGCTCGTTATGGTAGACATGCTAACGAGCTGAGGATCTGAATCAGGTGTGTTTAACAAGGGAGACATATGTGCGTCCAAAATCTCCACTCAAAGCACTACTCCCTACCCCCTATGTTGGGGTTAGAGGGCAGAGCACTATATAGTGAGCTCACCAGCACAATAGAAACACCACTTTCGGACACTACTCGATCGTCTCTCTGCGCCGTTGATTACATCATCTGTCAGCTGGTGCCGAGCCGGCTCTGGGCTAAATAGATTTTTAAAAATAAATACATTACATTATATTGAGCTTATTTCTCCAAAATTTAAAAACTAAAAGTGAATTCTGGACGTTTTTGTTATAATGCCCTACTCCACACATGATTATAACTTATTTTTACGATCAGCGCAATGCATGATGGTATGTAGGGCTTAGGCTAGTGACCATCGGTTGTTCACTACTTTCAAAATGCATTCTGGGATACATTGAGTGGACTATATAGGGTATAATAATCATCACTATACATTCGGACAGCACTACAAAATGGCGAGCTCACTATATAGTCCACTATATAGTGAGTAATGGGAGATTTCGGACGCAGCAATACACAATATGCAGAGCAGTGGGTCGCAAGGACTGGAGTTGAGAACCCCTGCTCTAAAACATGCATGCAAAACTATTCGAGGGATATTGGGAAATTGAAACTGAAAGCTCAAGAATCAACATGTTTAATGCTGAAACTCATGAATGATGTAGAGGAATAAAACAAATAAACAGTTTCTACTTTCTACAAGAATGAATGTATTTTTTTGTGTAATGATTAGTGTACTTAACTTACCTATATCCCACCTCAAAAGCAAGATAAAACATGAACACAATAAGGACATTTTACCCAAAAAAAAAAAATGATGTAAGTGGTTAAAGAAGTTGTAGAAGCTGGCGCAATCTGATTTCAGGGGTGCTTTATAGTTTTCTGGTCTATGACGTCACCCATGACATTTCGGGCTGATTTTACCTGTGCTTCACAACGTAATCACGCAGGGTGTGCGTGTTTCTTACTCTGTAAATATTTTCTTCTTCAGCAACCACTGGAGGAGGTACGTCTCTAGCACCAGACCCTGGGGAGGAAGGAATCAGAGGATTATTGTATGGTTTCAGGAGTGAGACATTTTTTACAATGGGGTAATGTTGTTAAGAATTTACACAACACAAGGCTTGATTTAAATTGTTCAATTAAATTGAAAAAAGTTACACAAATAAATACAATAAAGATACAAATAAAGACAAATAAAGAGAAACGTTTTTGAATAGATCTACCACTAGTATTCATAGGGCTCTATCTTGCAGCCGGCGCAAATGACTTTATTCACTGACGCATTTATCATTCCTATTTTGCACTCGCGCAAAGCGGGCTTTTTCCCTCCACAGACACACGTCGGTAAACTAGGACATGAACTTGCGCTCCCTGGGCGGGTCGGCGCAAAAAGGAGGCATGTGTCGGCACAAACATTCCCTAGTGGTATTTTGCAGTTCCAGAAAACAATTGCGCCAATGACCAGAAAAAAACTGGTCTAAAGTCAGTGGTGCGTTGCACGTACATTCAGATGCTATTTTAAGCGTGCATGCTTGGCCATAATACAGAGTGTGAACAACGCAGATACACTGTAGATGATTCTCTCATCTACACAGATGCATTTCACTTTTTGCAAATGATACATTATTATAAGGAAAAATATATAAACATGAGGGAAATCATTGTTTTGTCCATGACGATGGGAAAAATAGGCATAAAGCTTACACATTTACCCAAATTATCATATGCATGTTTAACCGAAGCTAATTTGGGTGGGTTTGTCTCATCCCCAATGTCACTTCTCTTTCTTTCACGGCCCTGACGAGACATCGATCTCCTCGGCTGTGAACCGATTGAAAGCGCGTCACTAGTATTGCGCCACGGAACAAGCACACCTCGTTCATCACGCTCTTAAAGGGAATGTGATATGACGCTCTTATTGGTTTGTTTCCTGTTATGCCCAAACCACACCTATGAATAATGAAGCTACTTCAGACCAACCCCTTTTAGATTTACGCCAGGTGCAAGAGTCATTTATCCCGCCGGTTAAATAGCAACAGTGCTGGGATCCGCCCACAAAGTTACTTGCACTTTGCGCTGTGACACTTGTGTTTCAGATCGTTAAAATAGGGCCCATAGACAGAAACTAAATAAAGTAATCAAATGGAAAATTACACTGGATAGTATTTTAGTCCTGAATAAATTAAACACAACGCTATTAATCCTGATTCCTTTAACTTAAAGCTCTATTTTGTTGTTTTGACGACAAAATTAATGACCAACACATATGGTTACCGTCACTTTAAGAGCTAGTGCATGGATTCTCTGTTCATTATACTGGCATGCATTTTATGCTTATTAAAGATAAAACCGACTATGTTTAGACCATTATACTCAAGATGACTGAAATTGACACAGTTGTGAGTGTTAAAGCAGTATAGCTAATCCGTAAAAAATAACTTTTGTTACCGGCCAGCTGTTGTTGAGATGGATTTTCTATGAATGTGCGTATAGTCATCCCAGAGAGCGCACAAGGACTGATGGTTTAAAATTGCTTGAATGTTAAACTGGTAAGACTTAAAAAGACGTGCAAATGTTAAGCTTTATTCACGATGCTCTACTGGCCCGAATGCAAGTGAATATTCCGTCATGTCCCGACTCCTGAACACGAGTGTGTATTATTGCAGCAGAGCTTGATGCGCCTTCCACAACACATGAGAGAAGAGAAGACGCGGCACCGTTGAACACTCACGCTGTTTGTGAAATTGCGTCTGGCAGATAGTTATTAAAAGATTTGATTTTATAATCTGTGTGGATTACGATTGCGGGAATATCCCACATTATAGAGACTTGCAGGAATCATTAGAATTGTGCGCAACACACAGTAACTATAGTAACAGCATGAGAAGACGTGCTCCGTTGTAGTGAGCACTTGGTCGGTTAATTTGGGCATTTTCTAAGTTAACGTTACCCTGATAGGCTATATAGCCTAATAAATGAACACATATACAAAAATGTTGGACTTGAGTCGAGAGCCAAAAGCCATATTTGGCAAGACCAGTGGCCGAGACAAGTCCGAGTCCGAATACCAGCGAGTCCGAGCCAAGTCCGAGACCATAGAAAACGGTCTTCCCTCTTCCCACTTCCCTCACACCAGGGTTGTAGTACTCGAAGTCCGGTCTTGGACTCGAGTACTACAGCCTTGGTGTGAGGGAAGTGTTAACCCGGTAGGTGACCTCGTTGATCTGCCTCTGTTTCGCGAATGTACCGATGTACCTGGGACTCAGCATACGGCAGGGTTTTTGGAGACGGATATCCCGGTTGGAGTGCCAGACCATTTGTCCTGGTTGGTATACGGGTGTTGTAGCTCTCATAGCGTCGGCCTGGCTCTTATGTCTCTGGACAGCCCTTTGCAGATGGATGTGTGCTGAGTCCCAGACCCTCTCGCTCTCTTGGAACCAATGGTGAACTGCTGGAACAAATTGGAAGGCTCTCCTTACCAGGGAAACAGGGGTGGCTGGTAGCCGAGTATACACTGAAAGGGTAGACCGGTGGATTGATGAAGGGAGTTATGTGCATACTCGGCCCAGGGTAGGTAATGGCTCCAGCAGTCCTGAATGATGGTCATGGCAATATGACCACAGGTACTTCCCGATCTCCTGCATCTTCCTCTCAGCCTGGCCATTTGACTGTGGATGATACCCAGACATTAAACTTGCAGACATTCCCACTCCCAAATCACGGCTGCCATAGTTGTTTTGTATGGTTTCACAGGCTTTGTGATTTTAGAGCTCGTAACTGGGACTACATTGATCTCAGTACGAATTCACAGGTGGGAAGTCACAGGTTTGACTGCCTTTTCAGTGCACTTTCACAGGTATAAGGTTGGAAAAACACGGTTTACAGGTTGCCTGCAACGCGGCATTAGTTACTTTCTGTTCATTCAGTTTCAGTCCATTCTACTTTGTCCGTTGTGTATAGTGTGTGTGAACCTTCTGCCTTTAAGAACCTGATTGAGTTCTATTTTGAAAGTAAATGCTTCACCTTGGAACTTCTGACTTTGCTCATTCTGCCTGCACCACACCCTGACAGAAGAAAGGACCTAATGAAATTCGAATGGGCATTCTCCTCGCCTCTTCAGATCCTGTCTCTTGATTGGTGACCTGCTTCCAGGATGGCTGCCAGATCAAGGAATATGTTGCAGATTTCCTGGAGATCTCACAAGAAGTAAACTGGGCAGATGACCTCCTCAAGACCGCTTTCTGGCTCGAGCTTAATGATCATCTGCACCAGCAAGATCCAGCAGGGATCCAGTCGGGAGGACTGGAGTTGAGAACCCCTGATATATAGTCTTTAAAAAATATTACAGTGTAAATAAAAAGAAAATCTCAACACCCTATAATAGACAAAAAATGGTTGTTAGTCACCAAACAATGCAAGACAGCTTGAGTAAATCCAATTAACATGTCCTTACTGTTATTAATGTGTCAAAAATATTATTAACAGCGTAATAACACACCTGTGTTGTATTGCAGAGACAGAAGATCACACTGAGAATGATGTAGAGTGTTTTTTCATGGATGATGAGCACAAAGTAACCAATGACCCAGGACAAACTGAGCACCACAGCCAGAGAGAAACTACTCAAAATCTTTTTTTAAAGGAGTGATTTGTGAGCTAAAGAACCAAATTAATTAAATATAAAATATAAAAAAGCTCTAAGAATTAGCCTACACCTCAGACAGCTAGGGTACTAAGTTACTAATGTACTCAACTGAAAGTTTATCTTTATTAAAAAAACTATTTTTAATCCAAATTAAATATTAAAGGAATGTCTTCATAACTGTGGACTATTTTAAAACCAGAACATTCGTTTACAGTTCAGTTACGTACCTCTTCAGGTTGGGATTTGCACAGCAGATGGTTTGAGAGAAGTAAACAAGCAGAGTCGTTTTAAAACACAACATGACCGCTAGAGGGAGCAAGAAACCCCATAACATCGGCCATGGTCCCACGGTAGTGTCGAATACTAAGATATGCTCATATTAAAAAGTCTTGTTGCTGTTGGAACAAAGTTGGTGTTGTCCATGATGTTCGATAGCTTAGCCAACATCCTCCTCTTATCCACCTGCCCCATACAGTCCACGATATAGAGCTAGCCCCCCTGATCTTTTTTGAGCCTTTTCTCATCCCTATCTGTGATTCCAATAGACCACAGTATAAAGAATTACTAATACAACGGTTGTATAGTCAGTGTCCTACACACCCCAAAGGACCTCAGTCTCCTCAGCAAATATACGCGCTGTTGGCCCTTCCTATACAGAGCACTCATGTTGTCTAACCAGTCCAATGTATTGTTACACTGTTTTATGGTGCATATTTCTAGACACCTTTAACCTTATTTTGATTATGCTCAGGTTAGGTAAAGTGAGTCAAATCTGTCCTAAAGTGTAACCATTTAAATGTTCACAGGTCAGAAGACTTCTTTGTGGTCTGTTCAGCTCAATTTTGTAGAAATCAAAGACTTTTTGCAGGCAAGCTTTCTTAGTTTCAATTAAATATAGTTTTATTATTTATATGTTAACTAATTTACATATAAAGCATACATACATATATATATATATATATATATATATATATATATATATATATATATATATATATAAACAAGACATATAATGGTACAGTACATGCACATTACAAGTTGATTCTACTGCAGTGTGTGTTGTCAGTGCCTGTACACAACCATCAAACATGAACATGAATACAATAAAACATTGTAAATACATTAAATATATCACACACAGACATTAAAATCTGAAAAATATTTGTGTGTATAAACACACAGATACTCACAATTTAACTTTTCGCTAGTACAAACAGACAACATTTCTGACTTAAGCTGATATTCCTCCTTTTCATCATTCATTGCATGGAATTTATTCATCATTCATTGCATCGAAGCCTCAAAATAATCATCTTTTGGTAATTACCTTTGATTGCCCATCAGGTCAATTCATATTCAGTTGATTTGTAGCTTTCGCTGCTTTCTTTTATCTTATTTTTCCATAAAGAGAAAGTCTTCTTGTGAAAGCCTATGTTTAACACACACAGACTGTCCAGAAATCCTGGGTTTGAGTTTAAAAACGGCCTCAGAGTGAATAAAACCAATATTTGAACACCCTTTGGAAATGGAAAGGAAAACAGAAGCACTGGTGATTTCATTTATAACCCATTATTATATTTTGTGCATTTTTGTGCAATGTGCATTAACATACCTGTGTTGTGTTTAAGAGACAGAAAACCACACTCAGAATAAGTTGGAGATTTGTTTCATGGGTGATGATCAAAATGTAGCCGGTGAGCCAAGACAGGCCGAGTATCACAGCCAGAGAGAAACTACTCAAAATCTTCTTCTTTAGAGAAGTTTTCCGTGAACTAAACAGCAACAGTGTTATTGGTTAAATATATTCTCATAAATGCCTTTTGGTTGATAACTGATAGTGCTTTTCTGGTCCCAAAGTAAACATACCTGTTTAAGTTAGGGTTGGTCCTGCATATGTTGTGAGAGAAGTACAGCAGAATTGCCATGTTTGAGAGCAGCATGAACATTAACGGGAGCAAGAATCCCCATAACATGGGTTTCCCCATATTGAACTTCTGTTTGTGGTCCAGTGAAGCCAGCCAGCAACTGCATCAAAGAAGAGTGACAACTGAACTATTGCAATCCAGAGATTCCAAAAATGAAAATTCTGTCATTTAGTCAACCACATATCGTACCAACCCTATAAGACTTTAGTTCATCTTCGAAACACAAATGATGATATTTTCTGTCCCCCGTTGACAGCTATGCAACTACCACTTTGCGCTTCAAAAACTCCATAAAGAGATCATGAAACTAAGCCACATGAATTAAGCGGCTTAGGGGGCTTTCACACTGACAGTTTATTTCGGAAAGGGGCACTTTTTCACTTTTGCATGGTGTTTGGACATAAATGTGTGTTGGCAGTATGTGTACACAACCACCCTACAGTGATAAAAATTCACCCACTCTTTTTTTTAAATCCCCTAAATCATAACTGGACTGTTTTTATAGACCTTATGTAGCCCCGCCCTTTTCAGTGCTGCGCTCGTTGTCTTTTGCCTTCCGGTCTGTATTTTCACAGCGATCTTTCATAGGCATGAATGAACTGCTCGTAAAAAATTTCCCGGTCGACATTTGTTAAGACATCTGCTTTACAATGCTTATGATAAACATTACAATGCTCATGATAACTTTTGTTAACTCTACAATAAGTAAATCCACTTCACCAGCTAATTACTCCTCGACAGCGATGCCATAGAAATATACAGAGCGACCGCGAAACCGGAAGTTCAAAGACAATATTCTAAAGATGACGGCGCCCACGTTTCTCTGGTGCTTAAGGTCTATAGCATCACATAACTAACTAAAAACAAACTTATTTTAAAAACAAACTCTTGAAATTACATCAATGTGATAGAAACTGCAATAAATGACAGAAACTATCCTTGGATAAAGGATATGTGAAGTGTAATTTAATTGTTTAGTTGCTCTCACGTCCCGTTGAATAACATGGGGAGGCGGGGTTTATGACGTATACTAGGACCGGTCACTGGGGGGCGATTGAGAACGTTTTGGCTTCACTTTTGAGGGCTTGTGCGACACGCTTGATCAGAACAGAGCAACCAAACAAGAGATATTACTTGTCAGACACAAAACCGCTGACCAAGTTCAAAAGACCACTTTTGAGGTTCAGCAAGATCCAATGGGGTTAATTTTCATGTTACGCAGCACGTTTTAGCTTCAGCAAGAACCAATGAGGTTCATTCTCGTATATTATGCAGCATGTTTGAGCTTTAGCAAGAACATCTAAGTAACACATTTAACCCCCATTCCCTGAAGGAGGGAACAGAGATATTACGCCAGGTGATTGATGAATTAGGATATTGCCTGAGTACCCAATCACATTTGAGTGTAAACAAAACAAGCCAATGGACATTGGCGAGTGGAATTTGCAATACATGGGCGGATAAAGGACAGGGCTTAACACAGAGAGAGTCAACCACTGCTCCAACCACTGGAAAGAGGTAGGCTCGCCGACAGATTACACATGTGGGATTACTTGTAGTGGAATGAAATGTCCTTGTCAAATAAAATTATAAAAAATAAAAAATAAATAGTCTAGCACAGGGAATGACCTTCTGGTAGGGATGATCATTTCGGTTATTTTCCCAACCGACAACCGCGCTCGTTAATCGATTATTAACCGTTAACTGATAAGATTATTGAATTGGCAATAAAAAATAAAATTGACGCGTATCTGTGACCCGTTAAAAATAACAACTATTTTATTTATTTATCCAAGGGTTTATTTTAATGTGCAAAGTGCAATCAGCAGCATAAAGAACAGATCAACAACAGAACCTGGATTCAGATCAAATTTTGTGTCAACAGAGGAATAAGAATAATACAAAAAAACATGAAATATGGCTACACTTAATATATATTTTTAGATAATTAACAAATTAACATGACAAAAAGAAAACAATAAATCCGTTTAAACGAAGCTTTCAAAAACCAGCATTTTTCCCGTTAGACTAAGATTTTTCGTTAAATAAAAATAGCAGCCCTACCTCAATCCACAACGTGTCTAATTTTTATTTAAAAAAAGCAACATGTCAACGTGATTTGTGGTTAGTCTGGAGCGAAGCCTGTTGAAGGTTACACCCGCAGCAGAAAACACCCTCTCCGATGGGACAGATGTCCCGGGAACAGATTCTCTGCGTTATTTCCTCAGATCGCCGTGCATCGCATCTTCTCCCTGATAACATGGCGGGGAGAGTTTGTTGCCCTTCATCACACGATGCTTGTGGATGTTTTCTTCTTAAACGATACTGGGGTGCATTTCCCGAAAGCATCGTTAGCCAACTATGGTCGCAAGTTGGTCGCAATTCCCATTGAACTCTATTGGTAACGACGGAACTTGCGACCATAGTTGGCTAACGATGCTTTCGGAAAGCACCCCTGCACAGTACTTGTAACTACTGCTGTATTTTAAAACAGCGCAGCATATTTTACAGGTAACCTCGTCGTCGCCCTTTTTGTTGAAATGGTCCCACACAGTGCTTCTTTTCGAATCGCTTCATTTTGCTTGCTCGGTAAAAGCGTCTGCAGGCACGTGTGTAGTTGCGCGTGTCGATGCGCCCTGTGAGTTAATACATAGTTTTAACTATATAGTAAAACCTATATAGGCTAGGCCTAGTTTTGTTTTTTAAACCATGCAGCAAAAAAAACAACAACTTTTAAACCGTTTAACTGATAGTATTAATCGGTCAAAATTTTTACTATCGGTTAACGGTTAAACGGTCGAAATGAGCATCCCTACCTTCTGGGCATACACACAAGTACTAGACATAACGCCAGACACCTCTGCCGTGTCGCTCAGCCCGCAGCTCAACAAAAGTCTGACAGTAAGGCACTGTGTGCCAACGCCCAGGAGTGGAATGAGCTCACACCCCAAGGGGGGACGGCTGGTCGTGAGCCTGTTACACCAAGACTATGGCATCCACAAACCAGTAAGCAGTGACATTTGACGCACGTACAGTAGGATGGGGTACGTCCCTGTTCACAGTTCTGCATCAACCCTGGGTTAGACCTACCCTCGTACAGCTCTTTAAGTGCCTTGGCCTGTTGCACTTACAGGAGGGCCATGACGTGCAGGGCAGAGGCGGAGATGCCTGTCCAGCATTGCTGTAGGTCTTGGCTGCAATTATGGATGAAAAAGTAAAGGCCTTGAATGGGAGATGAGGGGTACCCTGCCAGATGGCAGCATTTAGAAGGCATAGTTGCATCGCAACGGCACACTCTACTTGGGTAGATACCCATATACCCTTTGGCCACCCAACCATTGATGTAGTGGAGTGACTTTGTGACCTCCTCATTAACCTCATGAGAAGAAAGGCTATTCAGAATGCCCCATCCCCAAGATACCAATCATCCAGTCTTGAGCTTTTGGGAAACGGTTGAGGATTTCACTTCAGAGCCTGACGCTCTCAGCAACGCAAGCAAGGATCCTTGAGCTTCTGTTTATGTTTGCTGAACAAAGTTCAGAATTAAAGCCTAAATTCAATGTGTTCATCATATATAGTAATCAAATTTGGACTAAACTGCTAAAAGTGTCAAAGTGGTTGTTGCGTAGACTGTCAATTTGTGCTTTGAAGATGAACAAAAGTCTTATGAAAAGTTAAAAAGTCAAAAGTTTGGTACGATGTGAGGGTGAGACTTAAATGATGACAGAATTAATCTTTTTGGATGAACTTTTTGGATGAACAGGGCTTAAGCCAGGGTTAAATTACGGCATTTAAGTAGCTTTTTTAATTTTGAGCTTCAGCAAGAACCAATGAGGTTCATTCTAATATATTGCGCAGCACGTTTGAGCTTCAGCAAGAACCAATGAGATGAGTAGCTTTTTTAAAAGGTGCCTTAAAAAACATTAGTGTGCGTCTTTAGGCAAATTAATGGCACATTGACATAAAAACATAAAACATAAAACTGCTCAAAATTTTAGTCTCAGGCATACAAGTAATAAAAATGAGTATTAAAAAGTGTAAATATTTGATACTTACAACTCTTCTTGTCGATAACCTAAAGGCTCTTTCACTCTGTAGGTGGCACCCAATGAGATACCAACAATAACAGCGGGTAGAACTAAACAGAAAAAGATTTATTGACATTGTATAATCGATATATTATTTCATATTTCAGGGTTTAGTCATTTGGTTGATTTTGTAGTTAATACCCAGGATGCAAGGTGGATGAAATTAGAAAAAAACGAATTACAATTATAAAAACTGTTGGTTGACAATATACACCGTTATTTCTTTCTCTCTTTCGTTTTCGGAAAAGTGATTAAAAATACTGAAAATGTTTTACTTAAAATACAGTCATGTACACTGCAGTAAAGCTACTTGATCAATATATCTAAATAATTTGAAATAACGTTTTGGAATATCTTCTCACCAAGTCACTTTTTTTTTTAAACACAATTATTCGTATTTAGTTTAAGCAAGATGAGTGATTTCTCTGAAGCCTCTTCAACTTTGTAATCTGCAAAAACATACTGAAAACCTTTTTGCGATTATATAAAGGCTTATGTTTATGGCTTTTTCCTATCAGACGAATACAATCCTGTTAATAAACACCCTTACGCTTCCGAGCTTAATGGCAGTGGATTGCAACCATCTGACAGAAGTAGCATGGCAAAGCGTAAATATCAGCAATATGTCGCATTACTCACATAAGTTGCACTTTAGACTTAAGTTGAATCTGTACTGTATGTTAATTTGGCTGGAGCTTTAAACTGATGGTTGTAATCCACTGTCATTATAAAGCTCGAGAGCATCAGGGTGTTTATAAATATAACTCCGATTTTATTCTGAAAGAAGAAAATCATATACATAATATATGTAAATCATAGGGTAAAAAAACTACATCTTTAATAATAACCAAGGTCCTTCCCTCACCATTCTTCATGCTGGTGAGAAAACGTCACAGTGAGAGGCAAATCACAATCATAAATACATTCGATGATTAATGTTTAACAAACATTAAAGGAAGTGTTTACCCAAAAATTACAAAATGGTCTTTATTTACTCACCCTGGTGTTGTGCTAATGCCACATGCCCTTTATTCTTCTAAATTGGACCATAAAGGGAGATTTAAAAAAAAAAATCCCGCTTGCACTTATCTATGTAATGGCAGTGAAAAAGGGTCAAACATTAGAGCTTTAAAAAATATCCAAAGTATCACAGAATGATCCCATGCAACACATAGTCTTATATTCCATGTTTACTGGGGGTATATAAAAGTTTTATGTGTTTTTTAATGAAAATCCTGACCTTGGCCCTTGGCCTTCTCTGCACGGCTGTGCAATGTGTGCATTCTATTAGTGTCGCAGTTCTCTCCATCTTGCCCAGAAAAAGCACACAAGAAATCAAGATGAACAAAAACGCAACTGTGGAGGTTACAGAACACTTGGAACATATGGCATGAGTCACATGGGATCATTCTTTGATGCTTTTGCATATTTTTTGAAAAGCTTAATGCTGGTTGCTATTGTCACCATCCCCGGACTGTCTGTGTGTTTTGATTTTCCACGTTTACCCCTCGTCTGAGTTCTCCGCCCTCATCTGTTGTCATGGACACTGATCACCTCCCGCACAGCTGCCTGTCATCCCGTAATCACCTGCATTGTGTATTTAAGTTCCTGTCTGTCGTCTATTCAGTGTCCGGTAATGTTTGTGTTACACACTGTTGCTCCTGTCCCTGTTCCTGAGTTTTGTAATATTAAATAAGTGTTAATTCAACCTTCTGCTCCGTCGTCCTTCTTCCACCCCGTGACAGATTACCGGACCAAAACTTCAAGATGAATATTGATTTCATCGTGCTCGCGGAAGAATCCCAGGATTTCGTATCGTTCACCAGACTTTTTTGCACCAGCCCCTCGAATGGCGAAAGCCCTGGAGACCCTGTTCTGGATCGGAGCCACCTTCCACCAGCACATCGACCTCCCAGACACCTCTAACCAGGACTGGAAGGAGGCCGTCAAAGCCCGATCCAGAACACAGCCAGACCCAGAGCCAGAATTACCCACCCTCGACCGCGAAGATCTCGTGCGTGCCCCCGCAGATGGAGAGCTACCACCCGCCGCGACGCGTCAGCCAGAGCCCGAGACGAAGAGGACAGAGCTGACCCTCGCCCCGGAGGAGGAGCTCCAACAGGAGTCTGACCAGGGGTGTGAGCCCACGACATCAGCGGACGAGGGGACCAATTCCCGGGAACTGGAGGACTGGCTGATGAACCCTTAGAGTACTGGATATCGTTCCCGCCCAATCCCACCCGTCATCTGCAGCTCCCTCATATTTTGTTACATCCTGTGACGACTTCTGCCCTGCCGTCTGTCTGATTCACTCCATCCCATCACCGTTTCCAGTCAGTCCCCCAGCCGCGCCGCTGCTGGATGTGCGCAGCCCTGTACCATCTCCGTGGGGAGTCCCCGACGTCGAGCGGCAGGTCAGCCCACCATCCACAGCGCCCGTGCTTGAGGATCACACGGCTCCACCTCCAGCCTCGGCATTCCATCTCAGCCTGTCGACCTGCCAGCTTCGTCTTGGCTCCTCCCACCTGCGCCTCCATCAGAGACCCTCGGACCATCGGCTGCCAGCGGGTTCCCTCGTCCTGCCGGCTCCCTCCTGGTCAGTCGTCACTCTGCCTGTGCCATGGACTTGCGGTCAGTCCGCTACGCTCGATCCCTCCACCCCTTTGGCGTCAGCGGGCTCCTCCTTCCTGCGGCGTCTCCTCTGTCCTCCCTCACTCCACCTCCACCTCAGCTCTCGGGCACTCTGGCTACGGCTCCAGCGCTTGTCGCTGCGACGTCGCCGGGGCCTCCATGCCGGCGATGCCGCTTGAGTCCACCAGCTCTCCGTCTGCGCCGAGAGATCCTGCCACCGAGTCTCTGTCGGTCATCCCCCAGCTACCGTCAGTCCCCTCGCCATCTGGTTTCTTCCCTCCGTCTTCTCTGCCATCGGCTGTCGTACTGGGAGGCTCTGGGTCTGCTCCACCGCGCCATCTCCATCTAGGCCGCCAGGGAATCGTCAACGTCCCCTCACCGCCCCGTCACTCCAGCCTCTCTTCTGTGTTTCACCATCGTCTCGTCCTCCACCAGAACCTCCCCCGGTCCCCCCTCCGTCATTCTGTTCACGGCGGAGCTCGCGCCTTGCCGGAGAGGTCGATCTGTCACCATCCCCCACTGTCTGTGTGTTTTAATTTTCCACGTGTACCCCTCGTCTGAGTTCTCCGCCCTCATCTGTTGTCATGGACACTGATCACCTCCCGCACAGCTGGCTGTCATCCCGTAATCACCTGCATTGTGTATTTAAGTTCCTGTCTGTCGTCTAATCAGTGTCTGGTAATGTTTGTGTGTTACACACTGTTGCTCCTGTCCCTGTTCCTGAGTTTTGTAATATTAAATAAGTGTTAATTCAAACTTCTGCTCTGTCGTCCTTCTTCCACCCCGTGACAGCTATTCACTGCCATTGAATGGACGAGCACGAGCTGGACATTTTATTTTTAGGACAAACAGCATTGGAACAACACCACAATGAATTATTCATTAATTATTCATTAAAGTTTGTGAAGAAAACTCAACAGAAAGCAATGACATTAAAAAAAGGATTTATTGCGCTAATGATTCAGCAGCAGAAAATAATTTGGCCAAGGCCATAATTTCACCAATAAAAATTTTAGATATTTATACCAGTTGATACATTTACGCATGTATAGTTTTAACCCAAACTGAAAACCAAGACGTTAATTATGATACATTAGTGTTTTGTTCAATATACCCTTACCCCATCCAATAGCCAGGGAGACCTTTGGAAACCATGGAGGTGTTCCAGAGATTTTGTTTTTGAAGAGGAGGAACACATTAACGCCATACAGAGTGTTCCAGGTGAACGTGGCCAACAGGAAATACTGAAGCAGAGCTGTAAATGCTGTACAGGGACCCTCGTCTGGGTACTTGTGATGGTCTGAGTCAGGAACTTGGTTCTGACCAGACATCTTTGCCACACTCAGATGTTGGACAGGGTTGTTTATGCCGAAGATGAAGAGAAGGTAGAAAACCGTCATGCACATGCAGATGTTCACAACTAGTAGAGTAGGACTGCCTCCTCTTGACTTCCTGCGGCAAAAGTGCATTATTATAAGTTACAAAAAGTTTCACCACTCAAATAGCTGTGGCTATGTTTAACAGTGTAAACTATAAGCCTTTACCTGGTTATGATTTGGTACACAGCTGTGAGAGATAGACCCAGTACAGACAGAGAGCAGCCGATGATGCTTATCCAATTCAAGGCTTCAGAATACTGATAGTTGGTATCAAATGTCTGTGGAAAATGACACTAAAATTCTAGCTGCAATGGACTTTAATTCACTGCATCATAAAGTTTACACTCTTAAAAATAAAGGTCATATATTGTCATCTTTTTTGATTATTAAAAATGTTCTTTACAATGAGAAAAAATGGTTCTTTTAAGAATTGTTCAGTTAAAGGGGGGGTTGACTGCGATTTCACTTTTTTCATTTTAAATAGTGTGTAATGTTGCTGTTGGTGCATGAACAGTATCTGCAAAGTTGCAGCGCTGAAAGTTCAGTGTAAGCAGAGATATAGTCTTTTAAAAATCAGGAAGTATAATTGCCTACAAAAACGACTTGATTGGGACTATAGCTGGGTTATGGTACATCACTAACCCACACATTTGCATCAACCCCTCCCTCCGGAATATGCAGGAAAGGGCATGCGCATATTTCTGAGGCAAGTCGACTCGTCGAGTGTGTTGTTCACGCAGCTGTCAGGTCTTCTGTGTTCAGACTTCCCATGGACGCTATACTTCCTCAAAAATGGATACAATTTATGTTTGATTATGTTCCTGAAAATGACAATCGTAATCTAGCTTTCTGTGCTGCGCATTTACGGAAGACAGTTTCCAGAATCTCCATGAATTCAACACCGGATTCAACAAGAAACTGTTACTAAAACATGAAGCAGTTCCGACTTTAAAACAAGAGGCAGCAGTGTTGGGCCACAATCTGTAAGTAGGCTAAGACTTCATCATTTTAAATGTATTTGCATGTATAATTTCAGACGTAATGTTTTAGTTTTAGTTTTTTTCAAATGCCAGCGCTGGCTTTAGCCACTACTAGTTAGACTATGCTATTGTGTGTCTACGACAAACGCGTACAAACATTATGGACCTGAATTTTCTATAAGTACTAATGTTTTAAACGTATTTTTCATGTATATATGCTTTATAACGTTATTTTCGATTTGATCAAGAACGTAAACATGCCAACGCTGTTTGAGTATAATTAGAAGCCAGTCAGTTGCTATTGTTGCCAGTCAGATGCTATTGTGTAAAATAAACGTGTATAAAGTTAAAAGATGTAGCAAATTATCATTCAGAAACGTTTAGTAAGAGCCGTGTGTGGTGAGGTTCTGTTTGACTCTCTTCATCGCGGCTTTCTCCGTCTGATTCTGCCTGAAACTGATACTGCAGTTCGAACACATATTTACATCTGGACCGGAGCTCATGACATGCACGTTTCGCCCGTAAAAGGTAATGGGCGTTAACCTTCCGGACAACGTGAGCAACAGTTTAGCCAATCACAACACACCGGGCCAAACCAACCAATCTGAGCCCATGGCGTGTTTCTCAGGGAGTGTTTTCATAGAATCAGGAAGTGAACCGCTCGTTCAGGGACAGAGGAGAGCGCGGCTGACAATAAAGGTGTTTAACCTTCTAACCGAAGTTTAAGAAAAATAATTAGTGTTATATTGCACCCCATAAATACAATCATGCAAAGAAAAAAAGCAGTCAACCCCCCCCCCTTTAAAGGTTATTTGGTTATTTGGCATTGCCCTGAAAACCACCTTTAATTTTTAGAGTGTACTGACCCATTTAAGTCAAATATCAATATTTACATCCTTTTACAAATATATCTCACCATCAAAATGGCAAAGTTTGCACTTTTAAATGCACTTTTAACATTTTTCGGTTTACAGCTGCATTCTACATGACCTGAGGAGTTCAATGTTTTGGAGCAGCCATCTGGACTCCAGTCATTTTCAGTGTAACTCCAATACACACATGCAAAGTCGTTGAGGGATAGTGTAGAATCGACCTGAAAGTTCAAAAAATGTATTAATTCATGAAACATCATATCTGTGCCAACCTCTGACAATGTCACACTAAGAAAAAAATGGTTTAGGAATATATACTGAAAGGTTCTTTAAGGGAACCAGAACCCCCTTTTGGAACCTTTATTTTTAAGAGTTCCATTATTAATAAGCTACAGAAAGACATGTTGTGTTGTTGGACTAGCTGCTCACCAATGGTGTGAAAGCAAACTCGATGTGGTCAAGTCCAAGATTGTCTTGAAGGTTAGCAGATATTACTCTTCTCTTGGTATCCAGAGAAGGTTGAAAGCATTTTGACTGAAAGAACTGATCGTTATCATAGAGGACAAACCCAACATCTTTATCAAAATCTATAAAAATAAGGGACAAAGTTACAATAGTCAAAATATCACTTTCAACCAATAATTTCAGGTGGAAAAATAATAAAATACTACAAGGGGGAAAGTGGACCTTCACTGAACATGACATTCATTTGAAAGTCAATGTGATCATTGGAAATCTCAGCCTCTGTTGTATCCAGTTTTATTCGGTCAGGTAAAAAGGTATCACTCTGCCCTAAAGAAATGAAGATAAACATGACTGTAAGAAGCATGCTAACAATCCAAACCCTTACAAAAATTAGAATTACATTTTATTCAGTATACATAAGTAAAGTTCAAGTACATTTTTACTTTATGTATAAGTATATTAATATCAATGTACTAGTAGTATACTTGTGTGTACTATTTCAATACTACTTGGGACTAAATTGGCCCACTTTTTTAGTGCATGAGTGAACTTGTAATATACTGATGGTACCCTTTCTGACGTTGTGTTGAAATACGGATACTAGGGGCCACTCTTGAGAGCCCCAAACACCTTTGAAACTGGCGTGTGGAACCAGAGCATAAATCAGCGTTCTCTCTCAGCATTTGCAGAGATAAATGCAGAGAGTTCACCTGAGTGTATCAGTGGCATTCTGAAAGAGGCAATTTCCTTAATAAAGAGTGAATTCCAAGAGCAGCACGGCAGATCGAACACTTTTAAAGATGCAGTTCCATCCGTTTCCTTCTGGGTGCAGATGATTTCTCTCTCTTCTCTATAGCCCCTTTCACACGGCGCGTCTGAATCCCGGGAAATTGCCAGAATGCCTTCTGTGTAAACGCAAACACGACCCGGGATTGATACCGGCATCGATGCCAGGTTGAGGACCTAGTAACATTGCTGGAATCAGTCCCGGAACGCGCGCTGCGTGAACAAAAGCCAGGACCAAAGCCAAAAGGGGTGTGTCACAGTGATGATGCTCATGCCATCGCGACTCTGTTGCTCTTGGAAGAAAGTTTGTGTTTGTCATCAACAAAGAAAGGACAAACAAATGTCTGCAAACTGGAACGAAGCAGAAACCAGGAGCTCCTCACCATCCGTGCTGAAGCTGTGATTGTTCACCAGCTTTGTGGAACGGTATGCACGTGTACATGTTTTCGACGCGTACGTTACATGTCTCATCCTGACGTCATGTGTCTTTCCAGGATCTTTGCGGGTTGTATGTGAACGCACTCACAGATCCCGGCAAATCACTGGCAGTATGAATGATCCGAAATCAAACAATCCCAGGACAAATGCCGGGTCACATAATCCGAGTATTTTCTTGAATCTCTGTGTGAAAGGGGCTAATGAGGAAGATGAGTTAACAATCAAAGAATCGGAGGGTGGGCTTATGCCTTCTGAGTTGAATGACTCATCTGAACTTCCATCTTCGGGTGTCATAGTTCAGTCTGTGGCTAACGCAGAGTTGGCAGCCATGACTTCCTGGGCCCCTGCAAGCATTGGGCTTGAGTGAACTTCTCCGCTTTGTTCCAAACACTTATGATTGGAGGATTGGTTCCTGAGGTCGAGGCCCAAAGCACATCTGAGGTCCCGTTCTTCCCTGAGATATCAAAGTCGTAGTAGGCACCTTTTTCAGCCAGAACAGGACTTGGGGCCAAAGGACTCTGGGTGAGCTTCACTCCCACAGGAGGGTGGAGGGACCTTTACATGGTCAGAAAGATAGGAAGTGTCTCTTTACTTGGGTCACACACAAGGTGTTAACAGACCTTGTTTTTTTTACAATGGCCAGACATTGAATACTCGCCCCAGAACCTTGATGTATACGAATACTTGGGATCTCCGCAATTTGTTGCAATAGGTCTATGCAGAGAGAAAATGTAAGTGTGAGAGTATCAATGAGGTGCAGTCCCTCGACAGTGGGTCCTGTGAGCAAAGAAGGTGTTTTGACACTCCATTCACCATGAGTGCCAAGGAGTGCAAAACCTCACAACATAGAAACTCCTACTCCCCCTTGCTCATTCCATTGGTGCCACTAGGACAGAGTAGGAACGCATTGGCTAGTGCTTTCCAGATTTTTTCCAGATTCCAGATTGGCTGTTCTATTCTTCACAGATACAGCAGCGTTTTTTCTACTTCAGTACAAGGCGAGAACTCTGCTGTCATTCAGTTGGAGATCGCTGTCCTCTTAGCAAAGGACATGATAGAACTTGTTCCTCCAGCCAAGGTTTTTACAGCCCTTACTCTTTTCTCTGTGTGAATTTGGACTCAATCTCCATGACAGGACGTCTTTCACAAACCGTGTACAGTCAGTGCTGAACAGCTTGAAACTGTTCAAGCACAAAAGAGTGGTACAACTGAAATATTTTCAGAGGCTCATGGGGCAAATGGTATCCTTGGCAGCAGTTATAGGTGACTTCAAATGAAAACATTAAAATTTCTAAAATTCCTTGTTTTTGGCCAGCAGTTTACATAAATAAAAACACTGCATCATGACTTTTCTTCTTTTGCAGCATTCACACCTTGTCTTAATTACAAAATGACAACATGTGGCATTGTACTCTAAGCTGTTCATGTCCATAGACTTGTAATTATGCATCTCTATGGTAATGCCAAAATATGTAGTGCCTGGTGGTACTGTAATTCTACAGGGTCAAGTTCTACAAGGTTATGAACACTTTTTACAAGTTGGAATCTTGTCATTTCGTAAATGCACCTTTTTTTCTAGAGTGTTCTGTTGTATATTTAAGCTTCAAACTTGCCTTTAAAAAAGGTTAATTGCACTTGTTGGATTGGAGTTTGCCCCTTCAGTGACTGCACTGCCATGTTCGGTTGCACCAGCAATGGATTTGACTCCACACGCAGAGAGAATTTCTGTAGAGTCTGTGTTAGTCTAAACAAACACAATTAAAAAGTCAGGTAGCAGGTCAAAAAGATAGTGCTTACGCATTTGGTTGAGATGGTTATCTAAATATGTGTCAGTGCAGTAAGTGTGAATTGTTTTGTTACTCATTTATTGCAGCTTGGTCAACAGAAAAGTATATCCCATGACTTGCGTTCAGGAGCTGACTGACTGTGGCGACTGCTGACACTTCAATTTCCTGAACAATGAAGAAAAAGAGTTTCTCAAAACAACTCTGGTTTCTATAAGCACTGATGAGCCAAAACATTATGAGCGGTCACAGGTGAAGCAAATACTGTTGATCATCTTCATAAATGCAGCCAATTTCTAGCCTAGAAATCTAGACGCACCCTCAGCGGCAGAAAAAATATTTTGCTGCAAAGTGTGGTCTAGCAACTCTCCGTTGACTTTCGAAGTGGAAAATCCAAATTCTGGTCAGGCCAATCACATTGTGTATAGAGTTGGTGGGCGGGCTTAACACAATGATGGTAGAGTTGTGACGGTTCTGCACCGTGATTTCCATAGGTGATTTCCCTGATACTTAAAAACAAACAAGACGCAGCTGGCGAACAGCGGTCTTTCGATTCGGCTTTGGCCGCGACTCAGATGACTTGGAGTTAAGAACGTCACTTAAGTCATTTTTAAAAAGGAAGATGTGTTCAGAGTTTTGACGACCGGATAAGGCAAAAGTTTAATATATCAAGTTGCTCCGCTGGAGAGAAAACCATGGGGAAAACGCATGTGACACTCAGCCACAGCCATCATCGCTCTGGTTGGTTAGCGCTATCCTATGGCGTGCAGAGGGATATTGAAAGACAACCTTTTATCCCGCCCCCCGGATTGAGGTATGCCAATTGTGAGTTCCCAGACCTAACATCTTGATAGGTTGCCAGGCTAGCCAATTTCTTCATTAAAGATGCAAATTGTTTTTGACAAGAGAACATCAATGTTTGTATTCATATCCTAAAGAGAAGTCCTCCTCAGGCAGCTACTTTAACACACTCATAATATTGTCATAGAGCTCATAATAGTGAATGCAATCATGAGAGTGTCAGCTTCACTTCCTAATTATTTAAGATAAAAAAAACTATTATTATTAGTATTATTATTACATGTTTAAGTTTGAAATAAACAGAGAACATACATGCATCCTTTGGTAAGAGTAGCAGCCACAACCTCAACCTGTAGCTAATGTATTTTGGGGATAATATTCATAAACTGGTTTCCACAAAGAACTAACTTGAGGCACACACTTCTGAAATGTTATGACCATGTTAAGAGTAAAACACCCACAATTGTTAACTTTTTAGACATGTTACTTTTGTGATTAGTAATTCATTGGTTATTATTTCTTAGTTCACAAGTAGGCTATACTTTTATTATAATCTTTTATTTTGGCAAAAAACATGGTTTACAAACTCGTCTCATTACAATTCTAATAAACCACAGTTTACTGCTTAAATAACTAACTGCTTACCACAGTTCTCATCTCTCTCCTTTTCCTCCACACTATTCTCATCAGCCACTTGAAGGGCCTATGAAGTTTCTATTTTTCATGCTATTTCTCTGCACATTTCTTTCATTTCTTCTCCATCGCTTTGACTATTTTGACATATACACACTGACACTGCTCGCTCGTTTAGAGCTCAAATGGGGAGGTGTTTAAAGATGTTATTGGACAGACAGTACGGTGTGTCTAATGCATTACACCGAAGATCCCAGTGCCGCCAAATAACCAAAACTAAACACAATGGGCCACCGATGTGCGAGTTTTATAGGCCGTCAGACAAAAAAAAAAAGCTTGTTACAACCGAGGTATGCAGCAAAGCATTTGTGAAGCCACAACACGCACAACCTTGAAGCGGATGGGCTACAACGGCAGAAGACCCCACCGGGTACCACGAGCACACCAAAATTGGACAGTTGAAGACAGGAAAAATGTTGCCTGGTCTGATGAGTCTCAATTTCTGTTGAGACATTTGGACGGTAGAGTCAGAATTTGGCATAAACAGAATGAAAACATGGATCCATCATGCCTTGTTACCACTGTGCAGGCTGGTGGTGGTGGTGTAAATGTGTGGGGATGATTTCTTGGCACACTTTAGGCCCCTTAGTGCCAGTTGGGCATCATTTAAATGGCACAGCCTACCTGAGCATTGTTTCTGACCATGTCCATCTCTTTTTGCCCACCATGTGCCCATCCTCTGATGGCTACTTCCAGAAGGATAATACACCATGTCACAAAGCTCGAATCATTTCAAATTGGTTTATTGAACATGACAATGAGTTCACTGTACTAAAATGGCCCCCACAGTCACCAGATCTCAACCCAATAGAGCATCTTTGGGATGTGGTGGAACATCCCAGATGACCCTGGATGTGCATCCCACAAATCTCCATCAACTGCAAGATGCTATTCTATTAATATGGGCCAACATTTCTGAAGAATGCTTTCAGCACCTTTTTGAATCAATGCCATGTACGTCTGGGCGCGATGACAACGCAGTCCTGAAGTGTCACTAGTCCCTCCCTGTGAAGGCCTCCTTCCCTTTACCTCTGTACAGATAATTGTTGTCAAGATAATTCCGGTTCACGTGGCTTCAAGAAGTGCTCCTTGCCCTGCACTTCGACCACCCCTGAATCTTACACGAAATTCATCTTCATCACAGCGTAAATGATGGCAATGGTAAAACATGTATCATGCAACCTGTTTTTAGCTTTGCCTTATAGATAACTAGCACCTTAGCAAATCAATAAATATATATTTTAAACTTTACCAATAGCTTGATAGTGAGTACTAAGGGATGGCACCAGGATGCACTGAGGGACGACGACAAGCCAGAGGAGGGATGGGATTCTCTGGGCAATGTTCTGCTGGGAAACACTGGGTTTGGCCACTCATGTGGACATGTGCCACCTACCTAAACACTGTTGCAGACTAGGTCCACTCCTTCATGACAGTGGAGTTCCCAGGTGGAAGTGGCCTCTTTCGGCAGGATAATGCTCTCTGCCACACAACACACATTACCAGTATTCAGGAATAGTCTGAGAAACATGATGAAAAGTACAAGGTGTTGCACTGGCCTCCAAATTCCTCAGATCTTAATCCAGTTGAGCATGAGTGGGATGTTCTGGACCAACAAGTTCGATCCATGGCAGCATCCTACAGGACTCATGAATGATATCCTGTTAATGTCTTGGTGCCAGATATAAGGACACCTACGGGGTTTTGTAGAGTTCATGCCTCCGTAACATGCAAAGGACCGACAGCAGATTAGGGAGGTGGTCATAATGTTTTTGCACATCTGTGTACAAAAGTATTATAAAACCTTGCAGACATACTTCTGGTTTTAAGAGAGACATGGGTGTGATTTATCTCACTATAAAGAGTGAAACATTTTTGCTTGCATGGTTAATTATGTATAGTGTTCTGTGGTGTACCTGGAGTATTTCATGAGAAGTTTGGAGAGTAAGGCATTGACATGCAGTTGTGCCCGAATACAGAGAGAAATAAAAAAATAAAAAATAAAAAACATGAACACAAGCAAGTACAAATTGTCTCGCTATTTTGTTAGCTTAAAAATTGTAATTTTAAAATATTCTTATTATAAAAGTAAAATTACTATATAATTATTTGTTTAATTTGTATTAATAATAACTATAATAAAACATAAATATATGAATAAGTAGTAACAAGAAATGTTTCTTGAGCAGCAAATCAGCAGATCAGAATAATTTCTGAAGGATCATGTGACACTAAAGACTAGAGTAGAAAATTCAGCTTTGATCACAGGAATAAATAATCAGTTATTTTAATTTGTAACAATATTTTGAAATATTTTACATTAAATAAATGCAGCCATGGTGAGCGTAATAGAATTCTTACAAAAACATAAAAAAGGTAAGAGGTATATATGTGCATATCTTTTTTTTTTAACATGTGTGTATACGTTGGTGTATATATATGCTTCTATGTATGCATGTATGTGTGTGCAGGTATGTGTGTATGCATGTGCATATCGTTTTTTTTTTTTTTTTTTTTTTTTTTAGAGGACCTTTTCTGTATGTGCATGCAATTTATCATTCAGGTGTTGAAATAGACAGTCTAATAAAGGCTTTTTATAATTTTATAATGAAGAGTGCCTTGGATTTCCTTCTACTACATAAAAAGGTTAATGTTTCCAAACTTCCAAACAGGTACTGTACACACACACACACACAATTTAAATGGAGAAAATCTGGAAATGTCCCTCATGACAGCAAACTTTACATTTTAAAATCTGTTAAAGGCTTAATAAGTACCGTGCTTTGTTCAGTTTCATCACGGGAGAGCAGGATGTTGGTTATATTAACAGCACTTGTGATGTTGTGGGCTGTTAGCCGTTCCGGTATGGATGTGAGGATCTGGGTACTGGAGGCTAAGGAGAGGACCTCAGCTTGAGTAGCTCCAGAAAGCTTCATTAAAAAATAAATAAATACAATTATATATATATATATATATATATATATATATATATATATATATATATATATATATATATATATATATATATATATATATATATATATGCATTCTTGCACTCTTTTGTTTTCATCTGAGGAAATTCATGTACACTTTATATGACTGTATTATAATTATAAGACATTGATTACTTACATCATTGTTAATGGTATCCAGGGTCAAACCACAATCTAGAGGTTTTGGAGGATCAAATAAGTGAGTAGATATATTACAGAGGGCTGAAGCTTTGGGGATTCCAGCTGAAAAACAATCATGTTAAAAGAAGAGATATTTAAAGTAGAAAGTACATTGTAAATACTCAAAGATGGACTGAATTACCATTTGGTGTATGTGATGGACATCTCTCAACTGAGGAAGCAAACTGGCCTAAGACCGTTTTTGGAAAGGTGAATTTACTAGTTTGTGTCTTTTGTTCAGGGCAGAAATTTGCTGTAAAAAAAGAGAAGACTGTCAGTAACCATGAAAACTTAATCAAGATTATTCAGTGTGCATATGCAATATTTTCAATGGGGTTTACAGATGTTGCAGGTAGGTCCAGTCCAATCGTCTGGGCAGAGGCAGATCCCATTTTGTAAGGTACCCTTGTTTTCACACACCAGACTGGGTTTGGTCATTGTTGTGCTCGGGGCAGTTGTAGTGGTGGATCTCTGGGTTCCAGTCTGGAGTGTTGAGGAGTGAAATGTTGAGGAGCTGAGTGTTGAGGAGTGGAGTGTTGAGGGGCCGAGTGTTGAGGGGCTGAGTGTTGAGGGGCCGAGTGTTGAGGGGCCGAGTGTTGAGGGCCGAGTGTTGAGGGGCCGAGTGTTGAGGGGCCGAGTGTTGAGGGGCCGAGTGTTGAGGGGCCGAGTGTTGAGGAGTTGAGTGTTGAGGAGCCGAGTGTTGAGGAGTCGACTGATGAGTCGTTGACTGTTGAGGAGCCGAGTGTTGGGGAGTTGGCTGTTGTGGAGCTGAGTGTTGAGGAGCCAAGTGTTGAGGAGTAGACTGGTGAGTCGTCGACTGTTGAGGAGTCGCCTGATGAGTCGTCGACTGTTAAGGAGCTGAGTGTTGAGGAGTCGCCTGATGAGTCGTCGACTGTTGAAGAGCTGAGTGTTGAGGAGTTGCCTGATGAGTCATCGACTGTTGAGGAGCTGAGTGTTGAGGAGCTGAGTGTTGAGGAGCCGAGTGTTGAGGAGTCGACTGATGAGTCGTTGACTGTTGAGGAGCCGAGCGTTGTGGAGCCGAGTGTTGAGGAGTCGACTGATGAGTCGTTGACTGTTGAAGAGCCGAGTGTTGTGGAGTCGACTGATGAGTCGTTGACTGTTGAGGAGCCGAGTGTTGGGGAGTTGACTGTTGTGGAGCTGAGTGTTGAGGAGCCAAGAGTTGAGGAGTAGACTGGTGAGTCGTCGACTGTTGAGGAGTTGCCTGATGAGTCGTCGACTGTTGAGGAGCTGAGTGTTGAGGAGCCGAGTGTTGAGGAGTAGACTGGTGAGTCGTCGACTGTTGAGGAGTCGCCTGATGAGTCGTCGACTGTTGAAAAGCTGAGTGTTGAGGAGTTGCCTGATGAGTCGTCGATTGTTGAGCAGCCGAGTGATGCATTACTTATTTTAGTGATCTTGGTTATTTGAAAAGATTCAGTCTGTTCAAAAACAGCTGTTTACAGAGACAAAACATACAAAAGGTATCAGGTTGGGTTAGGTTGCAGGTTTGATCTTCTTCAAGGGTTTTTGCTTTTTTCATGTGTCGGCTGCACACAGCTGTTTGGGCTGTGTAATAAATGCAGCCGTACATGCTTTTACAGCAGTTTCTGTTTTGTTTTGTTTTTTCTGATGTGTTCCTTTTTATACCCTCAGATTTTCTCTTTCATTGCCTGTTTTGTCTATTTGACTACAGGTATACATTTATTCTTTTTTTTTTCAGACCGGCTTTCCTATGCCATTGAATCTCGCTACCTCTAGCTAGTAATTTGCTTTGATGGATTATTTCTATCTGTTTCTGTCTGCATTTTAACATGCGTTAAGTGATCATCGTGATCACTGTTCTTATGGACTGTACAAACTGGCTGCCAGATCGATTTAGGATTTTTCCCTGTTCCTGCTTTTGTGAGCTCAACTGCTCATGTATTTGCCTCGTGACCTCTTTTTCTGTTATCTAGCTGTCTGTATTGAATTTGATCTTTTGCTGGGCCATTGATTGACATAACGTAATACATTTTGAGTTATGATTACATTTTGATCAATAAATAGATTAACCAGCTATTAATCAGTCTAACCTGAAACCAAACGCAGTTTGTTTTGCTTTCTAAGTGCAATTTAGCCACTTTAAGCAGGTTGAAAAACTCTTTTAAATAACATCAAATATTAGCAGAAATGTGTAGTCTCAAAGAAAACTTTAGTTAAAACATCAAAATTAAGTCAAAAACTATTTGATATGACTTGAGTAAATTGGGCTATAGCAATACAAGTCATTTCTATGGGTCAGATCTGAAATAGCTCAATTGTGAATATTCACTTTTTGCTCCATATACACAAACACATCACATAGACCTCCTTAATGTGATTTGTAGCGATATGTATAGTGCATTAGTCAAATTAGGCTACTTCTATTTCATAAGTATTTGGAAAATGTGACATGTAGTATTTACAAAGAACTGTGATACACAGAACACCAACATGGAAATTAACCAAGAACTAGCACATAATCAGGAATGCAAGTTGTGCAAAAAGGGTTAAGAAAGAAACATGCCCATTATTAATAAATTTTAAAGAAAATGGTGGAAAAATATTGCTTATTATTGCTATTAATTGTTAATAATAATAATATAGTATAACTATATATAATTAACTTGTATAACAATTCTAACAATTTCAAAAGTGAACCTTACCTGTCATAAAGATTAAGAGTAGAAAGTGGTCCATTATACACCACAAATATAAAACTAACTAATATGAAGTCTTGTTACTGTCTGTTTATAAAGGGCTGGATCTTTGCTGGAGTGGGAAGTCCATCAGTCAAGGACATAACCACCCATATCCACTAATACTTACATTACAGACCGAGCTAAAACAATAAAAGTATATTACATTTTATTCTGTGTTATTCACACAGGCTGAACACATATATCACATAACTGAAAGTTCAAGAATCCATTAATTCATCCTATAAACCCTTTGGTAACATGTTTAATAATGTAGAGGAATAAAACATTTGAACATTTTCTACTTTCTACAATTATACATTTTTAGGTAATGATTAACATACCTAACCTTACCTGCATCCCACATAAAAATAAATAAAAAACATGAACCCATAAGGACATTGCACCAAAAAAAAGTATGTTAATGATTATACCTTACCTGTTTCCCACCTCAATAACAAGATAAAACATGAACACAATGAGGATATTGCACTAAAACATTTTCTTATGTAAGTAGTTAAAGACATGAGGACCTATGAAAAGCTTCCTTTTGTCAAGGTTTGGTGCAGGCAGAAGAACAGGCTGAGTCCAGATTTAAACGAAAATGACTTTTACTCACAGAATAACAGGCACGGGCAGAAGCACAGGGTAACATCAACATCGACCGAACAAAGACAGACTGAACAGAAGCGAACTAAATACAAGCAAGAATCAAACATAACAAGGTGAAAACAGGTGATACAGATGAACAAGACAATGAACAGGTGGCTGATTGAGGGAGTGAGTTCAGGTGTCATGAGATCAGAGGTTGCTACCCTACTGTACGTCATTCTCCCATTAGCCCTGTCTCCTCACGTCTTCACGAAGGTCTTCGAGGGCAGCCCCTATTCCATTACTTTACTTACTTACTTACTAACCTATTCCACTACAGGAACACGGGGCTCGCATCCTGAACTATATAGACAACTGGCTGATCCTAGCTCACTCTCGAGACCAGGTTTGCAAACATGGGGACCCAGTGCTCTGGCACTTAGCTTGTCTGGGCCTTTGGGTCAACTCGGAAAAGAGTAAACTTTGCCCTGTGTAGAGAAACTCTTTTCTCAGGATGGACATTGACTCGGTCGCCATGTCTGCGCAGCTTACAAGCTAGCAGGGTTCCAGACTACGACCAAATTTTAATGGAGAGAAGTACTGTAGCTCCGGCAACAGTGTTCTTCCGCAACACACGTGCAGTTTATTTATTGACGAACGTAGACGTCAGCGCGCATTGCACACTGATGGTGGAACGCGCAATTACGAATTAAGCCCCTTCTTCTTACGTCTTTTCTGCTTTTTCCTTCGACTGAGGAAAGGAAATTATTATAAAATGCAGAAGGTAAGGAGTGTGAGATTTCTGTTTTTATTACAACTATAAACTTTGACAAGGAAAAATCTGTATTAGCTTATTATAATACTCTAATCTATTAAAATGTAATGAATACATTTGAATGTTTCATGATTTTTAAAAGATAGAAAAATGATGCTGATAGAAAAATGATTAAAGACAGATGGACGGACAGATAGATAGATAAACAGATAGCCTAAATAGAATGTGATTCAAATGTAAATAGATTGCATACAATTGAACTATAAAATGCTTAAAATTACAGATTAAAATTACTGTCCAAAATCCATGAAAATCCTGAAATTTGGCAATGATAATTAATATATTACAGGTGTTTATGCTGCAACCCAGAAAGCCTTTGCTAGCTTTGTGGGCAGACGGATGAAAGCCTTTGCTAGCTTTCCGGGCAGACGGACTACACCTCAGCAGAATTGGAGCGAGTGTCCTGTCGGACAACATCTCCGAGACGTTACGCACCAGATGACTGGTAAGTCAAAGTCCAAATCACAGCCTCTGCTGTCCTAATTTAACTAATATGCATAGTGTGGAGCATTATATAGAAACTGTGTCCATTCCTCGTTTAGTGAAGCCAAACAATAAATCTAGTGTAAGATCTAGCAAAAATCTAATTGTAATTAAACCAGAAAATCTAAATATCAGTGAACAAAAACAATTTTTAAAGCTAGGTCTTCTAAACATTAGATCGCTCACACCTAAGGCGGTTATTGTTAATGAAATGGTCACAGATAATATTTTTGATGTTCTGTGCCTTACTGAAACCTGGCTTAAACCGAATGAGTATTTCGGTCTAAATGAGTTTAGTCCACCAGGATACTGTTATAAGCATGAGCCTCGTCTGATCGGCCGTGGCAGCGGTGTTGCAACAATCCATAAAAATATTTTTAACGTTACTCAGAAAACAGGTCACAGGTTTAATTAATTTGAAGTACTTGTGCTAAATGTTACGCTCTTAGATGTAAGAAAGAAATCCATATTATCTCTAGCCTTGGCTACTGTATATAGACCTCCAGGGCCCTATGCTGAATTCCTAAAAGAGTTTGCAGACTTTCTGTCGGATCTATTGATGAATGTCGATAAAGCAATAATTGTTGGAGATTTTAACATACACGTAGATAATACAAATGATGCTTTAGGGGTTGCGTTTACAGACTTATTAAACTCCTTTGGGGTCAAACAAAACGTCAGTGGCCCCACTCATCGTCTAAATCATACACTAGATTTAATTATATCATATGGTATCGATCCAACTAATATAGATATTATACCGCAAAGCGATGATGTCACTGATAATACGTCAGTGTTATCACATAATATGTAATAATACACATAATACGTACTGCTGAAATATGTCACGTTGCGCCACGTTATAGAAAAGGCAGAACAATCCTTCCAACCACTATAGATAGATTGTCAAATAGCTTACCTGATCTATCTAAGCTGCTAAATGAACCCAAACAAACAGATGAGTTAGAGGAAATGACTAGCAGTTTGAGTACCATTTTCTCTAGTACTTTAGATATTGTTGCACCAATAAGATTAAAAAAGGTTAGAGAGAAAACTAAAGCACCCTGGTACAACAGTGATACGCATGCTATCAAGAGAGAAACTCGCAACTTAGAGCGTAAATGGAAACAAAATAATTTAGAGGTCTTTAGAATCGCGTGGAAAGACAGTATGTCACGTTATAAAAAGGCTCTAAAAACAGCCAGGGCTGAGCATCTCCGCAAACTAATAGAAGATAACCAAAATAATCCAAGGTTTTTATTTAACACCGTGGCTAGACTAACAAATAAACAGACATCACCAGAGCAAAATATACCGTTACAGTTTAGTAGTAATGATTTTATGAATTACTTCAATGAGAAAATAGAAAGCATCCACAACATAATTATAAATGTACAATCCTCTATGGTGTCCCATGATTCAGCCTCAATTATGGCCCCTCTAGAACAACTACACCGCTTTACAGCGATAGGACAGGAAGAGCTAAATAAACTTATCATTGCTTCTAAACCAACAACATGTTTATTAGATCCAATACCCACTAAACTACTGAAAGAACTATTACCTGTAGTGGAAGAGCCTCTCCTCAATATTATTAACTCGTCTTTATCTTTAGGTCATGTTCCAAAAATATTCAAGCTGGCAGTAATAAAACCTCTCATTAAGAAACCGCAATTAGACTCAAACAACTTAGCAAATTACAGACCCATTTCAAATCTTCCATTTATGTCAAAAATACTAGAAAAAGTTGTGTCCGCTCAATTGTGCTCTTTTTGCAAGAAAATGATATCTATGAAAAATTCCAGTCAGGATTCAGACCGCATCATAGTACAGAAACTGCGCTAGTTAAAATTACAAATGACTTACTTTTAGCTTCTGACCAAGGCCGTATCTCAATACTAGTCCTACTTGATCTTAGTGCTGCGTTCGATACTATAGATCATAAAATACTTTTGGATCGACAACAAAACTACACTGGTGTTCAGGGACAGGCATTAAGCTGGTTTAGATCGTACTTATTCGGACCGTTCTCATTTTGTTTGTTTAAATGGGGAAAAATCAAAGAAAACGCCAGTAGACCATGGAGTACCGCAAGGATCGGTTTTAGGCCCTCTGCTATTCTCTATATATATGCTGCCACTTGGTAACATTATAAGAAAACATGGAATTAATTTCCACTGCTATGCTGATGATACTCAATTATATATTTCATCACGACCAGACGAAAACACTAACTCATCTAAATTGACCGAGTGTCTCAAAGATATAAAATGCTGGATGACGCGTAATTTCCTGCTATTAAATTCAGATAAAACGGAGGTATTACTTATTGGTCCAAAAAACTACTCACAAAACCTCTTACAATACAACTTTAATATACAGCTATGGAAAAAATTAAGAGACCACTGCCAAATCAGCAGTTGCTCTGGATTTATTATTTATAATATAAATAATAAATCCAGAGCAACTGCTGATTTGGCAGTGGTCTCTTAATTTTTCCATAGCTATAGATGGGATGTCCTGTTACTTTATCCACTACAGTAAAAGACCTGGGTGTTATACTAGACCGCAACTTGTCTTTTGAAAATCAGATTTCATATGTTACAATAACAGCCTTTTTCCACCTTAGAAACATTGCTAAGCTACGTAACATGCTATCTGTTTCTGATGCAGAAAAGTTAGTTCATGCATTTATGACCTCGAGACTAGATTACTGTAATGCTTTATTAGCTGGTTGTTCTGCATCCTCAATAAACAAGCTACAGTTAGTCCAAAATGCAGCCGCTAGAGTTCTAACTAGGTCAAGAAAATACAATCATATAACACTGATTTTATCATCTCTACACTGGTTACCTATTAAGTTCCGTATCAACTACAAAATACTACTAATGACCTATAAAGCCCTAAACGGTTTAGCTTCAATGTACTTAACAGACCTTCTTTCGCCCTACAATCCAACGCGTTCCTTAAGATCACTAAATTCAAGGCTTCTGGTCATTCCTAGGATATCTAAGTCCACTAAAGGAGTGAGGGCGTTCTCGCATTTAGCTCCAAAACTCTGGAATAGCCTGCCCGATACGGTCCGAGGCTCTGACTCGCTACCACAGTTTAAAACTAGACTAAAGACGCATCTCTTCAGTCAAGCATTCACATAATACTTACCTTTTATTCCTCTGTTATGCCATACGGAACCGTTTGCCACTGATCCTGTATTTACCGCGCCAGTGGGGCTCGACAGCCTTAGTCAAACGGTTCGGCACGTATGGTTGGGTTGCGGAGAGTTTTGGGTTGCGGAGAGTTTCGAGATAGTGTTTTTCTAACACCGACTCCTGTATAATGGAAATCATTCTGAACATCAGCTATGCTAATTATTTCCCATCTGCCTTTCTGCTGTTATCTCGGGACGTCTGTCCCGAGAAAATGGCGTTTGTCAGGTCCAGTTTGTATCCAGCCTCCCACAGGGATTTAAGATGCCCCAACGCCTGTGAAGAGACGACTCAACACTGGCGATATGTTATGGCTCCGTATTATATATAAACAATATTTATATTTCATATTTATATATTAACAATATGAATGTAAGCCAGAGGAGAACTGGCCCCCGACTGAGCCTGGGTTCTCCCAAGGTTTTTTCTCCATCCAATCTGATGGAGTTTTGGTTCCTTGCCACTGTCGCCTTGCTTTGTCTGCTTTTGGCTTGCTTAGTTGGGGTTATTTATTTATTATTTAATATTTAATAGTTAACAATATTATTGATCTGTGTTGTACTACTTTCATGTTATCACTGTGAAGCTGCTTTGACACAATCTGTATTGTAAAAAGCGCTATATAAATAAATGTGACTTGACTTGACTTGACTTTGGTCCATTAAAACCACTATTCATCAGCATGCATTGATTAATCCCATGGCATGTAGCAAAAAAAGGTGCGACCAAATCATATGCTTGTGCGACCAACTGAAAAAGTTGGTAGCACCAGTGCAACCAGTAGAAAAGTTCAGTCTGGAGCCCTGGCTCAGCGCACAAAGTCACTGCTGACATGCCTGAAAGAGTGACGAGGGCAAGAGTGCAGATCCACTGAAACTTTTCAGAGGCTCCGGGGCCTATGGCATCCTGACACCCTGGCTTGCATATGTGCCCAAGGTTCTTACCACTGCCTTCCGGGACCAGGTGGTGAACCTGCAAGCGCTGCCCCTGGAAGAGGCAGACCCAGCCTTGGCACTGCTCTGTCCAGTACGTGCTCTCCACACCAATGTAGAAAGAATGCAGTGTTTCAGGACCTCATACCAGCTCTTTGTCTGTTATGGTGGGAAGCTGAAGGGAAAGGCTCTCTCCAAGCAAAGGCTGTCTCACTGGATAGTGGACGCCATTGCTTTGGCATACCAGCAGAAAGGCCGACCATGCCCCTTGGTGTGACTGCCCACTCCACCCGGAGTGTGGCATCCTCTTGGGCTCTAGCACATGGCGCCTTGCTAACAGACATCTGCAGAGCTGCAGGCTGGGCGACATCCAACACATTCGCCAGATTCTAAAATCTCCAAGTGGAGCCAGTGTCCTCATGTTCTCGCTTCAACCACCTAGTACCAGACCCACTCAGGTGTCTTTGTTTGCTCGCCATTTTTCTCTACGCAATTGGATTACGTGCGATTATTTCCTTAGGTGAGCTTCCCAGAAGCCCCGAGTTCCTCCAGCACTGCTGATGTCGACGCCAGCGTCTATTGCCTGCGTGTCGACTCAGGTGCCTGCCGTGTGCATGGTCCCTCCTCTGAGCGACCTTCCACTGTAAGCCTCTTTGAGCATGTGTCTTTCCCTTGGCAAGCCACCTTGCCATAATAATTGCATATTCCCTCCAAACTATAGGATAGGCTCCCCTGTGTACCTTGGTATTCCTGTGCTAAATAAGAGTCCTTCGTCCGTGCCAGTCTCACGACAGGGATCTCAGATTTATGCAGGGCACTGGAAAACAGCTGAGAAGGTGGCGTGATTAGACCGGTATCCCCATTCGTCGTCATCTAACGGAACTCAGAGTGACAACGAAAGGGAACGTCACAGTTACGGATGTAACCCTCATTCCCTGAGTGGGCCACTTCCTGCCACATTCCGCTGTACCGTGGGATCGCCTGAGTTCAGTCTCAGATCCACAGAGAAGGAACATATCTGCATGTTGCCGCCATCCTCCTTTATGTCCACAAGGTAAGGTGTAGATACTATATGCAAATTCTGCAGACCCATGGCATTTCTTTGCCATTGGTTTGTTTTGTATACTCAAAGTCAATAGGCTTTCCAAGCGAAACCCCATTCGTCGTCATCCAACGGAAGGTCTCCGTTCCCTACTCGGGAAATAAGGGTTATGTCCGTAACCGAGACGTTATATTTTGTTTCACCATAACCGAGCCTTGATGCAGGAAAGAATAAATAAAACAAACCACATATTTTCAAATAAACTTTCTTTTAATAAACAGTAAGAAAATTGAAATAATTTGTCCAAAAAGCAAGTCTGATCAAAGACTAAAGTAAAGTTTTTGAAAAGACTGTTTGCATATTATGTTATATTATAATATCTTAAGTTTACTAAACACTGTAACCCATTACTGTATGTGATCAAAAAGGAATAACATATGCTTTTACATTTCTTAACTCATCAAAATAAATTTTAATAAATAAACTTTTTATGTCATAATTTGTCGTAATTTAGGTTGAAATGATTTACATTTTTAAGTACAATCCACCTGTACAGTACCTAATGAAAGTATATGAGAATATTATAATGTATTAAATAATATTAAACTGAACTAAAAATAAATTTCAGCAAACAAAGGGAATCTTGCAATCTTGTCTTGTCCTTGGCTTTTTCACTCCATTTTACATGTTAAGACTCTCCCCCTGATTCAGTCTTAGAATCCAGATTATATCGAGCTCTCGCCTTTAGAAAAGACTTCAGTGTGAATAAAAAGAAAATCTGAACACCCTTTGAAGGACAGAAAATGGGGTCGTCAGTCACCAAACAATGCAAGACAGCTTCAAAAAATCCAATAAAAATGTACTGTCCTTACTAAAAATAATGTGTCATAAATATTATTAACAGTGTAATAACACACCTGTGTTGTATTGCAGAGACAGAAGACCACACTGAGAATGATGTAGAGTGTTTTGTCATGAGTGATGAGCACAAAGTAACCAATGACCCAGGACAAACAGAGTACCACAGCCAGAGAGAAACTACTCAAAATCTTCTTCTTTAAAGGAGTGGTTCGTGAGCTAAAGCACCAAAACATTTTAGCAAATATTAACTTTTATTAAACTGCAAACATTATGTTGCCATTAAACATCAAAGCTCTGAGAATTACACATCAGGCAGCTGCTACTCTACTCAGTCTTCAATAAACTATTTTCAATCCGAATCAAAGTTCAAGGAATGTCTTCATAACCGTGGACTTGTTTTAACCCCGGAACATTTGTTTATGGTTCAGTTACGTACCTCTTCAGGTTGGGATTTGCACAGCAGATGGTTTGAGAGAAGTAAACAAGCAGAGTTGTGTTAAAACACAACATGACCGCTAAGAGGAGCAAGAAACCCCATAACATCGGCCGCTTCGGATCAAACGTTCCCGCCTTGTCCAGAGACGCCAACCAACAGCTAAAACAGGACAATGAGAGAACGAGAATACTTGGATGCGTAAATAATTGGTAAGTAAGAGGAAGAGGACCAGAAAGCTGTAAAGCTCCTGGATAACTTATCATTTTCCACAGCTCATGTTGTCTGGATTTTTTTGTACATTGAAATTTTCTGGAAAGATACTTTTTGCAGCGTTTCATCAGCTGAACAGAACAAAACAAAACAATTCAATAACAGTACAACCCACTGAAGAGATGTATATCTATCCATTCCTTACAACCTCGCTTTCATTCCTGTTTGCCTCTCACAGACTCGACCCATTGCGTCAGCACTTCAAGAAACAGTCTTTTATATCTGCTTGACTAGTTTTACAAGTCAATAGTTTTACTATTTAGTTTATTCTACTTCTGTTATTCTTTAGTAAGGCTAAACTCATAGCATTCAATGAATCAGAAATCTCGCAGTCACAAGAACATGAAATAATTTTGAAATAAAAACTTACAACTCTTCTTGTCGATAACCTGAAGGGTCCTTAAAGCTGTAGGTGGTGGCCAGCGAAATGCCAACAATAACAGCAGGCAGACCTAAGACATTATAATTGATACAAAAATGATTAAATGTTAGCCTGTCTGATTATACTTCATGCTCATTGCTACATTTAAGTTGGGTTAATTGCTTAAAGTAAATCTTACATTAAAGTAAAAATTAATAACAGTTCTTTAGTAAACCTCAAAATGAATATTCACTTTCCATCCTGTAAATTAAATAAAGATTTGATGCCTAAACTGTTATAGTAGTAGTGCACTACAAATAGTTTTAATATGCCCATTTATTGGTTATCGGCAATAACATGAAATCATCAGCCAGAATTTTAAAATAGGTTAAATATATAACATATGTACCTGTAATACTATATCTGTACAGTTATGCAGACAGAATCAAAGTGTCATGTCTTTTAACATTCAGTGTGTTTAATGAAATTTACCCAGCCGGCTGTCATGGCGATGGTGCGGAAACCTTGTGGTGGACCACTGAGGGCATTTCTGATGAGGAAAACACGTGAGCCGCATACATGATGTTCCAGGCAAACGTGGCCAGCAGGAAGTACTGCAGCAGAGCTGTGATTGCCGTACAAGGACCCTGATCAACATTTGGTTGCATATCTGAAGAAGGAACAACGTTCTGCTCTGAAACAGAGGCCTTTGAGCTCGGGGACGGGGTTGTTGATTCCAAAAATGAACAGCAGGTAATAGGTGGTCATGCACAAACAGATGTTCACTAAGAGCATAGTGGAGTTGGCTCCTCTCAGTTTCCTGTAGAGTTGTAAAGAATTCATTTTGTTTGAATTAAGAGGACACTCTTTATATTTCACAAACCAGAACCACGGAAAATACCATTAGTTGCCTATACATGATAGAATGGTAATAAATCTGTCTTGTTTTCCAGTAAAAATATTGTTGATGCACCAATATTGAATTCTGGCTGTTACTGGTGAGCTGATTACAATTAGGGTTGATAACTTATAAATGCCAGATATTAAAATCTATACTATTTTGTCCAGATAAAAAAAAAAAAAAAAAAAAATCTAAAATGAACCATTTTAACTGCTACAAATGAATTCACTGTGTGTTTTTAAAGGGATAGTTCACCCAAAAATGAAAATTAAGTCATTAAAGGAGCATAACGCAAGTCTCAGAGTTTTTGCAGAACTACGCCCCCTCTGGTGACAAATGAAACTGCGTGCGCGCTCATGGAATATCATAGACTTTATAGAGTAGACATATACACGGAATACACGCACGTTTGCACGAGCTGTTCATAACCAAAGGAGAATCAGGCACACATCTTTTGTTACAGTCATAATGAGGTAATACAGTTATAAATCTGCAAGTCATTTAAAATATATGAAAGGAAAGGCATTTGAGTAAATTACACACTTATGTAGGCCTATGTGTGTGTGAGGGGAAAACAGGGTAGAAACTTCGGCTTTTGTTTCCATTGATCTCCATGTTGAACTGTTTTATGTGCTTACTGTATCCACTTATGATTGTATTATTATGGAAACACGTTCATGAACACGTTTGAGCCCTAGAGCAGACCGCCCGAGATCTCTCCGTTTGTTGAAAGCCTTCCCGATGTTGACTCTAGTCTTATTCCGACGCCTGGCACTGGACAGACAGAAGTTGTATTTTCTTTGCCTCACGTGGAGTTTGCGTTGGGGTTTGTAATGAACTACAAGCCGGTCTCTTTGGGGCTGTTTTACACCTGGCCACAATGCGTTTCTCAGATCTATTTGATTTATCAAAACGATTCCATTACCTGGTCACATAAATGTGTTTTTGCAAAACGGATATTAATCTGATATTCAATTCCCGCGTTATATACAGATTTCATGAAGTGCACGTCACCGAAAGCAACAGATGAGCTGCATTTTATAAATCATCGGCTTCGGCTATTTCAAAATCAGCAAAGACAGCAATAAGAGAGAGCGGCAAAAGCTCTGGTATGAGATCATTTCATTTCTTAAGGCTACTTTTAATGAAGATAGTGGAGGTAGAAGGTAACTTAGTGTTAATCGTATGCGTCTTACTTTCACTTTCATTTGCGATAGATTGCGCGCGCTGGCTTATAAATACACTCGCCTGCTCATCTGATGCACGTCGTCATATATGACTAAAACAACATGACATAGCCTGTTTTCAACAACCAGATGCATTTACACTTGTCCAGTTTCGATCTGGAATACAGCCCAGACCACGTCCTCAATGGTTTGAGCTGTCGATTCAAATCCGTCTGGATTCAACCTGGTCTTTTCACGATCGAATAAGTTATCTGTGATCACAGGAAACGCATGAAGTGACCAGATGTAGACTAAACAGCCCCTTTGAATCCATCTTCTACTTTGGGAAAGTTGACTAAAGTTGCGTCGCTCGAGTTGTCTTCTCTGATACGGAGAACGGCGGCGAATACACTATCCTGCAGGCACATAGCCAGGCGAGCGTGAACGCGCATGACGTCACGCCCAGTCTCAGATTCGAGCCCGAATCCCTCTTATATATTTCACTGTACAGGATTACAGAGGCGATCGCAGTGATCAGAGAAGGGCTCATTCAGCCCATCAGGGCGATTGTTTTAGCATGTATGGGTTAAAAAACGGCTAATTTTTAACATAAAATGTTGCGCAATGCACCTTTAATTACTCACTCCCATGCTGTACCAACCCACGTAAGAGCTTTGTTCATCTTCTCGCAGCATGCATCGTGGAAATCTCTTAAAGCAGTGAGCCTATGTAGCAGTGATCCACCTTTCAGATTTAATCAAAAATATCTTCATTTGTGTTCCAAAGATGAACGAAGGTCTTACTGGGTTAGTACAGCATGGGGTGAGTAATTAATTACTTAATTTTCATTTTTGGGTGAACTATCCCTTTAAAATTTTACTTAATGGTAAAATGGTAAATGTCAAGGTGCTGTAAACTAACATACCCTAACCCTTTATAATGTGAATTTAGTATATTGTGCATCTACAAAAATAAAAACAAAAAAGTATCATGAAGCAAAACAATGCAAAAAGATTTTTTCTCATCTTATTGGTCAAATGTTAAAATAGCTAGGTTTGTGCTTTAAAAACTAAATGCATAATTGCCAAATAAGCCAAATGCACAATAGGAAGCGAATGTTGATAAAAGATACACTCTCTCTCAAAACCAAGATATCAATTTGTTTCCATATAAAATACCTTGTTTTAAATATGTTTAGATATTTCTTTTACTGAAAAACAAGACAAAATACCAAGGTCTTTTGGATATTTGATTACCATGTGAATATTACAGTGTATGAATATACAATAGTGGTATCAAAGTACAATAGCATTACTATATTACTCTATTGCTGATATTATTTAAATGTATCCAGTGCTTTAGTACAAACCTGGTCTTAATTTGATAAACTGTAGTGAGGAATCAAACCCACAATAGACAGACTGCATCCCACAATACTGATCCAGTTTAAAGCCTCAGAATAGTTATAGTCTGCTCTAAAGCTCTACAAAAGGAGAGAGAAATTTAGATAGTTATTATAGTTCACCTAGATTTACCAATTTTTCCAAATGTATTGTGTATTTTTACTACCACATTACAGGTAAGTTAACATAACAGATTGTGTTAGCTTAGCATCATGCTAACAACAGATTCTTGTCTGTATCTGTTCCTTGAGGAGCATTATTTTCTTCATATATAAAGTTTCCACAGGAAGCGATGTTGCACTTTTAATTACTCAGATTATCTAGGGAGATCATTATAGATTTTAGAGCAAAGTTTCAATAGTTTCTTTAACACTGTTAACATGACCGCTAACCATTAGAACAGCAAAGTTGGTGGTGTGGTTGCATTTACACTGGACACCACTGGGATTTTGTATTTTGACGCAGCCCTCTGTTCTCCAGTCTCTATGAGCGTAGTCCCAAAACACACATGCAAAGTCGCCCAGTGTCAAGCTGGATATATTCTGAAAACATAAACATGTAAAAAAAATTATGTGTGCACTGCCATCAGAAGCTTGGAATAATAACCAGTTTTCATCTTCCATGTTTTTGGAAGAAGTCTCTTCTCTTTATTTGATGACAAATACAGTAATATTGTAAAGTATTATTACAATTTAAAATAAATGTTTTCAATTTTATTATATTTTATAATGCAATTCTTCAATAAATTGTGTTGCGTAATTCATGCACAATTTAATGTTATTACTATAGTAAGCACATGTAATATGTGTTACAGGGACACAGTAAAATACAATTATTAAGCAGCACAAGTGTTTTCAACATTGATAATAATCAGAAATGTTTCTTGAGCAGCAAATCATCATTTTGGAATTATTTCTGAAGGATCATACGACACTGATGACTGTAGTAATAATAATGCTGAGTAATAATGCTGAAAATTCAGCTTTGATCACAGGAATAAATTACATTTCAAAATATATAGTATTTAATTAGAAAACTGCCAATTTAAAATGTAATAATATTTCACTATATTACTTTTTCCTGTATCTCTGTCAAATAAATCCAGGTGAGCAAAAGAGACTTCTTCCTAAAAAAAGACTGGTAGTGTGTTAATACTTTTACTAATTCCAGTGGAATAATCCATAGTTAATTGATTTCTTTTCTGGGCAAGTATAAGCAAAATTTGCAGGATAGCATGCAAACCTGTCATTCCTGATCCCCATAACCCAGACTGGGTTTATTTTGTGATAACAAAAGGCTAACAGTACAGTTATTTCATGTGTAGGTGTTTTATTGACTGGTAACATGAGTGATTCAGAGAAGTCGCTATATGTAATGTAATCATTGTGAGTTTTCGCTCACTTACCTTGGGCCTAATGGCGAACTCCACGTTATCAAGCAAACTTTTGTCTGTGAGGCTAGCAGAGATCACCCTTCTCTTCGTATCTAGTTGGCTATTGAACTGTTTTGAGTTGAAAAAATGGTCGTTTTCATAAAGCACTACTCCAATACTTCGATTTTTGTTCCCTACAGGAAAGGAGAAGAGAGAAATTAATTCAAAACGTTGAGTTTAATTACGTTCCTCAAACCAAGAGCAACAACAGAGATATAAACAGTACCCCAATCTTTCTGGGAACTGTTTTGCAGTTTGATAGTTAACATGAGATCAACAGGACGTCCTGAAGGGGAAGTCTTGTTAGCAGCGTCTCCAACCAGACCTATTCCTTCAGGAGTAAATTTCTCTGACAGTCCTAGTGAAATGCAGCTTAGTTTAGGAAGTAGAAATGTCTTAAAAATATCAGCAAAGATATAACAATTACATATGAAGCTTTATTTGCTCGGTGTTTCTGCTCTGACCTGTTTGAGCGTAGAATTGCACTTCCGGGTCCAATTTGATAACTTGATGTGTTGCACCGCTAGGTTTGGCTGCACCAGTACACTAGAGTTCATGCTACTAACGTTCAAAGCGAAATCCTCTAAAGTCTTAGTGAGTCTAAAGATAAAATACACATGAAAAAGTTAAACACATCCATCCTAATGAAAAATAAATAAAAAAATTACAGCTTTTTCAAAGTCCACTTTTTCAATTGTCTTTAGTTAAAAAAAGTCAAGATTATCTTTATTACATTTACTGCTACAATCTAAGTACATTGGGAAATAGACTGAGATTAAATTTAGTTTTCTTTCTAATAAGAAAATATTTCATGTTATTCATGTCTGCAAAAATATTCACTATAATAACTAAATACCCCCCTGAAAAATAAAAAAAATTGTTTAACCCCAAACCATGTGAGCAGCATCATTTTCTTCTGTGGCAGATATTTTGAACACATACAGTAATAGTAAATATCCTCTTTGACCTTTGTCGCCTTTTTTCACCTTGCATTTGGCATTTGGCTTGCTTAGTTGGGGACATTAAACTTAACATTTGGAAACAAAAGGCATTATTTTTCTGCTATCTCTGTAAAGCTGCTTTGAAACAATCTGAAGCGTAAAAAGCACTATATAAATAAATGTGACTTGACTTCTACTGTATATCCTCTATATTTTATCAAGGAGTGTATTAATTGCTGTCAACTGCCATGTTGGGTACATTGTTATTGTTTTCAATGTTTATGATTTAATTCAGATACATTTTAAAATGTGAGGTTAACCAATCAAGAAAATAGCATTTGGTTGACCAGGTAAAACATTTCTCTTTTTTGTAATATCAAAATGTATTTAAAATAGAGTGTAAATACCTCTCAAAGGCATCATAAGTGTTTTCAGAGTGTTTGTTTTTATCAGTTTGCATGAGCTGACTGATAGTGGCCATCACTGATACTGCAACTGTCTGTACAATAAAAAAACATTTTATATTACATATAAACATAACGAGTTTTCTGTAGTCAAACATTTTCAGACAAACATACTAACATATTTTAAAGTGCCCCTATTATGCTTTTTTGAATATAACCTTTCATGCAGTGTGTAATATAGCTGTTTGTGTATGTAAAAGGTCTGCAAAACTTCAAAGATCAAAGTGCATAATGAATTGTTCTCTTACGAGAGGTTCTCTTATACTGCGTAATATCTTACGCTAGGGAAAACTTCTTTTCCACAAGATATTGAAGCCAAAAATTAATTTTGAATTAATGTAAAACACATAGCAGCAGCCTATCGAGAGAGGCCCTTGGTGACTGTCAGAGTAAGAAGGGGTTTAGGGAGACTGAATCTTTGAATGACAGTTAACAGACTTTTTGAGAAAAGTGCTAATTTTCTAACTTTGATGCTAATAAACCTACCATAGGAGACCTCCGAAACAAAATCAGGACCCTTTAAAATAGCATAATTGGGGCACTTTAATGTTTCTACATGTGCTGAAAGTCATAGGATTCTTGCCTCATTTAACACTGTGGAGGACAGCAGGCTATTGGCAGTCTGCAGCAGCAGAGGTGATGTTCTGGGATGTCAGTTGCTCAGGTTTGGATGTAAGCATCTGGACATTGGCGGCAACATGCATATTCTCTTCCAGAGTTAACTAAATAAAACAATCAAAACCACTGTGTCAATCTGTTGTCTATCAAAAGCACATTAAAATGGCAGAGTTCAATCTATTGAGAGATCTATATAGAGTCCATGTTACACTTTGCATGTAGTTACTGTAGTAATAACTATAAATTATTCATAATTACACACAACTAACCCTGTAGTAAGTACATGTAGCCAATTATTATTAATTATTATTTATTATTGTATAATTACTTTAAAATAAAGTGCAATCCGAATATTGTGTTTTTACATTTCACTTCACTAGATTTCACTAAATTTCACTTACATGGACTATACTGCAATTATACTCACCATGTTTTGGTGTACGAAATGTATGTGTGCCAGCAGTAATGAAACTCTTAGTTAACCATTAAACTCATTAAATATTAATATATGAATTATATAATAATAATAAATGTATTTATGCTAAATATATATATATAGTATATAGAGAGAGAGAGAGAGAGAGAGAGAGAGAGAGAGAGAGAGAGAATAGAGAGAGAATAGAGGGCAATTATGACATGAAAAAAAAATATATATATATATATTATGTAATATTTAACAAAGTACAACAATCTGTCCCAACTTATCTAAAATAAAACAAAATGGCAGAATCAACTTTTGTCATTCAAAAATGAATATGAATTAGATGTAAATACAGACGTTGACTTTGCTTTCGAACAGCTCCAGGGTCAAGTCACAGTTCAGAAGTTTAAGTCCACCAAATGCGTTGAAGAGTGTAAAGTTCAAACACTGAGCCGAAGCCATAGGAACACCAGCTAAAGGGCACATATAAGACATACAAGACAGGTTAAACAGGTTAACTTAAGACACAAGCAAAACTAAAATAGTTGTACTTTAGCATATTTTGACATGTAACTTCTGACACAAATTAAGTTAAATCACTGTACAGATGTTATACGAGTTCTATTGTACAATAGATGAGGCTTGAGTTTTATACATTTCTAATAATGTTCAGTTTGTATACATTATATTATAATTAGTGATTTAGGACACACACACATATCCTTCACATATTAAACCATTTATTAGTTTGGGGAAAGATTTAATTGTTTTTCATAAAGAAATCTAATATTCACAAAAGCTGGATTTATTTGACCGAAAATACAGTAAAAACAGTAATATTGTGAAATATTATAATAATATAAAATAAGCGTTTGCTATTTTAAAATGTTATTTATTCCTGTGATGAGGTTACTTAAGTCTTCATGTAACCCCTACACCCGGGTCCAACTCGACCCGCTCCGAGCGGGCCTCTGAACCAAGGTCTCCGGCATGAGAGTCGGGCGCTCTGAACAAGGAGGCAAAAGACTGCAGCCTCTAGCGTCTGTTGCTAGAGTGCCTATTGAGATCAGAGGAGTGAGGTTTACTTGCACAGCAACTACTAGCTGGCCTCCGTTACACTCACCCCCTAAACCTCACTCTCATCCGGGTCACGGCACCAATGTAACCCCCTACACCCGTGTCCCACTCGACCCGCTCCAAGCGGGCCTCGAACCCGGGTCTCCGGCTGAAGACCGCAGCCCTGAGCTCTGTCGCTAGAGCGCCTATTGAGATCGGGGAGTGAGGTGTACTCGCAAAGCAACTACAGAAATCATTCAGAAATCATTCTAAAATTGATCCTAGAGTTGATGCTCAAGAAACAATTTTGAAATGTTAATATTTATCTTGTGGACATCAGGATCCATTTTTAGGATTCTTTGATGGATAGAATTATAAAAGAACAGCCTTTATTTGAAAGTGAAAAATTTTGTAACATAATCAATGTATTTAGTACTACTTTTTAGTATTTGCAATAGATCCAAGTTGAATAAAAGTATTAATTCCTTTAAAAAATAAAAAAAATAAATCATTTAGCTATTTATTTAGCATTTAGCTACAGTATATCTATTAGAGTTCTCAACGGGTCGAGTCGGCCCGACAAACCCGACGGGACCCGCGGGTTCGGGCCGGGTTCGGGTCGAAAATATAAGCAAATGACTCGGGTCGAGGTCGGACCTCGGGCTTAATCTTTTCCACCCAGTAAAAAAAACAAACAAATTATTATAATCATCGCTGCTGTTCACCGTAAAGAAAGTCTGGCTGCTGCGTGCAAAGTCCATCGCGGGTGGCTGGCAGAGAGGAGAACACGCCTCAGTCTATCCACTGTGGACGCACTGATCTTCCTCCACGATGCCTATTATAAGCATTTGATTATGTTTGTAGGCTAGGTCTATTTTGTTTCAAAACTCGTAGCCCGCCTGCTGGTTTCAAAACGCGGTCGGAAGACTAGGAAAAGGAAAAGAGAATCTGACTGCGTGAGAAACCTGACAGGAGTCCCGCTCTCGGTCGAGTTTTATACTCATTGGCGCGAGCTCAAAAGCAGCACTGGATGCAACGGTGATGCTGACCTGGCGATCTTGTTGATGGACTAGTAAGTCAACCTTTCTAAGTTTGTGCTCATTTTATTTTGTGATTTCACCGGAATGAATAGACGCTGCAACAGCAATAGACTGTACTAGAACGCGTGCGCGTCCGATTCGGGCCGCGGGCCGGGTTCGGGCGGATAATTCATGTTGATGTGTCGGGTTACATCGGGTCGGGCTTCAAAAGCCACGGGCCAGGTCGGGTCGGGTAATAATTTCCAGGCCCGTTGAGAACTCTAATATCTATCATCCTTATCTATGTACTTTATACATACCACTGGTTGTTCCTGGAGGGCATAGCTGTGTTGAATAATTAAACTGTCCGATCACAGTGAGTGGAAAGGTCAAACCTTTGAGTGTTTCCTCTGGACAGGTAGTACCTGCAAGAAAATTATTTTGGGTACTGTCATGTCAACAAGTCAACATCATCCTGGATCAAGACTTAAAATGGGGTCCATCTCAATCAGCTCCCTAGTTCAGTAGTCAGACACTGATGGGAGCAGTGCTCACTATGCCCCCTTACAAGAAATTACATCACATTTCTGAAGCACAAAAAATAAAACGCAAAAGCCTACTCAATACTGATTTATAAAATTTTAAAAGACAAACCGTTTTTTAATTATGTCACCATAAACACACATTGCTAGACAGGTAGTGAACACAGCTGATTGAGATGCACCCATGGTCTAACAGGACTGGTTTTGAGACAGGGATGTCAAACTCTGTTCCTGGAGGGTTCCTAAACAGTTTAGCGCCAATCTAATTGAACACACCCTCGGGATTACTAGAAACTTCCAGGCAGATGTTTTGGAGCTACACTCTGCAGGACAATGACCACTCAGGAGCAGAGTTTGACATGTGGTTTCAGAGAACTCTGCAATGCGTACCTGTAGGTTTAGGAGAGGTTAAAAGCAGGTTAGGGTTGATAATTGGTGCTGCAGTTGTAGTTAACAAGGCTTTTAATAAAGTGGTAGTTGGTGTGGTAGTGGTGGTAGGAGATGTAGTAGTAGAAATGGTAGTAGTGGTAGTAGGAATGGTAGTGGTGGTAGTAGATGTAGTAGGGATGGTAGTGGTGGTGGTAGGAGTGGTGGTAGCAATGGTAGTGGTGGTAGTAGGAGTGGTAGTAGATGTGGTAGTGGTGGTAGTAGATGTAGTAGAAGTGGTGGTAGTAGGAGCCATGGTAGATGTAGTAGGAGTGGTAGTGGTGGTAGTAGGAGTGGTAGTAGATGTGGTAGTGGTGGTAGTAGATGTAGTAGAAGTGGTGGTAGTAGGAGCCATGGTAGATGTAGTAGGAGTGGTAGTGGTGGTAGTAGGAGCCAGTAGTAGATGTAGTAGTGGTGGTAGTAGGAGCTGTAGTAGATGTAGTAGGAGTGGTAGTGGTGGTAGTAGGAGCCGTAGTAGATGTAGTAGGTGTGGTAGTGGTGGTAGTAGGAGCCGTAGTAGATGTAGTAGGAGTGGTAGTGGTGGTAGTAGGAGCCGTAGTAGATGTAGTAGGTGTGGTAGTGTTGGTAGTAGGAGCCGTAGTAGATGTAGTAGGAGTGGTAGTGTTGGTAGTAGGAGTTGTAGTAGATGTAGTAAGAGTGGTAGTATTGGTAGTAGGAGCCGTAGTAGATGTAGTAGGAGCCATAGCAGATGTAGTAGGAGTGGTAGTGGTGGTAGTAGAAGCCATAGTAGATGTAGTAGGAGCGGTAGTGTTGGTAGTAGGAGCCGTAGTAGATGTAGTAGGAGTGGTAGTGTTGGTAGTAGGAGTTGTAGTGGTGTTTGTAGTTGTTGGCAGGATGGTTGTAGTAGCAGATGTTGTGGTGTTTGGAGAAGTGATGGTAGTGGTAGTAAGAGGTATAGCGGATGTTGTGGTGTTTGTAGTTGTTGGCGGGATGGTTGTAGTAGCAGATGTTGTGGTGTTTGGAGAAGTGACGGTAGAGGTAGTGAGAGCTGTAGTAGTATTTGCAAGGAACTTTCAGTTGTTCCAACGTCAGCAGTCACTGACCCCTCATTCGTAAATGCTGTTCAAAAAGAAGAAACAATTTGATCAGGATCAGCACAAAATGTTTGGTACAATGTGATTTCATGAAGGCCTATTGTTTTATAAACCCATAATGAAAGCTCTATCCTATTGACAGTTTATTTGCCGTTTATGTAATGCACCCAATATTATTTATGGGTGGGTCGCTTTTCCCTGGCCCAATAAGTACAGTATACTATAGAGATAGACCACCCCATGACAGCTCTGGACCTTGAGGTCATTTGCAAGTGAAATTCCTGCACGTAATTCTTTAAATGACCGTGACATAAGCAAATCAGCAGAACCTGGGACATCTGTATTAGAATGCCAGCCAATAAAATAAAAAACTGACAAGTTCAATGGGATATTTCATAAAATGATATTGGCTATTAAGTATTGGCATTCAAAAAACTTTAAACGTATGTACATGTCTCACCTAAACCTTAATCATTATATATAAATATATATACAGTATATATACATACATACATACATACATACATACATATATATATATATATTATATATATATTAGTTTATTATATATAGCTTAAAAATAGTTTTTTTTAAACAGTAATATTGTGAAATATTATTATAATTTAAAATAACCTTTCTGTTTAAATGTAGTTTAAAATGTTATTTTTCCTGCAATCAAAGCTGAAATTTCGACATCATTACTCCAGTCATTATCCTTCAGAAATCATTCTAATATGATGATTTGATGCTCAAGAAACATTTCTTAATATTATCAAGGTTGAAACTAGTTTTTCAGGATTCTTTGATGAATAGAAAGTTTTTAAAAAAAGCATTTATCTGAAATAGAAAGCTTTTCTAACATTACACTACTATTCAAAAGTCAGGTCAGTAAGATTTTTTTTAAGAAATAAATCCTTTTATTCAGCAAGGATGCGTTAAATTGATCAAAATTGACAGTAAAGACATTTATAATGAATGTATTCATCCTATTGAACTTCCTATTCATCAAAGAATAAAAAAACTGTTTTCAACATAAGAAATGTTTCTTGATTAAATCATAATATTAGAATGATTTCTGAAGATTCGTGTGAGACTGAAGTAATGCTGAAAATTCAGCTTTGATCACCGGAATACATTTAAATTTGAATATATAGACCAACACTGGTCGGCCATTGGGCCAATACGCGTTTTAATGTTTTAGCCCTTAAAATAATAAAGGCTTTTTATCTTTTGCATCCCACTAAGTGCCTGGTAATAAACAAAATCCCTGCATTACATCAATTTTTCTGAAAGTTAGCCTGTAATGTTACAATAACTTACCTGAAAGAAACATGAGCAGCAGAATGGAGCGAATCCATCATCTCCCCATTAATGATCTGGTTCTCCAGCATGCCTGGTTATGACTTATGTATGAGGATCTCAGATGTTGAGTTTGACATGACAGATATTTGCATTTCTAAGGGGAAAAAGCTATGGACACGGTAATGGGCAATGTTTTGCAAAAACCAAACATGAAAAGAAACATGACAGGTGGTATCATTACATGACAGTGACAACATTGGACATAGCCTAACTGCAATTGTACTGCTGAACTAAAATTAATAGAGAACCTACAAGGCCTACACGGGCATTAGTAACTAGTTTGGATAAAAGTGTCAAGTAGGCCTAACTATTAGCCTAACCAAAAAAAAATATATAATACAATTCTTATTTAGCCTACTCATCCTCATGCAGCTTTCCTGAACTTTTTTTCTTCAGATGACCAGCCCACATCTGAAGAAAAAGTCAGATCCTCTAGATGAGGGTCAGTAGATTATTTTTGGGTGGACTTCAGGGGTTTAAAATGAACATGTCAAATGTGCCAAATATTATGTAAATAACTTAATATTTGTATACACGTCATTATATAAGAATGAATCACTGTAGGCCATGAAGAGATTCAAAGCAGGCGCACGCGGTTAATCACAGTCACGATATACGACGCGAACAAACAAACGGAACTCACGTCCAAATAAACACTGCATTGTGTAAAAGATTGACGTATGTTAAACTTTTAAAGATGAATTACCTTTTCACAACTTCATTTTTGTTATTCAAAGTGAGCCTCGTTTTAGATGCAAATTATTGTCAGCAATCACGCACTTCAGCTACGCCACTGAACAACAGGCAAATTAACGGCGAATCTCTAGTGCAAAAACCTCAAAAGCAGAAAACTATTATGATGTAGAAACGTTTCTGCCATTCTAGTACAGAATAATTAGTTGCCTAAATGTAGCTGTGCACGTGCTGGACACCTGTATGATGATGTGAACATTCAGACGAAGACGAGTTTTTTCCTGTCAGTGGTTTTCCTTCGACATAACGAACAACTCCACCTCACAAACGAGGCCTACATTTGCTGGGCCAGTGACCAGTAAACCTGATATTTAACATTTTTCATTTTAAATAACACAAATAAAATAGAAATAGGAGCAGTTTGCCCACAAGATTGTTTATTCAATGACACCCCAGGTGAAAAAGTTGTCCAATTAAGTGTATTAAAAATGCATTACATTATATTTGTATTGTACTAAAAACATATTTAAGTACATTTTTAATACACTTAATTGGATGTCTTTTCACCTGGGACGGCAGGCTTTTACAATCATAAAATAGGCCTACTCAAAAAAAAATTGTAGGATGCAACAGAAGCTAAAGGGAAGTGTGGAAAGAAAATGGCGCTGAAAAATAACCCAATTGTCTGAACTGCAGCATTTTTTTATGCAGATTTGATGGTTTAATGTTGAAAACGTACTTTGAGATTATGACAGTGAATTTGGAATGATGACAAAGACGACGTGTCACAAAAACTTCCATAGGAAAGGAGACTGAGGTGCAAAGGTTAAACAGTTAATCTGTGTAAGCCTATAAAGCTCAGAACCTGTGCATCCATGATGATGAAGGATATACCTAGAAACCTTCACGTCAACTCAGCTGTTATCCACTCTCCTCCTGACTACATAAGGATTTAAAAGGACGAGACCTAAAGAAATAGTCTGTTCGTGTACAGCAAAAGCTAGTCTCATGCATCAACTAGCCTATAACGGAGTTGATATATTCGAAGCCATCTAGACAGAAGTATGTTATTTTCGTGATCAGTTTAAAGAGTTTGTGGAAATTGGTATGTCTGATTTGATTCAAATGTACTTTTTGGATTACATTACAGACACCACTGCAGTCACAAATTATGGCTTACACAAAAAAGTAACAAATCTCATTAACCCAAGTAAATTCATAAACCCAATGTCAACCTTTACTACCTCACAAACCTTAGTTAATTATCTGTGGGCCATTTATAGAAACCAATACCCTACCACCGTTGTTCAGTGGAAAATCATATATAAAGAGAAAAAAGAGGGCATAAAAATTAAATAATTAGCCAATATTAAATGATGTAAGCTCGAATGTAAATATTGAAAAACTGACAAAAATGTATACATTTTGTAATATTTTAATAGCAAGATGATTTCGTGGAAAGAGCAGACTGTCTTACATACATTACTGTAGTAAATGGATTACTTTGCCGTGGGTTTCATAACTGAAGATATATTTCCCAGGGACGGAGATGGTCCTTACTGCAGAACACAAAATCCAGGGGAGGAGTTGGATCCACCTTACATATCCCTAAACCTTCTCATCTCCGCCCCTGATTCCTAACCCCACCCCCAATACTTCCCCTTCTACAACCCCTGATCCCTAACCCCACCCCTAATCCTACCCATCTCCACCCCTTAGATCTGGATCCAACTTCACCCCTGGATCTCATGTACTGCAATGAGGTGAAACTGCAGGGACGTCCCTTGTGGAGGAACAGGGAAACGTGGTGGAGACAGACAGAGATTACAAAGGCAGCAGTTCAGACCTGATCAGAATCTGGGCCGAGAGCCAGTGGGTGAGAAGAACAGAAGATCCTGGTTTAACAAATCCGATCTCTTCATAGGCTCAAATTAGTTAGTCAGGTAATCATAAAAACGTATGTGATCAAAGAGCCCTCAGGAAACAAAGACACAGAGAAGATGACATACATCTACTCTCCAGCAGTCTCTTATTTCTTCTTTTTCTCTTGTGTATTGGTGAACCAGGCATCCAGCAGCTTTTTGCTATAGTAGATCTGCCAGCCATGTATTTGAACTGAAATAATCAAGACTAAGTACATTACAGACACGGCAGAGAAGCCAAAGATGTACCTATAAGCTTTGCCGTGGCGATAAAGCTGCTGAGCCACAGGAAACATCTCCATCCCTCCATAAAGAATAGGAGCCACACAAAAAAGCCCAGCGCTGATCATTGAGATGACCAGGTAACTGATGTTGTTTTTCGGCAAAGCCATGAAGCTGAAAACTGTAGGTATGATGCTCAGAAGATATGTGTACTCCCATTGGTACGGAGAGGCCACCACTTTATGGGACACCAGGTTCAGCTGGCTGACCACCACCTGTGCTGCTACAAGAAACCAGACCACTGCATGAGCAATGTTCAGCTTCTTGATCTCAGACTTCAGCGCCACACTGGGGGGATTGAGAAGGGGTCAGTCCAACTAATCACGTATAATAATCATATGCCTAATCACATCTTAATTTATTGGATAACGTGTTAATAATAGTACATGTTTATTACCTTTTTGTTATCATATGTGAACATAGGGATGAATTTTAAATAATTTAAGTACTTGGTCTACAACCACAAGTGGACCAAACAAGGTTCTGTGGAACACGTAGTATAGAACATCGCAAGTCCTACAGCGAATGATTACAAAGAATGCGTTGGTGGCAGAAGAATGGAAAATAACACACAAGGTTATGAGACGCAACTTATTTTACAACTGTGAACAAGTAAACTAGGCATGCATCACAAAGATTTCATCTTTAATATTAATGATGCTTAATTTTTACTTTTAAGTTTTTATTTGGTTCTTTGTTCAATCTCAAACCATTTTTTATTATCAAGATGTCTGAAACTAAAACTAAATATAAATGTGTTCACAAAACAAAAAATAAATTAAAACTAATGAAACTAACTAAAACTAAACTTAAATTTACAGCGAAACTGAAAAATTAAAACCTATTTCATAATGCAAAACCATAGACTGTAAAAAATTAAATAAAAACTAATGTACTAAGCACTATAAATGGATTTTGTAAACATTACAAATGGATTTTCTTCGACTCTTTTTGTTTTTAAGAGATCAAAAAAGTACGGTACAACAGGAATTACTATACGCGGAAGGTTAAAATATTACTACGTATCATATTGTTTACACTTATATGTACGTACCTCATCTGATAATGTGCCGCCACCCGCTCGCGGTGCTGAAAGTCGCTGCCGTCTGTTCCTGAGGCGCGCGGCCCTGCTCGTGATGCCATGGCAACCTTCCGTCGACGACAACCTGAGGTAAAGGTAAACTCGGAATTTATCTCACTCACTTCTTCTGTGTGAAAGTCTACATGAGGCAAACACAAACAGCTCACTCGCGTTGCAGTTTATCAAGCGCACACGTTGCATGTATAACGTTACACAATTAACCAACGTGTAATATTATGAACCACGGAAAGGCAGAAAAGTTACCAGAGAAACACGAACAGAGGCTGCAGGTAACGTTACATTCTGCCAAATATATTTGAGTTTCAAGTATTACATTTATAGAAGAAAAACACATACTTTACTACGTACCTTACATGATAAAAATTGAATTTCACCATGGAATAAACTCAAAATTCTGTACAGGGAACTCTAAAAACCTGCTTTGTCGCTTTTGACTAAATAATTATCTCACAAAGAATGGCACTGTGAATGCAATGCGCGAGTAATGTAACGTAGCCTATAGCTTCCGTAAATATACTTCACTATCTTTTTGTCTCATATATTATATTGAGTTTAATCAAATTAGTAGCCTTTCCTTTTAAAAGTTTAAACTAGTTTTTGTTTGTTCATGACTTCACGACCTTGTACTGATCTGTAAAACAGCTTAAATTGATCCCAAATAAGTCCACGCATGGTATGATTTAGTATTGAATATTTACTGACTGTCAAGCTATTTCTGATTCTCAAAACTAAGATCACAACTGTCTGTCACTCAAGCCAACTTCTACAGCTTTTGCTGACGCTACCTAAAGATACAGTTCTTGATTTCATACAGAAATCATGTATGTTCATTCACAGTCATACACGGCTTTACAAACAAGCAGACACGCACTAACATATTACATTTATGAACACACATAGAATAAAATGCCTACCTTATTTTGAACCAGAAAACTACTTAATATACTCAGACAGTAGAAACGTGATCAAAGTAGCCTTCTTCTACATGTGCTTTCATTTGGATATACTTCAATATCGCCCTCACTGGTGCGGAGGAAGAAACACTAATCGTTTAAAGATTTGCATCTAGGATAGATACAGACATTACATTGGTTAAATCAATTGATAAAATATGTAAAACTTTTGTGTCTTTCTAAGCTCTTTGTTGGTATGTTTGAGTTCTATTAAACCCTCATCCTTCCCTCACGTCCTGGAGCAAATCCTTCACTCGTGGGTGTTTTTGTTTGTTTTTTTTTGTCCACAAAGCTTATTTTATTTCATTTTGATAATTATGTTTATTTTTTTATTGAATATTTTTGGGAGATTTTTTTAATTACTAAATTTAATCAACAAATGATGATTAAATAGTAATTTAGTAATTTAAGCACATTCTTCACATTATTTCAACTTAAATTTAAAATTACTCTTGGTGTCTTTACCGACCGCTTTTGGAAAGAAAAATATATCACATGATATAGCATAAATCTAGCCACTAGATGGCCTTATAACTCTATTTGGAGCAAATGCGCTGTTGAGATGAGTCCTAAACTCATTTCCCTTTAGAATGTATTAATTCAGATACACATTATAAAATCATTTTTTGGTAAAATTTTATCATTTTTCAGTTTGAATTGTGAGCATTTTTAGGTTTGTCTATGTGTACTGAAGCATTCCTCGCATTCCATTCATTCCTAAGGGGTCAAATTGAGCAGTGAGGGAAGGATTCGTTACTTTTTAAAATTTCATTCTCAAAACTCCTCAAATCCATTCTTTTTGTTTTGTAGTGCGACAACAGTCCTAGGGTCTTGCACCCCTCCAATGAACACTCAATTGTTTAAAATGACCCAAGGGAAGGATGTGGGAACCACATTTGTTGTGTTGATAAAAAAGTATAATTTATAATATATTTATCATTTGTTTATTATATTATATTTTATTGTATCATTTGACATTTCTGAGGTTGTTTCAACCCAAATTTGGGTCCAATATGGACAAACCCAAATGTTGGGTTAATTAACTTCAACTTTCACTTTCAACTGTAAATGTTTTAATTACATTTTTAAACCAAAATTTGTGTTTGTCCATATTTTACCCAAATTTGGACCACATTTTTTTAAAGTGTAGGCAAAATTCAGAAATTCGGAATTGGCTCTTTTCAATTCAGGTCTCATTTGAAGAAGTCACTCCCCATAGTTTGTTGACATGATTCGTTTTGACTAATCATATGTTCCCTGATCTGTAAAATAGATTTTTGTAACTGATTAAACATATTTCTCTAAACTAAGTTCAATACAGCCAAAAGTTTATATACAAATTAACTGTATAATTTATATTATTTATATATAATAATATTATATATATATATATATATATATATATATATATATATATATATATATATATATATATATATATATATATATATATATAAAACATGCATACTAAGATGAATTTGTTTGAATTTCATTCAAACAAGCATGAAATGGAGTAGGAGATTTACTCTTACACATAAATGCGGTTGTTTGTTCAGTATAGCCTACATTTCCATTGTGTCTAGCTAAGTGTGTCCTCTGATACAAAATTGCATAAAAGATGGTCCGCATCAAGATTGAAAACAGGGATTCTTTATTTTTTGTGGAATTCCCTAATTACAAATTCACAGAATTTCTGTTAATTTATTTTGTAAAAAAAAAAAAACACAACAACAATGACATTAAATCTTTATCTCCATGTTTAACTGTTCAGCACTATTGTCAAAAATTAAAAACAAATAATAAATTCTTTTTTTGTGCCCCACACCATCTCTTTGCACATACACAAACTGAGTCATTCAGTAGTAAAACTAAAAATATATTACAGAGAGTTTCCTAAGACTGTTTCCGTTTAACTTAGTGTTCATGTGGCCATATCCAGTGTTGGGTGTAACTCATTACTAAGTAATTAATTACTGCAATTTAATTATTTTTCCCTTGAAATAGTAAAGTAAGGGATTACTTTTTAATGTAGCCTACTCTTTAAAAAAATGATATAGAACAATTATTTATGAAACAATAGTGGATTTAACATCAAAATGTAACATCTAATGCTAAAATTGATGTTTTTTTAACTTATGTAACCTTCTCCTTTTAAATACTATGTTAAGATCAAGAATCGTTTGTTTGTTTTTCGCAATTTTAAATTATTTATTTGAAAGAATGAAAAGAGCAGCTTAGTTTATCCTTGTATTGTTCAACTAGTCAAAAACTGTATGGGATTTAGAAAGTATTTAGTAACAAGTAATGCAATACTTTTTAGAGAGAGTAATTAGAATAATAGTCTAATTACACTGTTGAAGATATACTTAACAGGCTCATTACTGAACTAACCCAACTCTGGCCTTATCGACTTTTAAATATTGATATACTGTCCTCATTAAACAATCAATACCCTTGAGTTTTATTTTGATAAACAATGATCTGATATACTCAAATCAAAAATAACCTAAATGTAAGGGTTCATGACATTGCATGTATTTTACTGATGGTGTTAGTAAATGAGATCATTGAAAAGCTAAATCTTAAAAATGTAAACCCTTATGTGCTCACATACTCTCTTGACGTTAATTGAGATGGCACAATGAGAAACTACTAAGACAGCAGGAAAATAGTGCATATCCAACAATCTGAAAATTATTCATTATGACAGTCCCAATATCATTTTACACTGATGTGTAGTCAATGTGACCCCATCTATATACAATCAATACACTGTCAAACAATAGAAAATATATGCAAATAAATAATGTGACAAAAGTTCTATCAAAGTGCTAACCGTATGGATGAATGAATACCTTAAGATGTTGAAAGACTGTTTATATTATGTAATTATGTGTATCCTTAAAACATGTATTTAACATTTTCTTGTAAATTATAAATCAAGTTCCATTGCCACTGTAGCACAATCTGCTATAAAACATACCTGACTTATCAATTTCTTACATTTTTTTTTTTCAGATTTAAAAAGTGGCTTTGTACTGGTGGCACAATTCACTTAAGAAAAGTGTAGCATTGATTTTATATGGGTCATCTTTTTTCACATATTCACATGGGATATAACAAATACCCAGAGAATGATGAGTGGACATATGGACCAGCATAAAGTCCCGCAGCTTGGTCTGATGGTAACTTAACATGAACAGTGTCTCCAAATTGTAAGGGCAGCACTGCACTCCCTGATGCCTGATCCATGTAACTCTTTTTGTATTCATCATATGTATACATTACTGGCTCATTGTTCCTGTATAAGGCCACCCATACATTGTTTCCTTTGCAAGTAACATGGTAGACAAAGTAGTAAATTCCAGGTATTTTGCAAGTGAAGATGCCAGTTTGAGAGTTGTAATTCTGGTTGCCATTATGCAGGATCTTGTTGAAAACAACAGGTTGCCCAACTGGAGGAAATGGTGTTGTCAGCAGAGCTGTGAATGCTGGCATCTCTAGACCATTCCTACCAATAATGGCTTCTCCAGGCTTTTCTTTCTTGTAACCACCTTTTGCCCCATCTAGCCCAGGACCACTCTCAGGAAGGATTTGCCCAATAAACTGAGCTTGAGCGGGAGGTCCAGGTAGGCCAGGTGGGCCAGGAGGACCAGGTCTTCCAGGTTGACCTGGGGGCCCACCCATTCCAGGTATACCAGCAGGACCTATTGGGCCTGGAAGCCCTGGTTTCCCCTCACCTGGCATTCCAGGTTTTCCTGGTGGTCCATATTGCCCTTTTGGGCCTGGTAGACCAGGTGGGCCTATTGGTCCTGCTGGACCCATTGATCCTGGGATTCCCATAGGCCCTGGATGACCTTTCTCTCCTGGAAATCCACCTTCTCCTTTTACACCAGGTTTTCCAGGGGCTCCAGGTAGACCAGGTAGGCCTTTGTGTCCATTTTCACCTTTAGGTCCTAAGGAACCAGGTAAGCCTCTCGGTCCTTGTTGCCCTGATTCCCCTGGGAATCCTGGCTTGCCTGGATGTCCTAAGGGCCCTGGTTCACCTTTTGGACCCAGTTGTCCCTTAGGTCCTACTGCACCACCCTCTCCTTTTAGACCAGGGAAACCAATGCCTCCAGGGGGTCCCATGAGACCTGGAGGACCTTGGAGGCCACTTGGCCCTGGCGGTCCAATCATTCCATTAAGGCCACCATGACCCTTTTCACCTTTAGGGCCTTGAGGGCCAGGCAAACCACCATGCCCCTTATCACCTTTAGGGCCAGGATATCCAGGCTTGCCAAACCCAGGCAAGCCTGGGCCCCCAGGTAAACCAGAAAGACCTGGTTCGCCCCTTCCACCTGGGAGACCTGGTTTTCCTGGTAGCCCATCCAAACCAGGTTTGCCAAAGCCTGGTTGTCCCGGTGGTCCTATTTGTCCTCTCTCCCCAGGGACTCCAGCCAATCCTGGTTCTCCAGGTGCACCAGGTTTACCTTGGCCTCCAGGAGCCCCCGGTAGTCCATTTCAGTCCAGGCTTGCCAACTCCCGGTATTCCTACTTGGCCTGGTGGTCCTGGAAGTCCAGAAGGTCCCTTTATACCTGGCAGTCCTGGGAGACCAATCCCATTCTCACCCTTTGGCCCTAGGAGACCAGGGATCCCAGGGAATCCCCTTTGTCCAGGTTCTCCACGAGGACCAGGTTGTCCTGGAAGTCCTTGTCCACCTGGTTTTGCCACACCTGGTAGACCATGTGGCCCTGGAAGACCTGGAGGTCCTGGCATTCCTATCGGCCCTTTATCGCCAATTGGCCCCAACTCACCCTTAGGTCCTGGTAAACCTATACCTCCAGGTTTTCCTGGTAAACCTGGCATTCCTGGTTTTCCAATTCCAGGGAGTCCTGGTGGACCTTGTGGACCAGGTTTGCCTGGAGGTCCTGGCATGACATGACCAGGAAGTCCGGGAGGTCCCTGGGGCCCTGGAGGCCCCTTTAGACCAGTCTCACCTGGTGGACCTTTCTCTCCTCTTGGAATAGTTTCACCTGAAAAGAGTAACCAGTCAGCACTTCAGAAACACTTGCATGTCTGGATGAGATAATTAATTGGTAAATAAGTGAATGTATTTGTATTCTTGGATCAAATTATATTCAGTATCAATTGTGTGTATTAAACCTAATGAATGGGTACAGTAGAGCTAAAATGAGATTAAACAGAAATTTACTATGAATAAATTGCACAGAGACACACCCATCTTCCCAGAAAAATAATCTGATGAGAGTTGTTTTCAAGAGGTAACCATTTTTTTAAAAAGATTTAAAAAAAAAATCCTGCCAGTGAACATTTGTTTACATTACCTTCACAGTTCATTCAAATTATTTTTTAAAAGTAACAATATTCCATCTAATCTATAAATTAATATGATTTCATGAAAGCTGGACACAAAATTATTATTAAAGAATTTGCAAAAATACCAACCTTTTCCAACAATGGGTTTACCCACATGCATGGGTATCTGTGGACGCTCTTTGCCATACTGAGGAAGCAAAGGCATCTCATTTCCATATGGCATGTGTGGCATTGCCTTTCCATTGTAATGGTGTTGGGGTATCCCCTCATTGCCATTTGACAGGAGAGGTATCTGAGGCAGAGGCTGGTGCTGTTGAGGCAGTGGCTTGTGTCCATAAAATGCACCTGCATGGATTTGATGTAGCAGACACAAGTGCTCCACCAGTACAAACAAGCAGGCAGAGAGGAGAGGCCCAGCCATGTCCTGTGGAATGGAAAATAGGAGAGAAGGTTAGTAGTCTTGGGAAAACAGGAAAAAATCTAAGCAGCAAAGACCCCACACTAATGTGTTGTAAAGCACTTCTATGCCTTACTCAACCATTGGTACTAACTGTATTGCTGTTCTCATTGCTAAATTTTGTTATTGATTCTACAGTGGTTACAGTGTGTCAATATACTCTGTAATATCATAATCAATTTATTGTAGTCATAAAGTTAGTCATGTTGTAGTCATGAAGTGTTTAATATATATTTATATGTACATCTCTGTGTTAGGGGGCAGCAGAGCAAAATAAGAGCAACAGGTTTTACCTTGTTCACACTACATGATTTTAAAACGTTGAGCTGAATTGTGCGGTTCACACTACATGACTTGCTCTCAGTGAAATCAGGAGTGTTCAAGTTGTTGAGGTGTTCACACCACACAACACAACGTGATTGATCCACAACAGGAGGTAACGTGCTAAACGAGCTGACAACAATTCTGTCACCCAACAATTCTATATTGTTTACAAACCACGTTTTGTCATGAAAAATCACTCGATATGACGAACAGGAAATGACGCAAAACAGCACATGCGTCTATACCCAGCGAAGAAGAGAAGAACACAACACGTGAAAATGGGCGTCAGATAGAAACTAGTGCGTTTGCGCGATGATTTGGTCTGAGAAAAAAATGCAAAAAAAGAAAAAATAATATTTACCATTAGACATACTGCCAGTCTCTGTACAGAATCGATTGGTTCACGGAAATTGGTGGTCTTGTTTTTAAATGTGGCTCCAGCATCAAACTTTTCCACTGAATCGCAACTCCTTGATAAGGAGGTGCTTCCTCTCGGGCGCAATTTCAGGATTGGATGGACAAACGCAATATTTTCTCTTTCTTCTTCGCAAAGGTTTAATAAATACGCATCAGACTCAGTGTGCAAGGTTTCTGTGCGGGACGAATTTTTAGGCTGACGAACAAAAAAAACGCATACGAAAATTTCGTACTCAGTGTGTTTAGTTTTACATCTAAAATATCTTAAACTGTGTTCTGAAGATGAACGGAGGTCTTACGGGTTTGGACTAACCCTATAAGCAGACAGTCTAATAATATGAGAGTTAGTTGACAGGTAGTTAGTAAAATGTTCAAAAGGCACCCAAAGTGTTATCCAAATAACAAGCAAACTAAATTCTGGCAAGTAATTTGCTAGTGCAGGTACAAAATGACTTGTTTTATTTTTCTTGCCCTCCCTGTTCGAGAGTTAAATGTTGCCCATGCATATACATACAAGAAATGTGTTTACAGGCACGTTATGAAGCTGATTATGCTTCTTAAGACGACCACATATGTGGTCATATAAATGTGTAAAAAACATTTTCCTTTATCAGCAAAAGAACGGCTTGAGAATTAGTAGAGCTACATTTTCGCCCATTACCCTGATTTCACCCAGCTTGTTTACCTTAACCTGGATTCTGTCAGCATATTGAAGTGGGCAAGTGTGACATGACAGGAAAGCCTACTTTGGGCTGGTTCACACAGAATGTGATTTGCTGTTAAAATAGCAGGTAAGTGGTACAGGAAAAATGCGGGGTCAAGAGATGCTTCACAATGTTTCACATTGCCACACACACACACAGGCATTCATAATGGTGCATAGCGAGGGTTTCACATTGTGTGTGAATGTGTGTTTTGTTTCAACAAAAGGAAATTCAACAAGTGCCAATCTACCAGCATTAGGTAGAATTTTGTTGAAAGCCCAGATAAAAGTAAAAAGCTACTATTTTGTGTTAATCCATGGCAGTTCGTCTTCACAAGTGCATTTCTTTACACATCTGCACATGCTCTGAGCCAGCGCACTGTTATGAATGCTCACACTTCTTTGGAAGACTGTATTATTGTAATGTTTCAACTTTAATCTCGAAACATTTCGACTTTAATCTCGAAGCAATTTGACTTTAATCTCGATGCATTTCGACTTTAATCTCAATGCATTTCGTCTTTACTCTCGAAACATTTCTGTGTTCTCATCTCCTGCAGTCAAAGGACAAGTGGCACAGTTGTAATTTAAAAATGAGTCTGTGCAATGTGACATTTTGAAATACATTCAAAATTACATTCTGGGGTTGTAATGCTTTATTTAACATTATAATTTACTTAATTAATAGAATAGGCCTACTTTGAGGGAAATGCATGGATGCTTACGTTTGATGTCACCACCAGGGAATAGCCTAAACTTTTTTTTTTTGTCTTGTAAATATAGTTTCCTGGTAGGGTACTTGCATTGGCATGTTATTGATTTACATGCAAACTTTAATCGGGTTATTTCAATAATAAAATTTTTGGTAGTTATCAGCATATTCGTTTTTGCAACAAATCATGAATGTCAGATAATTTTTTCTATATTGTCAGTTGCCAAATCTTCAAAATCAAATGTATAGAGGTGGCAGGTGCTACACACAGTAAGGAACAGTGCAACGTTTAGTGAACATCTCCGGTTACTATCGTAACCTCGGTTTCCTGAGAGGCGGGAACGAGACATTACGTCATACTGACGTATATGGGAACTCCTCCTTTCTCCATTTCCACTGAAATCTTATAGGCTAACACCAGCTGGAGACAGCTGGAGACATAACTTGCTAACACAGCGCCCGTCGCATCGCAACAACTGTGAATATGTAGTAATCAGAATAGCCAATTGCACTGAAGCACAGGGCGATAGCGTGGCAAAGATAAAACACACATAAGAGTGTACATAACACAGCGGCAATGCAACAACTGTGAATATGTAGTAATCAGATTGGCCAGTTGCACTGAAGGGACAGAGCAATATCGTGGCACAATCATAACACACATAACAGTGTAACGTTACATAGCACAGCGTCAGCGCATCCACAACTGTGAACAGAAGCCAGTTGCACTGAAGATACAGGGCAATTATAGCGGCATAAATCATGAACACATCAGTGTGAAGTGTGCACACAAAAACAGCGTTATCAATACATCGCACAACAACTGTGAAAACGTATTAATAGAAAAGCCATTTGCACTGAAGGAACAGGGCACTATACACTCACCGGCCACTTTATTAGGTACCCCATGCTAGTAACGGGTTGGACCCCCTTTTGCCTTCAGAACTGCCTCAATTCTTTGTGGCATAGATTCAACAAGGTGCTGGAAGCATTCCTCAGGGAGTTTGGTCCATATTGACATGATGGCATCACACAGTTGCCGCAGATTTGTCAGCTACACATCCATGATGCGAATCTCCTGTTCCACCACATCCCAAAGATGCTCTATTGGATTGAGATCTGGTGACTGTGGAGGCCATTTGAGTACAGCGAACTCATTGTCATGTTCAAGAAACCAGTCTGAGATGATTCCAGCTTTATGACATGGCGCATTATCCTGCTGAAAGTAGCCATCAGAAGTTGGGTACATTGTGGTCATAAAGGGATGGACATGGTCAGCAACAATACTCAGGTAGGCTGTGGCGTTGCAACGATGCTCAATTGGTACCAAGGGGCCCAAAGAATGCCAAGAAAATATTCCCCACACCATGACACCACCACCACCAGCCTGAACCGTTGATACAAGGCAGGATGGATCCATGCTTTCATGTTGTAGACACCAAATTCTGACCCTACCATCCGAATGTCGCAGCAGAAATCGAGACTCATCAGACCAGACAACGTTTTTCCAATCTTCTGTTGTCCAATTTCGATGAGCTTGTGCAAATTGTAGCCTCAGTTTCCTGTTCTTAGCTGAAAGGAGTGGCACCCGGTGTGGTCTTCTGCTGCTGTAGCCCATCTGCCTCAAAGTTCGACGTACTGTGCATTCAGAGATGCTCTTCTGCCCACCTTGGTTGTAACGGGTGGTTATTTGAGTCACTGTTGCCCTTCTATCAGCTCGAACCAGTCTGGCCATTCTCCTCTGACCTCTGGCATCAACAAGGCATTTCCGCCCACAGAACTGCCGCTCACTGGATGTTTTTTCTTTTTCGGACCATTCTCTGTAAACCCTAGAGATGGTTGTGCGTGAAAATCCCAGTAGATTAGCAGTTTCTGAAATACTCAGACCAGCCCTTCTGGCACCAACAATCATGCCACGTTCAAAGTCACTCAAATCACCTTTCTTCCCCATACTGATGCTCGGTTTGAACTGCAGGAGATTGTCTTGACCATGTCTACATGCCTAAATGCACTGAGTTGCCGCCATGTGATTGGCTGCTTAGAAATTAAGTGTTAACGAGCAGTTGGACAGGTGTACCTAATAAAGTGGCCGGTGAGTGTATAATGGCACAAATCATAGCACATATCCATGTGCATTGTGAGTAAACACAGCGTCAGTGGCGTAGCGACAACAGCTGTGAATACGTGGTTAATCAGAATGGAACTGCACCGTTGGGGGAAGGAGAACCGCTAACATGCTGGCTCCCTACACACAGGTCTCGCTCTGCTCGAGGCACCCGGGGACGGGGCTCGAAGGACGGTGCGGCCGCTCAATTGCACTGAGGAACAGGGCAATATATAAGTGAATAACAGTAATAATACACATCAGTGTGCACATAACACAGAGTCAGTGGCGTAGACGACAACAACTGTGAATCGTGATTAACAGAATGCCCAGTTGCACTGAGTTATCGTAAATATAGCACATAATCAGCATGCACATTAACACAGCGTCAGTGGCGTAGCGACAACAGCTGTGAATACGTGGATAATAGAAGGGCCACAGTGATATGACATATCAGCATGCACATAAACACAGCGTCAGTGGCGTAGCGACAACAGCTGTGAATACGTGGATAATAGAAGGGCCACAGTGATATGACATATCAGCATGCACATAAACACAGCGTCAGTGGCGTAGCGACAACAACTGTGAATCGTGATAACAGAATGGCCAGTTGCACTGGGGGAAACAGGGCAATACATAAGGGTGTTACCGTTAAATATAGCACAGTGTGCACATAAACACAGCATCAGTGGCGTAGCGACAACAGCTGTGAGTACATGGTTAGAATCCAGTCACTTAAAAGCATGAGCAGGCAGCCAGGGGGGACCCACGTCTGGCGCGCTCTCCGTGGCCCGAATCGCCACAAATAGAGACTCATAGCATCCGCACATCCGTGCCTAGACACAGAGCCAACGCCTTGCCTCGTCCCTCTAGACGCGTCTAGCGCACGACTTCCATAGGACGTCGTGGAAGACGAAGTAGCTGAGATACTGGGGCTAGGGTCTCTTTCGACGAAGCCTATCGCGTCGAGAAGCGACGTCCACTCGACTTTGGGCGGGAGAGGGCCCACCAGTGGCCAGCTGGCGGCAGTAGCCTCATCCCTGCTGATACCCAGGTGGGTTATTCCCCTGAGGGCGCGCACTGGAAGACCGGCACATACCTGTCGTCCGTGAGTGCGGCCTCTGTAGAATCCTTGTAGGGTAGGGCGAGTCAACGACCCGCACATATCTGGCATGTAGCAGCCATCGGATGCGGGGAGGAAACGTGGTGAGTAACCTCTATTGCAACTTCCACAATGACTTCAATAAGACTTCTAGCGTGAAGAAAGAGATTCTGACGCAATTGGCGCGCCCATGCTATTTATACTGCCCGCGGTCCGGTCAGCATTTGCATGTTTGCGTCAATTGGCCAGGCTGTCTCCATCTGGCGTTAGCCTATAAGATTTCAGTGGAAATGGAGAAAGGAGAGAGTTCCCATATACGTCATTATGACGTAATGTTGAAGTGACCGCCTTGAAAGGGAACTTGCATATACTTTTGTTTAGTATTAATTGTAAACATCTATCCTACTTCTAGCCACTATTGACGGGCAGAAGTTCCCAGACATTTATTAGGTTTTCTTAACATGCAAAATTGGACCGTGATGTATACATCTTTGTCATGTCAATTTATGGAAGCTTCATGACATGATCCCATTTATAAAGCTCGGTCCACTATTAAGTATTTTTAATAAATCTTAAATCAATACATAAATAATATAAAGTAAAATCAACAAAATCAATAACCACCATTACCATGTAAAAAAAAAAAATAAAAAAAAAAACAGTTTTCCCAAATTAAAAGGGCTTGTCAAATGTTTATTTGTAGAGACATTGATGGAAGGAATGACCCTCCAAATTCAAATCAGCCTCACATGATCCACATTAAAACTGATTGTACATTATATCTTATATAATCTATGCCAAACTATAGGCTTTATTATTAATCAAATACGAAAAACATAGAAGTTTCTTAAACTTATTTTTTATTAAAAACAGTGATTTTTGTTTGCTGTAGACCTACAGATAGGTAATACATTTGTTATACTTAAACATGACCACTGGAGGTCAGTAACTGCCCACAAAACAGATATAAACCCAGTTTCTTGTCCCTATTCACTGCAATTTATTCAATAAATACCAAAATAACAAATACCAATAAAGCATAAAAGATGTAGACTGCCACAATGTGATGCCACTTTTACAAAACTTTACACTGCAAATTACACAAATGCACAAAAAGGACCACCTATTGTCAAACCTCATTTTCAGAACACTTTGGCACAGACAACTTGATTTATTCTTACTTTTTTGTTTATTCTTTCGGTTGCTTGAGAGCCATGTGATTTCAGGTCTGTCCTGAAACTCTGTTGAATGGGAAACCCAGCCACCCAGACCGTGAGCCTAAACCGAAGCTGAACCCAGAGTGGAGGGGGCATCTTGCTTTGATTGAGAGTGGAAAAAAAAACCTGGAATGCTTGTTACGGAATCAGTTTTTGATTCTAATACACACAGACGTATTGGGATCCGTGTATGGGTGGGATGCCAGAGCTTTGATTCTCTTTTGTGAGCTACTGTAATCAGAGATCTTGATTGATCTAGCATGAATAGAATGAAAAGAGAAACACATAAACCATTTTTCTTGGGATCCTGCCAGCCAGGTTGATTGCGACTCCAAAGATACTTTCCACCTCTTCCACATATTTAAACCATCTACAGTCGGATCTGTTCAAGCCTTTCTCTATATTACACCTTTTTGAGGCACGTCATTTATAACCTTTATTTAACCATGTTAAAAACTCATTTATATATGCATTAACAACAATAGAAAATCCGCTCTATTCTGAACAGCCACAACGCCAACAATACAGAAGCTAAATATTTAAAATATTTTACAAATGCTGAAAAAAAAATGTGGTGGAGTCATAAACGTACAGTAAATTACAGGAGTGACACTTAAAAATAACAGAAGTAATGCATTATAAATATACAATCAACCTAAAGGATTTTTAGGAACACCTGTTCAATTTCTCAATAATGATATTATCTAATCAACAAATCACATTGCAGTTGCTTCAATGCATTTAGGGGTGTGGTCCTGGTCAAGACAATCTCCTGAACTCCAAACTGAATGTCAGAATGGGAAAGAAAGGTGATTTAAGCATTTTTGAGTGTGGCATGGATGTTGGTGCCAGACGGGCCGGTCTGAGTATTTCAAAATCTGCCCAGTTACTGGGATTTTCACACACAACTTCTAGGGTTTACAAAGAATGTTGTGAACAGAGAAAACATCCAGTTTCTAGCAGTCCTGTGTGCAAAAATGCCTTGTTGGGCCGACTGATTCAATCTGATAGAAGAGCAACTTTGACTGAAATAACCACTCGTTACAACCGAGGTATGCAGCAAAGCATTTGTGAAGCCACAACACTCACAAGCTTGAGGCGGATGGGCTACAACAGCAGAAGACCCCACCGGGTACCACTTGTCTCCCCTACAAATAGGAAAAAGAGGCTACAATTTGCAAGAGCTCACCAAAATTGGACAGTTGAAGACTGGAAATATGTTGCCTGGTCTGATGAGTCTTGATTTATGTTGAGACATTCAGATGGTAGAGTCAGAATTTGGCATCAACAGAATGAGAACATGATCCATCATGCCTTGTTACCACTGTGCAGGCTGGTGGTGGTGGTGTAATGGTGTGGGGGATGTTTTCTTGGCCCACTTTAGGCCCCTTAGTGCCAATTGGGCATCGTTTAAATGCCACGGCCTACAGTACCTGAGCATTGTTTCTGACCATGTCCATTCCTTCATGGCCACCATGAACCCATCCTCTGATGGCTACTTCCAGCAGGATAATTCACCATGTCACAAAGCTTGAATCATTTCAAATTGGTTTCTTGAACATGACAATGAGTTCACTGTACTAGAATGGCCCCACAGTCACCAGATCTCAACCCAATTGAGCATCATTGGGATGTGGTGGAACGGGAGCTTCATGCCCTGGATGTGCATCCCACAAATCTCTATCAACTGCAAGATGATATCCAATCAATATGGGCCAACATTTCTAAAGAATGCTTTCAGCACCTTGTTGAATCAATGCCATGTAGAATTAAGGCAGTTCTGAAGGCGAAAGGGGGTCAAACACAGTATTAATATGGTGTTCCTAATAATCCTTTAGGTGAGTGTACAGTTTTCAAGCAATCACTTTTCAAATTGAAAACATACTTTTAAACAGTTTAACTTCAGTGTTGATTTAAATTAATAAATAATTTATCTAATTATTTATTTAAAAGATAATTGATCCTTTAATCTTATTTTAAGTGACATTCCCATTTATAACAACCATTCACATTCATTCGTTCATTCATTAGTTTGCTCATTCAATCACCCAACCCAAACACTTCCTCAGAAATGATTTTCCAGAGATATGTTTTCAGAGTATTTTGTGTCATTTTTAGTGCTGACTACATTTAGCCTAGAACTGTAAATTTGGAAAAACAACTCTTTCTCTGTATTAGAAAAGACTGGCATGTCAAAGTTAACAACTGGTAAATGTTCTCTAAAAAAACTGTGGACACAAAAACACATTCCATAATAAAACTTCTCAGTTGCTGCTGGCCATGTCTGAAAAGTGACATAGAATATCATAATCAATAGCTCTCATTTGCATCCATGATACCCACCATTATTAATCACAAATGAAATGCCAAAACAATCTTGAGAAAAGCATTTCATAGAGAGAGAAAAACATGGCTCATAAAAGCCTCTGTTCATTCTGATCTCAACAACTCTGTTCACAGCCAGGCCCAGTCGAATCTCTGTGATTACTTATCAAAACTCACAAGTCTAAAACAAGCATCTCACATTGTTCCCCCTGGCCTACATCCTATGTTCAATGATTCCAGAAAAAATCTGTAGTACAGATTTCGGCGATGAAGCCAAAGGTCAAACAAGAAATATGTTGACAAGCGAGGATCAAAACCACAAGGACTAGCATGATGGAACAACAGCAACCCTACACGTCCTCTGCAGAGAGCAGGAATCCATGTGCTTTTTGGCCAAAATGTGCAACCGCAGCATTTGTCTGCTTGGTTTCATGCCACAGCTCTGTTATCGCCCTGCCCCGATTCTAATATAGTCAAATTTCCATTCCTCCTTTTCTGACTGCTTCCAGATGTGCCATCAATTCACAATAAACAAATAAAGAAGAGCATGCTGGGTGTCAACCATATAGTTGATGCTGACATATTAATATGATGATATGCTCAGCCTTACAACATTTTGGCCAATTCAGCTCTGAAGCCTTTGCTTTTGATTTCTGGCGACAGTGTCCAACTTACAGGAAAAAAAAATGTTTGAAATTCTTTAAAGAACTAAAATGATGGTTTGATTCATTTATAAAAACACAGTGAAATTCTGTCATTTTTAAGTGCTTCTTAAAGTTTGTGTCCAAAAGTTAGTCCATCGTGCTTTGCGGGCCTCTGCATGTTCCCTTACTATGGACATAAACTGGGGGCTGCATCCGGGATCTGAACCCAGTTCTTTTTACATTGGGACTCTTTCGTGGCTCCCATGTTTAGGTAAAACCTGTAAATTTCAGAATATTAACACGTCAGTGCCTGGTAGATTCATGGAAATGAACTCTTTCACTGACAGATTTTTCCGGATTTCCATGTTTTCACAGTTATGCGGTAGGGACGCTATTACGCAACTTCTGAAAGAGTACTGCATCTCTGGATCAAAACATGCAAAAAAGAAACGATAAAAGCATTGCTTATGCACGTTATAATCTTTATAAAAAATGGTGATGGCTGACAACTTATTAAAACAAAATAAATAAATAAACAAAACAGAAAACACTGTTAAAACCTTATATGTCATGAATATTTTCATACTGAGAATACATTTTTCTACTTATGCTCTGCTGAGTTAATTACAAATTAATGGAAATGTCATCAAAAGTAATGGACATTCATGAGCCAAAAAGGGAACCCTGCACCTTTTCCCCATTCCTTAGGAGTGATAATCAATGTAATAAAATGACCAAAAACACACTTAGCATAAATATCCAAAAAGCATCCGTAGCATATGCCAACTAAACCAAATGATATGGAGCAGATGCAAATCTCAGGGTTTTTTTTTAAGAGAGGTTCAGTTTAGTAGGGTGTTGTTCTCCATGCTGTGAAATGAATTAATGATGCAGTGTTTTGTAGATTCTCTTCGGATCTGGCTACTGAATTTGAACAACCTTATGATGCTTTACAGTCAGCATGACCGTGATAATGAGGTGCCGACAGTAAACAGCAGAAGATGCCAAAAGACACACTCACCCACCCACACACCGCTCCGTGTTCCCACCCTACCAATTACTACAGGTCTTGACTCTTGCTTTTTCTGGAAAGGGAAGAGAGAGAGAGAGAGAAAGAGAGAGAGAGAGAGAGAGAGAGAAAGAGAGAGATTTCTCCCATGAAACACACATAACTAGAATTCTCACACACACACATTTACCTACTCTTAAAAAATAAAAGTTCTTTGGTGGCATTTGTGGCTCCATGAAGAACATTTCCATAGAATCCATGGAACCTTTCGAACACACACAAGGTTCTTCGGATATGAATGTTCTTTACATTATGAAAGAAATGGTTCATCAAGAACTGTTCACTGATAGGTAGCATTTTTCTAATGAAGTAACTCATAAGTTAGACAATATTAACTGGGCATTGTGTTATGTTGCACAGACACACTGATGTAGAGTTGCAGTTACTCTTCAGGACGGCGGAATGCAGAATCAGCTGACAGAACGGACCAGACGCCAGAACTGCTGCCTGCTGTAAAACACATTCTCTCGCTCACTCAGTAACTCACACTTCTCTCTCAGGTAGAAGGGAAGATTTTCATGTAACCATATGTTTTATTCTATGGGGAATAGGAGCTTTTGGGCAGTCTATAAACCATTAGCAGAAAGCCACTCAGTTTCCTCCATATAAAAATGTAATTAGTGCAATGAAAATGTCAAGAAAAATACTTTTTTTTTTTATCTCAGGCACTCGGTACCAAAACTTATTTTCATACTAGACACTACTCTGGTAGTAATGCTTATATTCTTGTGTGCCTTGTGATGGGTTCAAAATGTTTAGGAGTTTACATTTACATTTATTAATTTTAGCTGACACTTTTATCCAAACATCCTTATCCTTACAATTGCTATATATGTCAGAGGTCGCACGCCTCTGGAGCAACTGCTCAGGGACACATTGGTGTATCACAGTGGATTTGAACCCGGGTCTCTCACACCAAAGGCATGTGTCTTATCCACTGTGCCATCACCACCCCTTATACATCAATAATCCAAATATGAGACCAATTGTTTTAAGGGAGTAAAACACAGACATATTTTATATTGGAATTTTTTTATATTAGCTTTTATTTTAAAAATAAAAACATAAAACATTTAAAAATGCTAAGCTTATGAATATTAGTTAGGTTCGGTACAAAAAAAATATTTCAGTAGCTCATTAAGTATAAAAAGTATTGACCAGTTTAATTCCTCTCATTAGCCTAATAGCTTAAATGATACCAGTAACTTTTAAGAAATCTCTATACCGAGATCAAACTGCTTCCTATTATACCTGTATATTTGTGACACTGGGCTTTTCCAATTATTCCAAGAAAAGTACTCATAATAAATGTTTGATTAGACCCAAACCTTGTCAGCCTTGCAAATATCTGGCGTCTTAGAAACCAAATGGAAACACAGAGCCAAACCTCTCTTTAAACGGAGAACTGTTGGTCCGCCACATTTTGGTGTTCGTGTTTCAGCACAAAGCTGATTTGAAACATTTGCCAGGGAAGACCTGTAATTCTATAGTCTACAATGGAGAAGATTTGTACAGTACACAGCTTTTGGTCTTCGGATAGAGGTCAGCACAATAGCTGCATTCATGATCCAAACTACAGTACAGTACGTGGTGGTAAAACAGTTTGATTTTTTCCAAATAATATGCATCACGAAACCATTCTATGGAACCCAATCCACCCACAACCCTACAAAATCTCAAGCAAGACTTGCCTTCCCTTCTATTTCCTTTGTTTTCTATTTGTGTAAGAGTTGCGTGGCTTTCATTCAGATCAAAAACAAAGTCTGTTAATAGCCGGAGGGAAGTGAGGGAGGAACATTCACAGGTCAGACTGCGTCTGTGACGATTAATGAATCAGGCCGCTCAAGAAAGAGAGACCGCAGGGTTGCATGGAGATTGAAGATGCTCCGCAGCTAAATAACTCTCAGGACAGACAACTAGTTCTTATTCTGAACTGGTTCCGTTTGGTTCCCAAAAAAACAAAAACAAACCAAAAACACCAGAACCGAATGATTGGATCTAATGATTCGCTCACTGACTGAATCAGAATCGTTTTGAATGGTTCTTCACTGAACTTAAAATGTATTTTAAAAAAACCTCACCATGTATTAACTCTTTCCCCACCATTAATGGAATTTTCCGGCTTTCTGTGTTTTCACTGTTATATGGTATGCATTTACACATCTTCTGAAAGAGTGCTGAATCTTCTGATCAAAACACAGGCAATAATGGAGAAACAAGCGATACAAGAATTGCTTATGCACGTCTTTGACAAAAATGCGATTTTCTCCGCTTTTTGTTCAAAATGTTGCTTTTTTATTACATTTTCCCACATTCAAGCATTGATAAAAATAAAGAATGCATGAAGCAATTGTTGTTGTTAAAAAAGCAATGGCTTTGTTCTTTCTTTTGATGTATTGCATGTTCAGATATTCATACAACAAAATATATTTAAAATATTTTAAAAATGCTGGTGCTGGCCGACAAATGCAAAAAAAAAAAAGCTCTGACAGGGAAAGAATTAAGGCTTGTTAGACTTAAACAAACTGGTTGTTTACTTGACAATATGTTAAATATACACATTTAGAACAGTTTTCTTGTAATAAATGGTAGTTTAATTCTAAATAAATAGGCCTATATGCATATTTAACAAAAATGGTATTATCTTTGTTTAGTATATTGGTTAATAGTGCTGTCAAACGATTAATTGCGATTAATCGCATCTAACATAAATGTTTGTAAATATATGGATATATATAAAAATATATTTTTAAAATATATATTTTAAATGTATTTTATATATAAATATTTGATATATCAAGGACACATTTTTCTTATACATGCATGTGTGTGTATTTATATATACAAAATAATTATACACACTACACACACATATTGTGTAAACACAAACTTTTATTTTGGATGCGATTAATCGCGATTAATCGTTTCACAGCCCTAATATATATAGATATATATATGCACACACACACATATATATATATATATATATATATATATATATATATATATATATATATATATATATACTGTATATATATATATATACTGTATAAATATATATATATATATATATATATATATATATATATATATATGTGTATATATATATATATATATATATGTGTGTGTGCATATATATATCTATATATATTAGGGCTGTGAAACGATTAATCGCATCCAAAATAAAAGTTTGTGTTTACACAATATGTGTGTGTAGTGTGTATAATTATTTTGTATATATAAATACACACACATGCATGTATAAGAAAAATGTGTCCTTGATATATCAAATATTTATATATAAAATACATTTAAAATACACAGTATAAATATTATACATAATTAATCATTTCACAGCCCTAATATATATATATATATATATATATATATATATATATATATATATATATATATATATATATATATACATACATACTTTTATGTTAGATTTGTCAGTACTATTTATTTATAAGTATATAGTTTGGACAAACTATTATTCAAGTTCAACAAAATTAGTATTGGAATCATTAAGGAACAGGAACTGGATTTGCAATATGGAATCACTAAATTTCTTGATATTATTAAAGGGATAGTTCACCCAAGAAGGAAATTCTGTCATCATGTCCTCACCCTCAAGTTGTTTCAAACCTGTATGAGTTTCTTCTCCTGCTGAACACAAAATAATATATTTTGAACATTGTTGTGGGTAATCAAACAGTTGCTGGTCACCATTGAATTCCATAATATGAAGAAGAAAAAATACTTTGGAAGTCGTAGGAGACCAGAAACTGTTAGTTACCAATATTCTTCGTTTGTGTTCAACAGAACAAATTCAGGCTGAGCAAGTGATAAAAAGAATGTGAAATATCTCTTTAAGTATGTAGTTTGCAATGTATAATCAAATGTAGAAATCATCTTCAAAATAGAGACATATCAATAAATGGCTGCCTTGATGGTACTGTGAAAAAAACCCTTCATCACTAAGAATCGTCAAGACAATCATTACTACAAACACAAACACTACAGATACCGAAACATTATCTGGAGTAAGACATACAACGTCCCTGGTTGAATTGCATTGACATTTTTTCTATTTAGTGATCAATGTCAAAACCGGAGTGGAAAAAAACTGCATTTCTGCAATCCAGTTGGACTAAAGAAAGGATCAAGAGGGAAAGAGAAGGAAGAAAGATTGCCAAGCACCAGAGTTTCGCCTCAGTGTCCAGAGCGGTTCGTGTGCCCACAGGAATGGATCTTCTGAACCCTGGAGACATAACATCCAGCACTGATCGCTGTAGGAAGCTGGGAAAATCACGCACAGCCAACCTCCGGCTCACAGCCATGCCCAGTGCCAGGAAAATCAAAGTGAAACTAAAGTGAATGTGGCTCTATAAATATACAAACCCTTGAGCAGAGCTGGATAAAGTCTCTTGCACAACAGCAGGTGTGGTATGCAGCAGGATATGAGTTAGATTGAATCGGTTGGAGGAATCCATTAAACTCAATCCAAAATACAACTCAAAAATTTTAAAAGGATTGGTCAGCCACTTGGGTTTCTGATTAGCCAAGATTAAAATAAAAGAATCTGAAGACAATTAATAATGCACTATATAAAATACAAAAAGAGTTTCTTGAATAAAATAACTATAATCTGGGTTCTCAACCCTTCAATGACTTTTCCATGAATTTTCCAAGACTTTTCTACTCGTTCGTGACTGGAAAATCATTTTTGTGTACTCACAAAGAACACTTGCCAATGAAATATTTCACACCCAGGATGACTAAAAAAAATATTTCAGTCATTTTTCATATTTTGTTAAATACCATTGCCTTTTTTCCCCATTAATATTTGCAGGGTTTCCCAGACAATGGAAATCCCTTCTTCACAATCTCTACAAATACAAAAAGATGGATATCCCCATCATCAAGGAACATCTGATTCTACTTTCCTTTGCATGTACAATCCCATTCAGATCGATATCAATACTTAAAGTAATATTTCAAGTCACTCATTTTATTTAATTTGTTCCCTGACAACATGCATTTCATAAGTACAGCACTCACCTCTCTCTCTTTCCCTCACTCTCTTCTGGCCTCTCTCTGTCTCTGCCTTCTGTTTATCTCTCTTTGAGTGAGAAGTGAAGGACGAAGGAGATCCAGAAGTCAGAAGGAGAAATGTAGTTAAAGGCTTCAGTCAGCGTGGTTTCCACTTTTATGGGCAGGTAGGAGGGGCAAGGCAACTCCTCAAAGGAGGTGGAAAAGAAAAAAGAGAGAAAACGTTTACGTACGTCTCCACCCAGGGCATTGATGCAGTAGCTATTTGGTTCAGTTATGACATCTACCCACAGTAGCCTAATGTATTTACTCATTTAAGCCATTTAAATGCTTTGTATTCAGAAATAAAGTTTCCGAATATCAGCACGACTGCGATGAGGCCGCAAGAAGATAAGCTTCACCATTTAAAGTGTGATATTGATACCGTTTAGTTTTGTTAATATTGAGTAATTTCATTTTTAGACACAATATTGTCAGTACGTCTATAGGGGATTATCACGCTGATACGTCAGGACTTCCAGATTCAGTGATCTTTGTGCACTGCCACTTCCGTTGAATCACCGACTCGCTGGCGAACTGATGAAGAACTACACTGAGTTTATTTATATGGCATCCCTGGTAAATTGGTATGATTCACTAAAGTGCCAGTTCTTCTACTCAATTCAGTCGGGAATCCATGAAAACTTACGTAGGGTTGGGCGTTGTTGGTTAGATTTACAAAGTTGAACAGAGCAGTGACATATATAGCCTTCGTCTCAGCCATTGTTGAACTGCGTCGGAAGTGGACATGCACAAAGTTGACAAATCCCGCCCATGGAACCCGGAAGCGTGATAATCCCCTATTGCCCCGTGAATAATGTAAATATTTTCCAGTTCATCTCGGAGCAAGTGCTTCGTTCCTGAATGAATAAGTACACTTAAGCGTTTTGAGTGAATGATTCAATGACTCACTATGTTAGATGCGATTAATTGTGATTATTCGATTTGACAGCACTTATTTTAATTGTATTAAAACTAAAGAAGTTGTTCAGTCAAAGCGCGTATATTAAGCTACTGTCACTTTAAGAACTAATCCATGGATTTGACAAACATCAGACTGTTAACGTTCATTAAGACTTTTTTACTCAGTTAAAGACTGTGGTTAAAAGGATACTTGCCAAAATGGGTGCCAAAATTGAGTTTCTTGCGCCTAAATGGTTTAAAACTATAAAGGGACGTTCTAATACTGCTTTCTAGTTTCTAAATAACAAGCATATGTTTGATTCCAAGCGGCCGAAAAGCACAATCTCCCTCAAAATCTGAAGCCGAATTGTACGTAACACAAATTTTGCAATCGGTTGTTATTTGGCGTGGGGCCAGATGTTCTGTTCATTAATGGATTATATATGTTCTGTTTCCTGCTGTGCGATGGAACGACTTCAATCAGTGAGATTGGCAGTTGAATCCGGTGAATCACGCTAACAGGTGGATGTAAACCTCTGGTTATTCCCTTCTGTTCTTGAGCTGTTGGACAATCTCAACGGACTGAAGGCGTCTGGATTATTTCTGCCACAGCGGGAAAAGCTAACTTCAAAGAGGCGAGATTCCTTGACATTTGTTCAAAAACAACCTGAAATTGAGTTTATTTATCATTTCAATAGAGTGAATGAGACTTAGACTGCTGTTGATTCGATTCATTTTCCCCTCCATTACAGAGACAAGAGAACACTGTGTCAAACACCAACCCATGTGTTTTCCAAAGCGTGGCAAAAATCTTCCTTTTGGCAAAACCAAGAGCCAGATTTTCAAGCAGCAACATTCCCTTTAAGCGGATTATGCTATTGTGTTTTGGAATGTTGCCTTGTATGGTGGGATATTATTTGCTGTTGCCACACACTGCCATACACAGGCAAACACCCACCGCGTTTAATCATGTTGTTTGGATTCACAATGGCGTAAATGGCACGATCTTGCCCAGTGCTCATGTTAATACTCAACTGAACAAGTTAAGAATCATTCTTATGTGGTGAAACTATTTACCACTGATTTACAGTGAGGCTAGTTCACATTCTCCAAATTCATTTTAGATAGAATTGGCAATGCAACAAGAACATTTACAAGAAAATACTGTTTCAGTCTTTCTACTTCAAAAGTTCATACTTAATTCAACTTCTGTTTCAATGCCAGTAATTGTGAAATTTGCTAGCAATTTCAGAGTGAAATTGTTTCTACGCTTTTATTTTCAGTGATATGGCAAAAATGATGCCGATGAACTATTTCTCCCATGTTTTCATGGGTCTAAACAGATGTTGACATGCAACAGTCAATTTAAAGAGTTATTATAGGCAAGCACCATTGCAATCTCACTTGTTTGTTTCCTTTCCATCTTTATATGGATGATTCTTCAGTTAAGTGCACTTTTACAGTAAGTGCACTGTAATAAACAGTAAAAAAAAACAAAAAACATACTGTGTGTATTTAACAAACTAATAAATAAAATATTAAATCATGTGAAAAATGTCAAATATATAAAAAAATACAATGCAGCTTAAATTATTGCAAACACAGTTATGTTTGTTCCTGTTCGACCAGGACATGATGTTAATGATTCCATCAAAGATCCCTACAACTCAGACTAGAAAACACCCATGCTCCCTACAGTCTATGTCAGGGGTTCTCAACTCCAGTCCTCACGACCCACTGCTCTGCATATTGTGCCTGTCTCCCTCATTTAACACACCTGATTCAGATCCTCAGACTCTCTGTCTATCCTAACGAGCTGAGGATCTGAATGTGTCTATGTTGTTTCACCCTTGTTAGTTGATCATTCTGATTATGCACAAAATTGACATATTTCTACCATAACTCTCCTCTCTGAGACAAACCAGGCTCAGACTGAAATCTACATTGATATAATAATGTTTTCAGACTGTGGAAAAACTAGCGATCAGGCTGTTTTCAAATCTGAAATGTGTTGGGAGTAACGAATTACAAGTACCGGACATTATGGAATCAGATAACTTTTTGATGGAACGAATAATGAATTACAAGTACCGAGCATTATGTAATCAGATTACTTTTTGATGGAATGAGTAAAATAACAAATTACAAGTACCGAGCATTGTGTAACCAGATTACTTTTTGATGGAACGAGTAAAATAACACATTACAAGTAGCGAACATTATAAGTACGAACATTATGTAATCAGATTACTTTTTGATGGAATGAGTAAAGTAACAAATTACAAGTACCAAGCATTACAAGTACCGAGCATTATGTAATCAGATTACTTTTTAATGGAACAAGTAAAGTAATGAATTATAAGTACCGAGCATTATGTAATCAGATTACTTTTTGATGGAACGAGTAAAGTAATGAATTATAAGTACCGAGCATTGTGTAACCAGATTACTTTTTGATGGAACGAGTAAAATAACACATTACAAGTAGCGAACATTATGTAATCAGATTACTTTTTGATGGAATGAGTAGAGTAACAAATTACAAGTACCAAGCATTACAAGTACCGAGCATTATGTAATCAGATTACTTTTTAATGGAACAAGTAAAGTAATGAATTATAAGTACCGAGCATTATTTAATCAGATTACTTTTTGATGGAACGAGTAAAGTAATGAATTAAGTACCGAGCATTGTGTAACCAGATTACTTTTTGATGGAACGAGTAAAATAACACATTACAAGTAGCGAACATTATGTAATCAGATTACTTTTTGATGGAACGAGTAAAGTAATGAATTACAAGTACCGGGCATTATGTAATCAGATTAATTTTTGATGGAACAAGTAACGAATTACAAGTATCCGAGCATTGTGTAATCAGATTACTTTTTGATGGAACGAGTAAAGTAACTAATTACAAGTACCGAGCATTCACGGTAATGTAGTGAATTGTTGCTGAAATATAGCGTGCAGTGATGCATGATGTCCAAATGATTAATCAGAATTTCTTCCAAATATAAAATCAATACTTGGAAAATTTGTCTGATATAAGTCCTTAGATGTTACTTGCTAGGAATAGGATAGAATGAATGAATGGATATTTCGAAGCAACTTGGCATTTCTGACTGGCTGTCGGCCATCTTGGATTTGAAGGAAAAATGCCATCAAAACTCATACACATGCAAGAAAATGCTTTTTAAATAGCTGTCCACCACAGAGACCTCTATGCGTGCCGTGAAAGGGTTAACCTACAACTGGATTTCACATTCTTCAATACAAACTGGTTTTGGTAATGACAACGCTCATTACCAAAAGCTACGCTCAGACTATGATGTAAAAATGTACTTATATTTAAATCTTCATTAAAATTTAATATTTAATTGTTTTCACAAAACAGATTTTATACAATTATTACAGGGATTATAAAATATAATGTTATAAAGTAATTTAAAAAATACAATAATCTACATTTTAAAACAATCTTTTTTGTTTAAAGATGTAGGAAAGTTTCTTCTTGAAGAATCATCTATAGAGCCCCCTGCTGTCAACAAACAATAATGCATCTTCACAATTCGGCTGAACTTTATAGACATTCAGTTTGTCTGTGAGAACTTTCTATAATTTAAATTTGATCCATTACCTGGGGTGTATTTGCTGAACTCATAATTCAGCAAATACACAAAATGAAGGATTGAGAAAACTTGTTTATAATAATGTCAGTTATAGTTGATGAATAACGTTTGTAGTAGTTTGCAATAGACATTAAGTTCATAATAATTATCACTCCATTATGAAAAAAAATACTAACATGTTGTTTTCTGTTTAGCGCCTCATTTCTGTTGACCGTGGTCTGTGTGAAAGCACAATGTGAGCCGGCTGTTGTAGTTACACTGCAGGCCTTACTTTGGATACAGAGCAGCTGTGGAAATATTTGAGATCATTTCCTAGTCCTAATTCTCGCAATTCTTGCTTTCTCAGCGCAAACACAGCACCTGAAGAAAGTCCATAAAACAGGCTCAGATAAAAACATCATGACAAACTTAAGTGGTGTTTCTGAAATATTAAGGCATATGTCTGAGACGGCTGTGGACTTTTCCAAGTCTGTAAGGTATTTGAATCTTTCAATAGCCAGTGAGAGTCACTTGTTCAAGACTTGGAGACGTAAACAGACAGCTCTGAATGAATGCGCTTAGCAGAAGAACCGCTGCGACAGCACATTTTTACTCTAAACAGTTCTCCCCCCCAGCAAAAGGTAGGCTAATGAAGGAGACTAGCAAATCTTCTTTCTTAAAATCATTAGCTACAGTACTGAAAAACAAAATAGCCAACAAGATCAAGTTTTGGCTAGCATGATTCAGTTGGTTGATTTGCTCCTGTGAACGTCAGTTTCTAACTACTATGAGGTAGCATACAGAGAGCGCTTAGAAAATACTGCTGTATTAGCATTAGCATCCTGACTGAAGTGAACTAGCAAGATCCGATTTATTTGAAGAGGGACATTTAAACAGACACAATTGGACAGATATCTGACCAACGAAGAGAAAATATGTCCTTTTTTTAATCGTATGTGGCATTTAATGTAAGTTTGAGTTCATATTTGGTGGTCTAATTACCAGATAAAATAACATGCTAATACTGTTAATTTAGGTGAGCAAGGTTTTTATCAGTAGAAAGGCAAACTCTATATTTTCTATTTTTTCTTTTTTCTATTTTTTTACTTATCTCAGATTATATTGCACTGTTTTTTTCTGAGATAACCTAATGATTCAGCACACTCAAGCTAGCATGCTAATATTTTGATGTGACTTGCAATGTAAAGCCAGATGTTTCACTACGTTGTAAATCCGCACTCACATTCACATTTTAATCCAATATACCTATATTTCTTTCATAATTCACAGCATAATGGTTTTAAAACAGCTTAAAATTATACTACCAAAACTACAGAGAATGACAAAGTAGACTGTAATGGTAGCATTACATGACAAAGTGAGCAAAAGATGTAAAACAGCCCTCGCTTTGTAAATGTGAAAAACACATTATGGCTAAATGTGACAAAGAGAAGCTTTCATGCAGTTTTCTCTAAATAGCCCAGGTCTGCAATTCTCTGAAGGCTTGTATTCGTTTTGTGGTGTTTGCTATCACGGTCAGCCTCTGGTTTATGTCCCGGCTGAGGAGAAATCATGTGGAACGTATTTGAGGGGTAAATTCGGTTTGAAAGGATGTGCCTGTCATCACCCTCTTACACGCGGCTCACGCTATACGCTTATGATGTCACTGCAATGATTGACGGCTCTAAATACCAGACTGTGAACTACTGAACAAACACGATAGCATCAGTTCTTGATTTGGGAGAATAAATCAAATGCAACATTTGATAGCAATTGCATTTGAAAGACAAATGTTTATAAGTCTTATTTTTCCGTTGGCTTTTGCACAATGTTCCAAGCCTCCTGAAGCACTACAGCAGCCAAGTCTGAGGCTGAATATTACTTCATAACTTGACTTTATATACAATAATATATACATTAATTTGTAATATATGTATATATACACACACATTAAAATATAATTAAAATTAGTGCTACACTGTAAAAATGAATGCGCTTTATCTAATCAAAAAAAAATTGGGGCAACAGATTACAAGCAGTATTATTCATGCAATTTAACAAATTAGAATTGAGTAATAATTATTCAAATTAATTCCTTAAAAGTAAACCATTTAAAATGAGTAAAACTTACAACAAAAATTAAATTTAAGATTCTGCTTGTTAACATCAGCCGTCTTCAATGTATATAGGCTATATATATATATATATATATATATATATATATATATATATATATATATATATATATATATAGGCTACACACACATTTACAGTATATATATATATATATATATATATATATATATATATATATATATATATATATACATTCAATTTCAAACTTTTATGTTAGATGTGATTAGTCATGATTAATCGATTTGACAGCACTAATACAACTAAAAAACTAAATAACAACTAAATATGACAATAAAAATGGCTAAAATATAACTAAAACTATTAAAAATTGGTTTTGGTAACTGAAATAATGCTGAAATAAAATAAAATATTAGATGGAAAATCTGAAATGAAAATTAGAAATCACACTTTGGCAACTCAATAAACTTAAGTTAAAGTACTATTATTGCTGAAACTGAAATAAAATAAATTAAAGCTAAATAGAAATAGTATGGGTCCATGCATGTACCTTCTAGTCATTTGATTTTCTACTTAAAATGATATAAAGAGAAACGAGAGCCGGTTTGTTTTCATTTTGTTTAAGAAACAGAATGTCATGGATAAAAAATATGTTTATGGCTTTAATGTTTGATTCACATGCGTGTATATTTAAAAGTTTATTTATTCCATTTTCATCTTGAGAAACAAATTTCTTAGTCCACGCAATGCCAAAAAACATGAATAATCACATACCTATGGCAGACGGATTAGTTTATTATTATTTGTTCGTTTATTCGGGGTCCAAAAAGCTCCTCCAAGACCAGCAATGTTGTAGGTGAATGATTTATGCTAGCAGAGCCTATGCAAAACTGGACCTCAGCTCTCATGAACACAAAACATGATGAGCAAAGTTATTCTTCTGCTCCTCTCTGGGAAGTGATTCATCACACAGGGAGTTAGACAGAGCAGCAGTCTTTCATCAAACCAAACATTGAACCTCCCTTGATGTCTAGAAAGAAATTTCCACACGTCCAGCTTGTAGAGCAAGCAGAGCATTCTTGCAGTGAACAACTAAGAGAATCTTGGATAAGACTATCTATTATGAACCAGCACCAGGGTTAGTTTGGGTTCGTCTAGGTCGGTATGCACCTGGCCGAACTTTCTTTATAAAAACGTTTTTACGAAACTTTTTTTTCTTTCTCTTGCAGTATAACACACACATTAAGCAGGAATCCACAGTCATGGCAGACTGATCTCATGAAATTGCGTAGGTATGACACGCCAATTCGTATTTCCATTTTTGGCGTGCTATCAACACGCATAATCGCTTTTCAGCATGTTTATGAACGCCGTTGACTTAACGTTACATTACTGTATATATAAACATATGACCTACCCCAGACCCGTCCCTAAACCTACCCATCACTAGGGTCAATAGCATTTATGAGTCTTCCCCTACCATCCTAAGAAAAAAATATCGCTCCCCAGATGTAGATCTACATTTTGCTCCATTTCGCTCAGACATTGACCGGTGTGTATACACATGCAGAATCACTCAGACATTTAACGGCGTAGACATACACGCGGATAGCTCCAAATGCGTATAGATAACACGACACTTGACTTGAAAGTGGCGTGTATGTTTACGCAAAAGTCATGATGTCATGTTGGTCATGAAAAGGATTTTTAAAATTGTGATTTTCATGGCTGGAAAGTCATTTAATAAAATCATAAAAGTCATGGAAATTTCTATCATAAATATAAAGATTTTTAATGTCTCAGTGACCAATTCGTTTGGTGTTTGTTTCAGGAGTTGCCAAAGTGAACTTTCCGTAAAATCTTGCTGCGGCCACCCTTCAAACTTCCACTGGATGGCAGTGATTATGTAATAGTGTATCTCCTAGTGATGTAGTACTCGAGTCTGGTCTCAGACTCGAGACCGGTTTTCTTTCTCGGACTTGTCTCGGACTTGTTCTTTCAAAGACTCGGTCTCTTCAGAGACTCTTCAAAGACTTGGTCTTAACTTGTTCTCGGACCACAGTGGGAGGAGAAGGACTCCTTTCAGGGGGTTGTGATGCCACCGGCTTGGGCCCACAATCGCTGCTCGCAGCTATATTTCTTCTTCTTTTCTTTATTATTATTATTTTACTACCATTTTGGGGCCCTTAACGTGCTTGAAAACTTTTGAAACTTTGCACAAGGGTCAGAACCCTGCGGCAATCAGGCCCGGGCTGAAGCTGGTACCCGGGCGTGGCAGGGGGCTCCCTTTAAGACGTTAAGACGACTGATCTCAAACAATTCCCAATCTACAGCTTAGTCTGTAGGCCTAACTGTCGATTATTAACTGGGGTAATATTAAATCATGAATATCAAAACTCGATATGTCGACTTGCTTCCTCGAAGACTCGGTCTTGACTTCAGGATTCTGACTATATTTGAAAACTGAACTAGACTTGGTCTCTGAACTTGGATCTCGACCCTTCAAAGACTTGGAGCCTTTGAATTGTACTTGCCATAGGGGTGTCCCTCATCCTCAGTATCTCCTTCATAAAAACAGTATATCGCTGGTCAGACTGTTTCAAACGTCTTCTTACCCTATGCAGAAGAATGAAAAAGAACTTCACTGTGAGTATATCAGGGTGTTTAAAGTGGTAATTCACCGCTCACAAGATGAGCTTTTAATAAAACTCCTCTGTTAATGCCATAAAAAGAAGAGAATATGGGCTGTGATGCTCCCTTTCAAAAGGTAGGAAAACGTCAACACCCATAATGCACTGGGCTCGATCCAACCCAAGGCTTTTCTAGAAAGATGAAGTCGACAGCTTTGGAAGGCATATCGGATTATGTTTCAGTCATCATCATACTGCAGAAATGTAATACTTTCACACAGCCACCCAGTATGAAATTGCTGTTTGGAATACGTCTCTTGCTGTGATCGAGCGACCTGTCTAAGTACAGACCTGACGCCGCAGAAACTATAATTTACAGGTCAAATAAATCAAAGAGGCATTCACACATTCTGAACCTCATAAAGGTTCCCTTCCAGACGTCCACAACAAACATTATCGTGTCGGCAACAGGCCACGTATTTTGTGAAAATGAGCCTAACTGCTCTCACAACATCCTTGTTTGTTCTCCGTCGACCTGTCCGGCCTGAGTCAGTCAGATTAATAAAAGTCGTCACCACAGACCATTTATGCTGGAACTCATAAGCCAGCGCAGTGACGGAAGACACAGAAGGGTTTAAAAACATTACAAGATCACTGTGTTCAATTCATTAGGCACTGGAACGCCCTCGCTGCGGTGGATGAGGTCAGGACTGCCTGCAGAAAGGGTAAAATGTCACTTAAATCAAAGGAAACAGGCCATTATCTTGCCATCAGTGGCGCACCACAAATATGTGAGGCTCCGCCCCCTTGTGCATACTTTTGAGACTTGGCACCACCCACAAGCAGCAACATTAAAGGGGTAAGTTCACCCAAAAAGACTATTCCGTCGTCATTTACTCTCCCTCATGTCATTTCTAAACCAGCATGGCTTTCTTCTGCATATTGCTAAGATTATATTTTTGATTCATACAATGACAAAACAACGTTGGAACCCATTGACTATTATTACATGGACAAGAAAATGAATATGGTGAAATATTTTGCACACATTACATATTTTGGTCCACTCTTCAATATTTATGCATTAAAGGTTTTTTTTCACCCAAGATTTTGTCATTTCCTCAATGTCTTGCATTCTTATATTATAGTGATTTGCAGTATTTGTAGTTTCTAATTTTTGTGGTTGTTGATCATTTTATTTTATGTATTGCTGTTGTTTTTTTCTAACTTGGACCTTGACTCCATAAAGTTTAATGGTGATGAATGTCATGTTGTTCCAAACTTGTATGACTTTATTTCTGCTTAACATAAGAGAAGATATTTTGAGAAATGTCAACGTTTTTGTTGTTGTTTTTTTGTCCATACAGTGGAAGTTACTGACTATCACCAAAAATGTTTGGTTACCAACATTTCTCAAAATATAATTGTGTTCCACAAATGAAAGAAATTCATAAACGGACTGGAACGACATGAGGGTGAGTAAATGATGATGAAATTTTCATTTTGGGTGAACTATCCATGTATTATCGACTCAGTGCCAAAAAAACTGTTGGCAAGTTTTTGCAGACGTAAATTTCCATATTTGCTGGAGCTATTTTAAATGTTGAAGTTAATTGACAGATTGACCAGTTAAACAGGCATGGCTCTGTAAAATTAATGTTTGTGCAGTAATTTGCAAAAGAAAATAAGCATAAAAAATATATATGCTTGCACAGTTCCTTTCTAGCCGTATAAACATGCTGCAGATTTCAGTAAGTGCTTCTGGAGTCATTTCATTTTAACTGTGTTATAGGCCTACATACATCACTATCACTTACTGTGGTTTTTGGACATGTACCATTCCAAATAAGGGTATACTGTATGAAAGCAGTACTGTAATCATTTTGTGCCTTCGTGTGTGTTTCTCATGTGTATAGCCTACACACACACATATACAATGAGGAAAATAAGTATTTGAACACCCTGCTATTTTGCGAGTTCTCCCACTTAGAAATCATGGAGGGGTCTGAAATTGTCATTGTAGGTGCATGTCCACTGTGAGAGTCTATTAAAAAAAAAATAAAATAAAATAAAATGTATGATTTATTAACAATTTATTTTTATGATACAGCTGCAAATAAGTATTTGAACACCTGTCTATCAGCTATAATTCTGACCCTCAAAGACCTGTTAGTCTGCCTTTAAAATGTCCACCTCCACTCCATGTATTATCCTAAACTAGATGCACCTGTTTGAGGTCGTTAGCTGCATAAAGACACCTGTCCACCCCATACAATCAGTAAGAATCCAACTACTAACATGGCCAAGACCAAAGAGCTGTCCAAAGACACTAGAGACAAATTGTACACCTCCACAAGGCTGGAAAGGGCCAGGGCCGGCGATTGCTATAGGACGACTGAGACGGTTGCCTAGGGGGCATCAAATGTGTTGGGGGCGCCGCGGGCGCGCGCTCTAACGTCGCCCTTGACCTACTTCACATTCTCTGCTACTTCCCATTAATCGAGAAATCACAGAGTTAGAATGAAAAAAAAGAAAAATGTTTATTAAACATGGTCATCCTAAGGCGCCCCTCAGCCACACGTTTAATTACTTAATTACTGATTATTAGATTGAATTGATGATTATTTCCGGGGGGTTGAGTTACGTTGGGCAAGTGTTCAGCTGTGGTTGCGTTGATCGGAAATGAAGTGGTATAAATAAACCCTCTGGTCCACAGGGACGAACACAGAGAAAGCAACAAAATAAAAAGAAAGTACAGTATAGAGGTAAGCCTTTCTCATCTCAGCCATTAAAGTGTCAAACGCAATAAATCAGGCGTAGCAGCCTACTTGAGATTCCTGGTAACCAACCCGATACTCACGGGAATTCGTACGAATTTTACGAGGTGGCTAATCGGTAACAATTCATACGACCTCACTCGTACAAATTAGTACGATTTTGCTAAATCGTACATATTTTACGAATTGGCCAATTCGTATGAATTCGTACGAATGACCTACCCCTAACCCCGCCCCTAAACGTAACCGTCACGTGGGTTTAGCACAAATTGATACGAATTTGTACGAGTGAGGTCGTACGAATTAGTACGAATTAGCCACTTTTTAATCACTCGTACGAATTAGTACGAATTGGTCGTGAGATAGGGTAGCGGTAACCGACGTGCTTTTTGGCTCAGAGACATCTCATAGCCTACTTTTATTTATTTATTTTTTTGTCTTAACGGTCCATAAAACTCGTACATCTGGCAGCCCATTCGTTTTGTTTTACTTAATTGCCAACGTTGAGTTGCTTCCAAGTCTATAGCTTACTTACAAGTATAGAAATTTGTACAAAACTAATGAAAAGTTTCTTTTATTTTTCATTGCATTTGTTTTACAATATAGCCTATTATGTTGAAGTGTAGCCTAATGTAGACAGACACTGTAACTAATAGAGGTTTGAATTTTTCTTTGTTCAATTTGCACACTGAATTGCACCAGATTGATTTTTACCCCTTAGCAGCCAGGTAATAATTGTAATTTATCTACAACAAGTTACATTACACAGATAAAACAATGCAGCTATGTAGGATGATAGAAATATCCTTGAATGTTATTTGTAGCATTTGTATGACCAATTTATTACAGATCCTTCAACTTGTTGAAGTTTTGGAGTGATTATAAGAGTATTTTTGTTTAGTTTAATAAATACTCATCATCAGTTTTGGGCATATTACTTAAAAAATAATTAGTTACAGTTACTTCTCACAAATTCTCACAGAGTTAGTAACTGAATTAAATCATTATAAAAGTAACTAATTAACAGGGAAAGTAGGCTACCTATTGTGTTAAAAAAGTTAAAATAGGCCTAACTTGGATGCACCCAATATTAAATATGTTAAATTAATTAAATGGATTGGACACTATAGAATAAATTATTATTATAAAACATTGTACACTTATCTACACTATTGTAATGTTGCTGTGGGACAATGTGGGTGACACCAATAAAATGCAATATATTATTTTAAAAATTATCAATACTATAGTAGAACAATGCATAACATACATACTGTAAATAATACACAATTTCAGGTTTAGAATTTTTTATATTTGATATTGCACAGACCACAACTGGCCAAACAAATAAGTTGGGAAAAAAATTATGCTTAAATGTACCTAAAATAATGATAAAAATGGGGGGGGGGGGGGGTAAATAAAAGATCTAAATCTTTTATTTAGATTATGTCTCTCACAGTGGACATGCACCAATTATGAATTTCGGCCTATTCCTGCTTGCCACATATACAGGCATAATATTACATTAAGGTACACTGTCTGTGCCTTGTTCTGGGTAATATGACGTTTAAAATCCTGTTTGTTTACAGAGGAAGAAAATTAAAACTTTTTATATACAGTATATCACTAAGCAGCACTATAAACGTTACCAATTTTCTTTTCAGACATGCTTGAATGGCTTTTGTCAGGACCAAATTTTGGCCCGTTCCCCTCTGCTGTCATCCAATGCATAGTGCTCTGTTTGTAGTCCAAAACAAGAAAACCTTTGGAAAACTACCGGTGACACATAATGGAATTTTAGAGAAGGTTCTCAATGGGCCAATATAAAGGTGAGTTGTACTGTGGCTTGCTTAGCATGAAGTCGCATGGAGGAAACACGCCAGTAATGTTTACAATGGCTCTGTTCCGAAAACCTAGTGAGCAGTTCTGACATAGGATGCCTTCGAAAGCAGCAACCTAAATAAGATTTAACCTTGTAATAAATCTTATGCATATCGTCTCGGACTCAACTCAAAATTTACTTGCTGTTAGCATGTTGCTAAGCTAACAACATGACACTTCACATAAACACACAAAAAAGTATTCTTATTTTTCATATCAAAAGTTCAATCATATTACAAAGTTTTAATTATATTAAAATATTTTTTATGTAACATAAATGGAGTAAATTTCAAATCAAACTTGTTTGTTATATGAATTGAATAAAATCAAACTAGCTTAGTCAGGCATCTTAGCATAATGCTCAATGAATTTGTCTTTATTGCAAGTAATACATGCAACACTGCATAAGATGTTAACTTAAACTAATCCCTATGTACACAGCTCACTATGTTTTGTACCCATTTATGAGAGTGTATATTTGTCTTCTTATTTATATTCAGCATATTTTCAGAGACTCTAGAGGACAGTCTATGTATCTTTATGAGGTCACAGAATCATTATAACAGGTCAGTTTATCTCCAAATTCCCCCACCAGAACGTAGCTTTACATGTCGTACGTGTCTGTTCCAAAACATAGTAGAATAAATATCACATCCTGGTAGTTTATTTAATTAAGGATTGAAAGTTTGTGAAAGAGTAGACATTTTCACTCAAGAAGAAACATTTGCGGTTTGTCGTAGCACCTGCAGGCCCTTTAAGTCATTAAGTTAATGATAATACCAGACAAGGACAGCAGGAGTGCACGGTACTGTCAGCCACATATGATGAAGGTGAGAAGAAATGAAAAATTTGTTGGAAGACGCTGTGCTACATCCAACCGAAGAAATACAACCAAAACCGCAACTTGCCTGTCTCCCGGTGAATGTATGGCGGTTGTGACGAGTCTATTACCGAAATGTTCTCCCCTTAGGGCCTTTATTTTTGAGGTGGAGAGGCCGTTTGATGGCGGAAAGTCAGCACAGATGTGTTACAAGAGCTGAGGGGAGCATCACTCAGGTCAGCTGACAGGAGAAGACGAGAGAAGGAAGATATACAAGGACAAAGATGCAGTCGTGGGGTCAGGCTGTCGGTTCGAGGCGCTTCATAAATGCTTAGTTATTGGATTTGAGGGTTAAACTATTAATCGTCAGTGTCCCATGTAAAAATAACAGCATCTGTTAATATGCTCAGAAACTCCCTTAGGCATGAAGAAACATTTTAGAGGGAGAGTTCACTCAAAAATGTCATCATTTACTCACCCTCATATAATTGTATAATTGCATATAAACATGTATTATCTTTCTTCCGTGAAACACAAGAGATATTTAGCAGAATATTTAAGCTGCAATTTTCATACAACGAAAGTGAACCTGGACAGGTGCTATCAAGCTTAAAATATGACAAAAATAACCATAATATCACATTTGAAATAGTTAACATGACTTTGTAACAAAACAAAGCAAAACACAAAAAGCAAAGCAAAACATGAAACAAATCGGCACAATAAAACAAAGCAAACACACATAAAACAAAGCAAAACACAAAATGAACACATAAAACAAAGCAAAACACAAAGCAAAACGCAAAATGAAACAAAACAAAGCAAAACACAAAGCAAGACACACATGAAACAAAGTAAAGCAAAACACAAAGCAAAACACACAAGAAAAAAAGCAAAGCAAAACAGAAAATGAAACAACAAAGCAAAACCGAAAATGAAACAAAACAAAGCAAAAAATGACACAAAGAAAAACACAAAGCAAAGCAAAACACAAAGCAAAGCACAGCAAAACACAAAGAAAAACGAAGGAAAATAAAGCAAAACAAAACGAAAAAAGCCAAACAAAATGAAGCAAAGCAAAACAATGAAACAAAAAGCAAAATATAAAATGAAACAAAACATAACTAAACAAAAAGCAAAGCACAGAAAAACAAAAAAACAAATCAAAACTAAAAAACTAAATAAAAAGCACAACAAAAAGCAAAGCAAGGTAAAAAAAAAAAAAAAAAAAAACCGGGCCAACGACCATGTTTAAAGATCTAGGCCTGCATGCCTGTAGTTTGAGACCAATAATCTAAATTATTGACAGAATCCAGTTATACTGATAGTGATGTTGGCACATCCCCCTAGTAAATACTATCAAATTAATTCTTGACACCTAATTTAAATAAATCAAGGATTTATATAAGGATGAAATGTGTTTAAACTGGGAATGATGCAAAAGCCTGGAAGTTAATATTTGCCTTAACAACACAAATAATTCAGTTCCTCTGATTTGTGTGCTTAGGAAATAATTAATGGCAAATATCATGGGAACACTGCATTCATGTGATAATTACAGTATTTATGCCAGACTACCATGGTATCCGTCAAGACTTTTCTCTAATAAATGCCTCTTATTTGTTTGGCTAGCACATGTAGCCAGTATCTTATTTCGCTGTGGTCTGGAAGCTGCGGCGGCATGGGGTTATTTTGACTGGAGCCGCTTGTTCGTTTAAATCAAATGAATATTTGGAGGTGTTTGGTCCCAAACCCCGTGAGGTCAACAGTCTCCGAGACACTGTCTGGTCGTTCGGTGGCTGTCTGGCTAAATCCCCGAAATCATTTTGACCAACAGATTCAGACAGACAGTCACATGGGAAGAATTATCATCTCTACTTTCCCGTTCTGCACTTTTCGCCCAAGTATGGGTCTATGGCAATGCACAAGCAACTCAATGATATTAGGTCCAGGTTCTGAACCAGAAGAACTCCAGACTAAATCCTTCAAGAGAACAAGTGATGTACTGAAATGTTTGCTGGATAAACTTCTGCAACCCCCTCATCTATTACCATTTCAGTTACTTATTGTGGACTGTTTCAAAAAGTTTAACTTGGTTATTCTGTCTTTTCACTTTTATTTTGCCTATGTTCCCACTTTTTGGAGCATGTTGCATATAGACAATATGTTATATATCATATATATATATATATATATATATATATATATATATAGCAATATGCATATATGTTTTTTACAAAAGGTCCTAACTTTTCTTGATTTGGAGTTTTAAAATCTTTGTATTGTATTATATTATATTTATATCATATTCTGTCAAAATCGATTAATCATGATTAATTGCATCCATCAAATACATATATATGTGTGTGTGTATATATATATATATATATATATATATATATATATATATATATATATATACACACACATACACACACATATATACATATACATATATATATATATATATATATATATATATATATATATATATATATATATATATATATATATATATACACACACACACACATACATATGTATATATATATATATATATATATATATAGTGTGTGTATATATGTATGTATATATACACACATATATATACACACACACACATACACACATATATATATATATATATATATATATATATATATATATATATATATATATATATACATATAAAATTATACACAGTGCACCCACATATTCTATGTAAACACAAACTTTTATCTTAATCGTTCAATAGCCCTATATATATATATATATATATATATATATATATATATATATATATATATATATATATATATATATATATATATATATATATATATATATATATATGTATTAGGGCTATCAGACGATTAATGCGATCCAAAATTACAGTTTGATGAAAATCATTAGTTCCGAAATGTTTTATCAGTTCAGTTCTTAATAATAAATGTAAAAATAAAATCAAATTAGGTACTTCATCTTCAAGAATCTAACTATAAGCATTACCTCATCAATAAACCATCAGCAAAGGTGTTTTACAGAGCTGTTATTATAGCCACAGCTCTTTAATCAGCCTTTAGCTTGCAAATGACCCTTTAAGCACACCTAAAACATCAGGCCCATCTGGAAACTTTCAACAGACCAAATCAACCAAACCTACAATATCACAGGTCAAAATATCTATGATGCCATGGATCTGTAAACCTCTGATGCATGCTGTTTTGTGAAAAGAATTTATCGTGGGTGGAAATGACAATAAACTGCATCTGGATGAAGAATGTACTGCAGGAGACCTCAGAACTGAGACTTTTAATAGAGAAGAGTATTATTGAGGGTGGACTCTTTTGACTTGGGGTGGTACGCAACTGCCTACTGTATTTACCAATGCCATTGAATTGAAATTTTCGATGAGAACTACCTTTAAATTGCAGTGTTCTCTGCAATATGAGCACCCCATGTTCCCATTGGCCTTGGCTCAACTCATTTGCTCATAATCACAGGAACTGGCTGTTTAAAGTAGTTTAGCAAAGGCTGGGACTTTTAACAAGAGGTTTTGCTCAAATTGATGGTGAATTTCAACTGGCAACGACTTCACAGAGATTCGATAAGCAGTTTCTAACTTCATCTGAATATCGCGGCAATGAGAAGCGTTTATTTATTTTCAGGTTTGGCGTGTTAACGAACCATGGCCAGGATCCTCATTCTCACCGACATTCACAGACAATTTCAAATATAAACACATGCCTAACATTTCCCCCGCAAAAAAACACACCACCAACCGCATGCCGCCGCAGCTGACTAATAAAACTTGAGAAACTGCTAGGAATTATTCCGCTTGTATCGATTACGCAAACAAGCCCTGTTTAAATTGGACAGATACTGATGCCGGACAGGGTTGCGTGTCAAACTAAATGCTGGACTGTTTTTATACACGTCAGTTTGTAAACCTCTGTTAAGTATTAGCCTTTTCAAGTAAATGCGAGTGTTTAATGGTCCTAACAGATGTGTCTTTGATACCAAACCAAAGTCCTGTCATATTCCCATGTAGCGTCCAGTTCTGAAATCCGGCCCAAAACTTCAAGCGCTTTCAGTTCAGTATCACTGCCCGACTCCATCTGAACAAATACGACTGGTCTCAGCCTCGGTATGGTGATGTGTGTTTACAGAAAATATGGAAATTAAAACACTAACAGCGACATTTCATGGCCGAGTGAGTGTGAGTGTGTTTATAAATGAGAGAAACAGAGAGATGGCTGGTGAAAAGAGATTGCTGAAGGAAGACATGAACTCACACACATATCTGGCACTATTATGATACTTCAAAATCTGTGGCCTGTTGAGGAGAGGTGTGCTGCTACTTTTATAAGCAATCAAATGTGCAAAATTTGCCTGCAGATAAGACATCAACCCAAGCCATATCTAGATATTAACATCTGCTGTCTCCACAAGGAAATGCTTTAGAATCAGACAGTATTTATGAAGCATATAAATGTACAGTTGTCAAGAGTACCACTTTGGTACTGAAACTAAAAAATGTGACTATACCAGCATTTCCCTCTAGCATTTTGAGGGCTGTTTAACAGGCTTAACACAATGGCCAATCAGAGACATACATGTCTGTTATTGACTACAATGATGAATGCTTCAAAAACATGTTGTCTTTGAGCACGTGCAAAACAATGGCCAATCAGAGACATACACTCACCTAAAGGATTATTAGGAACACCTGTTCAATTTCTCAATGCAATTATCTAATCAACCAACCACATGGAAGTTGCTTCAATGCATTTAGGGGTCCTGGTCAAGACAATCTCATGAACTCCAAACTGAATGTCAGAATGGGAAAGAAAGGTGATTTAAGCAATTTTGAGCGTGGCATGGTTGTTGGTGCCAGACGGGCCAGTCTGAGTATTTCACAATCTGCTCAGTTACAGGGATTTTAACCTACAACACTTCCTAGGGTTTACAAAGAATGGTGTGAAAAGGGAAAAACCATCCAGTATGTGGCAGTCCTGTGAGAATGGGCCGACTGATTCAAGCTGATAGAAGAGCAACTTTGACTGAAATAACCACTCGTTACAACCGAGGTATGCAGCAAAGCATTTGAGAAGCCACAACACACACAACCTTGAGGCGGATGGTCTACAACAGCAGAAGACCCCACCGGGTACCACTCATGTCAACTTCAAATTGGAAAAAGAGGCTACAATTTGCAAGAGCTCACCAAAATTGGACAGTTAAAGACTGGAAAAATGTTGCATGGTCTGATGAGTCTCGATTTCTGTTGAGACATTCAGATGGTAGAGTCAGAATTTGGCGTAAACAGAATGAGAACATGGATCCATCATGCCTTGTTACCACTGTGCAGGCTGGTGGTGGTGTAATGGTGTGGGGGATGTTTTCTTGGCCCACTTTAGGCCCCTTAGTGCCAAGTGGGCATTGTTTAAATGCCATAGCCTATCTGAGCATTTTTTCTGACCATGTCCATCCCTTTATGGCCACCATGTACCCATCCTCTAATGGCTACTTCCAGCAGGATAATGCACCATGTCACAAAGCTTCGAATCATTTCAAATTGGTTTCTTGAACATGACAATGAGTTCATTGTACTAAAATGGCCCCCTAGATCACCAGATCTCAACCCAATAGAGCATATTTGGAATGTGGTGGAACGGGAGCTTCATGCCCTGGATGTGCATCCCACAAATTTCCATCAACTGCAAGATGCTATCCTATCAATATGGGCCAAAATTTCTAAAGAATGCTTTAGCACCTTGTTGAATCAATGCCACGTAGAATTAAGGCAGTTCTGAAGGCGAAAGGGGGTCAAACACAGTATTAGTGGTGTTGCTAATAATCCTTTAGGTGAGTGTATGTTGAGGGCATCAACACAATGACCAACCCATTCAACAGCGCTCAAAATGCTAGAGGGAAATGCTGGTATAGTCGCATTGTTTAATTTCAGTACCGACTTGATACCAAAGTCAGTACTTTTTGACAACTTTTTTTTCCTTCATGACTCCTTAATGCAACACACATTTATCCTGGCAGTATGAACAAGACAGTGTGTGTGTGTCAGTCAACCTCGAGATCACACACAGTCACGCACTGCAAGTGAAAGCAGACGCTCTGACAGACAATGTCAAATGCATTCTATTTTCAGTTCCCCTTTAAGACTTTGTGGAATGGAATAACATTGATTATTCCAAAATGGTTAATGGTCGCTCTCTCAATCAAACTGTGAACAATGTAAACACTGTTATTAGCCAAATGTATCAAACGAGGAATAACGGCAAGTTTCCAATAGAATCTGGATGGCTTTGGGTGGTTAAGGCTTAAATTTTGGACCTCAAGATGACCGCTGGAACATCGAGGGTCACAATCCGGACAAATCAAACCTCCAGCCACATCAGTCAACAGACTTGAAAGTACTCGCAAGGTTTTTGGTGGGATTTCCAGACATGTCGTAGTCAGTCACAGATGCAAATATTCCCTCACCCTATCATCTCTAGATTCACTCTGTCGCTTTCTACCGTCCTACCGTTTATTTTTGAATACCGAGGCCATGAGCGTCTCAGACAGCTCCACAAATATTCCAAACACATATTGGACACATGCTCATACAGCCCCGTGCCAGTGTACACACCATGCGGCTCCTCACTATCTGTCAACCCTGGCAGGAGCGCTACGACTGCAGGCTGGGAGATTTACGATAATCAAAGCTCATCAGAGATGGGGAGGGCTACCGATGATGGAAGAGGAGTCCCTAGGGTGTACTTACGGCTTCCTAGGCAGAAGCTAACATCATCCGTTTCCCTTCAGAATATCTCAACTGCCTTCAGAGGGTGAATATAGATTTATTTTGTTAGCTGTTTGATTCCAAGTCATTTATTTTGACTTGTCACCCTGTTTGAGTAAAAAAAATGCTACATCCCATGACGCTTTGTGGGAATAACTTCCGCTTAACTGTAAACAACCAGTGAACGGCTCGCATTATGAATGCAATAAGAAAAAAAAAATGAGGCACTATGTGGTGACATTATTCTACTCACCCTTCAACTATTGAATATTCAAGTAATTTATTTTGACTTTTCACCCTGTTTCGGTAAAAAAATGCTTAAACTATTGAATATTATAAGAAAACTTAAGTGTTTAAGCAATGCATTAACAAATTACTTTCAACAGACCTTAAATTATCCCAAAAGCTAAAAGCTTTCCGTACCAATGGCATGTTTAATTTCACCCCAGACAATAACATAGTGTCGGCCCAGATCTGGCCCACATTAGGTACACGTGGATTCCACATGAACCAGATGTGGGCCGATGTGGGCCAACACCATGTTGCTGACTGGGACTGTAGTAATATATGTGTACAGTATATTATGTAACATATGTTGCCTAAACAAAATTTAAAAAATCATTTCTTTTACATAAAGACAGAATGTTTCAAGGTGACAGATTTACCTGCTTCAGAAACAATCCAGCGAACACTGCGATATATGATTAGAATTGAAAGGGGGAGAGATATTACATTTTAAAGCATCCGTATGAAAACAAACCAGGAAAGAGATGCGGAAGTTGGGGAGAAAAAAATTAGATTCTTTGTGCATTCCAGTTAATTATTAATGGGATATATCATAAATTAAATCAAGAGAACAGACCACAAATGTGAAATATATGTTGTCTTTTTTCATACCATTACGGCGAAATTCAAAGGAAAAAAAGGAAATAATCAGTTGGAAAAGAACGCAGTGACTGAAAAGAGCTCTTGCCATAGATATTCTCGCAATACCCTGTCACATTAAAATACCAAACGTTACATTATTCTTTATAAGGATCTTTTACATCGCATTCAATCAAACTGACAGATAATGATTACAACGTTATAATTTGAAATGATTTGTTTTGCTCTTTTTGAATGTAACTTTCCCAAACTGGAAGTGCCTCCCTTAATTCAGAACTCAGTAATCTTGTGAGAAAAAAGGTGAATAAATGACAATTTAGCCAAATTAGTTGCTCTTAAAGGAGCGGACAGACATTTTTTAATTATGAAATGTTTTACACAAAGAAATGAAGATCACTTTTAAGAAATGTAATTAAAAATCTGTTCAACCACATTAAATGAAACATCATTAGTTATTAGACATATTTTTATTATTTTGTTTGGTCATTTCAGTGTGGCTTGGTCCAGTGATCATCTGAGACAATTTTGGGAAGAATCTGATAAAAATTTGAAGGAGTAGTGGAAAAATAAAAACCTAAACAGACCATTGTATTGACTGAATATAAAATTAGGGTTACACTTTATTTTGATGGTCCACTTTAGACATTGTACTAACTATAAATACATTTTGCAACTTGACGTCAGCTAACTGTCATTAAAAAATAAGTAGACTATAATGGAGGTGGTGGCGGTATATAGTTGGTCCTAGAAACCCCAAATTTGGTTAGGTTACTATTCTGGGACAACACAATCAGGCTGCCAATTTTTTTACCATTTTCCTATGTACGGTTCATAGGGGTGCCATTGAATAACAAAATAAGAAAACCAGAAGATACAATAGTGTGCTACAGATACTTGACCCATATATAAACAATACAAATTATATGTAAAAAAACAACAAAAAAACAAACAAAAAAAAATAAACAAGATGATTCAAAGTCTGTAGGCAGTAATTGGTGATTGAACTTGATACTGTACATCCAGGCCAACAGGTGTCAGTTTAACATTTAAAACAGGTCCTATTGGGACGAATACAAGCCAGCTAGAGTGAATCTTAGAGTATGTTTACAAGACAACAATGTAATACAAATTTAATTCATTTTCACACAGATCAGCGAAAACAACTAAAGATGCTTTGTTCTGTATTTATTCTGAAAAACGTAATTATTTATGCCAGGCCAGTAGTTGGCGATGTCACTTTGTAAAGAAACACTAAGCACCTATGACTGAACATGTGATACGCATGTGCATAACATCACTATTTTCACAAATTCACGTTTTTGTAATTTACATGGATACGATAATGGTATCAGTAAAAAACAATCGCATTTTCAGGCCTACAAAACACCATTGTCGTGTAAACAAACGGCCAAAATGAATAAAAAGTTTTTAGTTGAAAAAGGTATTGTGTTGCAACATGACATCATGACTTTTGCGTAAACATACACGCCACTTTCAAGTCAAGTGGTGTGTTATCTATACGCATTTTGAGCTGACTTGCGTTTATCCGAGCTGATTCCGCGTGTATGTACACGCCGTTAAATGTCCGAGTCGAAACGAAGCAAAATGTGGATCTGCATCTGGGGAGTGATATTTTTTTTCCTGAGGATGGTGAGGGAGACTCATAAATGCTATTAACCCCAGTGACGGGTATGTTCACGGATGGGGTTGAGGTAGGTCATATATTTATATATACAGTAATGTAACGTTAAGTCAGCGGCGTTCATAAACATCGCTGAAAATTCGATTATGCTGCAACCAAAAATGGAAATACCGAATTGGCATGTCATACACACGCAATTTCATGAGATCAGTCTTTGTATAGACACCCCTTATTTTCCTATGGAGCTGCTCCAGCTGAAAGAGTTAAAGCAGAAAAAGGAAAACTACTAGTTCTTTAGATATCCATAAACCAGTGCATCATGGGATCTCATCTCAAGACCATTAGTGAAGTGTCATCCAAAAGGACACAACCACAGCAACCTCTCAGTTTACATCTGATACTCATGGCAAAGATAGCAAGGTTTCCAGTTGATGCTTATTGAGTGTTCAAGATCCAATAGCCATTGAGGAACAATGTTTAATACAGACTGGTTTGTGTATCTCTGAAAGGCCAAATGTTCACATGTTTAGTCTGATAGCAGGTTTCAGTGCCTGGTATGCTACAATAGATTTTTCCGGAGTAACTGGGAAGCAAATAATCCATAACCCAACAAAGCGCACCTCGTGAATTTTCAGACTGAGGATTTGAAGAATGCAAGGTCTCAGAGTTTCTCAGCTGGACCAGTGACCCCCATCACCCTCTTCCTATCCTGAACAGAGTGTGTACTTAGACGCTGTCCAAATGTTTAGTCTCATGTGCTTTATTCCACTGCCTTCCCTACAAATTGTTGCCAGTACACATTTGAGACTTCGTTCAACACTCCTGTTTCCCCCTTCCTCCTGAAACCACTTCTTCCTGAAAGCATTCCTCACGGAGCAGTAAAACAAATGACTTCAGGCCTTTCCTACTGCCTCTTGTTTAGGCCTTATATGCAACCAAGCCAATTGAAAAGCATAGATGAACATGATTTACTTCGAATTTTAAGGGATAACTCAAAAAAAATGTCTGTTTTGTCATCATTTACTCACCCCTCAAGTTGTTCCAGACCTGTATTGTTCTTCTTAATCCATGAAACACAAAGTTAGGGAGAACATGCGTGCTGCTCTTTTCCATACAATGAAAGTGGATGGGATTGAGTATATTGCAGAAAAGTGCCATGCAAATAGTTTATATGACTTGTGCACATTACAAGTCATACAGTTTGAGGAACAAACTGAATGCAAGGAAATATGGAGTTGGAACAAAACCAAGGTGAGTAAATCATTTCAATTTATGGGTGTATTGTTCCTTTAAGAGTATAATTATACCACTTAGATTGTTTTACCATAATTGTATGTGGTACTGTGCATTTAATATATATATATATACACACACAATTTGTGATAGAGAGGAAAAGAAACATAATTTCACATGTTCTCTAAGGAGCATGTCATATAAATGTGCTAGCTGGTGTGCTAGCTCCATAACTCAGCATGAAAACAGACATTAACGTGAGCTTATCTTTAGAAAAGCAGATCTTTTTTTGTTGACATATCAGTGTGTTTCCTGTCATATGAATATTGGAGTAATAAATGTCCTGCCGGCTTAGTATCTCCACTATAAATGCCTATTCTGATTTAAAGCGAAAATAAAACTCACGCATGTGCAACACGCAGAAGAATGTTTTCAATGCTGCTGGAGGACTAGCGTGGATTTAAAAGGACAGTTCACCCAAACATGTTAATCATGCGATTATACTCACCCTCATGTTGTTCCAAGCCTGTATGATTTTTTTCATCAGAGCAACACAAAGTAGGATTTTTTTGAAGAATTTCATTAATTCACTGTAATGAAAGTGGATTAGCACTGGGATTCAAATTTGTCTCAAAGATAGAATACACATCAGTCTGTTTTTTCTAAGGCACATTTAAAAAAGCTACTTAAATGTCCTAATAGCCTCTATGCACGATCGCGTCCGAGTTTGGCTCAGCACGCCCAGTTACTTCCGGTGCTGCGTCAGTCTATGGTCAGAAGCCGGTTTTGCGTGAGGTGGAGATAGTGTCAAATTACACTTGCCGTTTATAAAAACGTCCTGCGGTTAACGTGAATGATGTTAACAACACTGTGAGGCAGTTAGCTGTCACACAAGAGTGAAAAAGAGAAGTTATTTAAATTATATATTTCGAGCTACATCAACAACTTTGAGGGTTAGTATTCTCTCTATATCGTATGTAATTCGACTAGCGAATCAGCGTTTCTAAAATCGTTGCCTCCGTTTCTGAGAAAATGGATTTTATTCAAGTTTTGCCTCTATACACTTGGCCTGCAGAACGCGCTTCCGGAAGTAAAGACGCCAACTGAGATTCTTTCGGGCACACGTCATCAGGGTTCGTGCATAGAGGCTATTGAACTAATCCTGGCTTAATCGAAGCCCTGCTGTGGAACCAGGTTGTAAAGTAATACAAATATTTGAGGGAAAAATTATTTGTTTAAAATCTTGACATCCGCTTTAGCCGTTTGTGGCATGTTCATAAAAGTTAATGAGTAGTAGCAATGATCAATTTGTGAACAAATGACTCTGGATCTTTTCAGTGAATCTGTTGAGCTAGTTCACAAAACTGATCTGAAAGATTCCTTCACGAATAAAAATCTGTGATTTATGACTTATTTCATTCATGGCTAATTTCCTCACTCAAATGACTTCTGAAGACTTAGAATATAGCTCATAAGTTGTATGGACAACTTTCATGATGCTATTCAACAGTTTTGAATGACATGAGGGTGAGTAAATTCAGAGGGTGAGTCCAAAAAGTTTTTGTTTTTTGGGTGAACTACTCCTTTAATGTTGTCTGAATGTAACACCGCAGTGAGTTTGGCTAGACTAAAATAATCAGTTCCAGTGAAATATATGCTTAGATTTTGGGGATACTTTAGAAGACCATCAAATAACCCTGTCAGACAGTCTCTAAGAACCAGGGCTTTGATTTTTGGGATTGTGTCAGGGTTGGCAAGGCCATCTGCATGGCTGGTTTCACACTTCGCTTACTTGTAGAACCAGCTATGCATGCTTCACACGGTCACACCGCTGGCCAGACTTCACGCGACCGCCGCCACATCCAAAAGTTAAGCCCCTTCATCCCTCTAATACACTTTTATGAGATTTGTCTTGGCTTCAGGAGAGGACTATAGATCATCTCCAAAACCCAAACAACAAACATTACATGGGAAGACGGCCAGGCTTTATGCAGTGGAATGACTGGTCTGAAAGTGACCGTCTCTACTAGGGCATTGCAACTTTAAACATGACGGTTATTTGAATAAGTCTTATAAATGAACAAATCAAGGATCCACTGTCAAGCAAACCAAACAAAATGGAGGGAAAATTTATAAATTAGCTTTGGAGTCCTTTGCATGGAAAGCATTTATAACACTCTTGAGTTTTTAGTAGACTTGTACAACTTGTTTTAGTCAACTTTGTTCAAATCAGTGGAGAATGATGAAATTACTCACTCATAAGACTTAAAAATACTCACTTTTGTCACCACTGCTGGCTTAACATTCTGCAAAAATAGAATCTTTGAAACTAGTGAATTAATCTGAACTAATATTATGATATTATACTAATATTTTATTAGAGGATTCAAAAATTGTAAGTTGGATGACTCAAAATACACACACTACAATTACTGTGCTCAGTTTTTGGAGCCAATAGAGCGCTGCAGTGATGATGTATTTTTGCAGGCCAACCTGAAATTAATCACCCTTGTTCCTCGACAAAAAGCCAAAAAGATTCACAAATGAGTGCAACTTTTATGAATTTTGAAGCCTAAATACAGTACAATCGCCAGAAATTAAAAGCTAAAGAGTTATAAAGTAAACTACACCAAGGTCACATCTTCCAACAACTCTTTTGATCTTTATTTACAATCTACAAGTTAGAAATTGTTAGCATATGCCTGTTTCAAGACAAACAACAGCATTTAACCAAAAACCCATTAAAAATACATTAATATAGCAGTTGATATTGGTACACTCTAAAAATGCTAAAAATTTAACCCAATGGCTGGGTTTGTTCATATTTGACTCAAAGTTGTGTTAAAACAACCCAGCAATTTTTAGAGTGTAATGCCGTACAAGTAATGTGACTTACATAAGATTACTTTTCAGTCACAATTAAAGTAATGCATTACTTTCAAATTTTCAACAAAATATCAGAGATACAGTTAATATATAGATAAAGTGATTCAAGTTACTTTGTTTACCTATTTATTGACTGACAGCTCCCCTGTCCCCATGTTAAGAGAAATCGTAGTAGCCGTTGCAGAGACGTTGTGTGTGCTAGTGTGTAAACTTGATGTTATTGCAGTTCTAGACTAAGTTCTTTGAAACAAACAAAGCAAGCCCGGCCCAGGTGAGAAAAGAAGCAAAAGTAACCATACATTACATAAAACACAATTAGTTACTTTTTTCAGGAAGTATTGCAATATTGTAATATTTCAGTAATTTTCCCCAACAATGTTAATATGCTATTGTGAAACAGCCCTATTTGAAAACCAATCACAAATGTATGTATGCACTTAATAAGGAAACATATTTCACATCTTTAGAGGCCTCTAAAAACTAATTGTAAAGTGTCTACTGCAATAGAATGCAATAACAGCAATATGCTGCTTTTAAAATTGCTTAAACAAAATACAAGGATTCTGTAAAATGCTTTCATTGCTGATGCTAAGGCCATGCTAACAAGCCAAACCTTGGCTGAATTATCAAAAGTTTACTCAAGCCCCTTCTGGCACCACACTGGCCTCTAGTGGATGCAATGGGAAGTGTGGTTCAGTGAAAAGGTGTGTTTTGGATTCCTAAACATGTCAATTTGAAATCCTTGAGCACAATGACTACAATTAAAGGATCAGTGTATGAGATCAAAGAAGCTTGTTCTAATACTAGCACCTATCTGGTCTTGCAAGCCAAAACAAATCAACATGCTTTATTTGGGCTGGAAGTAAATCACAGTTTGTGGCTGGTTAATCAAGGACTGACCCTGAGCTAGTCGTATCATAATACAGGAGTTAGTTTTAATTGAGCAATGGATTTTAAATGAGATCAGTGGTATCCATTGGACTAGGAGGACAGCTGGCTTTCTGAGGGCCTACAATCTCCTGTGCTGACCTTGTCTGAGGACTCACCGCTAATACTAGGAAAACAAAAGCTAATCTCTTACACCAACATATGTGGCTTCCAGCTCAACGCATTTATCATCATAATAATAGGCTTTCATGAGGACCTAGCATGCTAACAGCACCCTGAACTAGCTCGGCCTCATAAATGAAGTACTATTGCAGACCAAAACAGACCCGTTAAAGATATGCAAGAAGGTGGCTGTTAGCAATCACATGATTCCTCCATTTATTTCTCTTTGTCAATGAACTATATATGTTCCAGGTTCAACTGACAAGAGAACTAAAATTACAAGTATAAAAAGCAAACACAAGGTCCTTCAGCTCACGGAGTCCAATACTGGCCATATTTCAAGATTATATTTATTTGGTCAAATATTCCTCAGGTTCAGTACAGGGATAATGTGAAACCCATCTGACCAAAGTAATGAAGACGGCATGATTCTGGTGAGTCCTATGTTTCCCATGATTCCTTGCACCAGAACGTGCAAGATAAACAGGATTCATCCTGAAACTTATAGTTGATGCATTTGTCTGAGTCATTATCCGCTTTCCGAACTAAGTAGTTACAGGAACTTAGTTATAGGAACGGTCCACTTCTAAACAGTTCTAAGAACTACTCTCCCCCAAACTCGGTTTTGCTGCTTGCGTTCGCACTGGCCAAGTGGCCATAGGAACTGGTAGGAAGGGTAACACAAGCACAGCGATGGTCTTTATAGCTGTAGCTGTGGCCACATACAACAACAACAAACCAGCATGGCTATTGCAATGTTCCTGTTCTGCCTTCCCGGGACCTTAATAACGGAGAACGACGGCAGCGTTTAAATATTATACTTGAGTTCTGTACAGAGTAACACAGAAGACGAAGGCTCCAGCGTAATATGATATTAAGTAATATGATGGAGGAAGATAAAAGAGCAGAGCGCAGGAGGCAAACAAAATGACAGGTAAGTTTAGCTAGGATTAGCAATTAGCTGGTTGAATGTGTTATGTTTGTCTTAATCCTCGTTATAATGTTTTGCAAAACACACAGCGTATGGCAGACAGCGCTACAAGTTCCGTGTTGACAGTGGGCATGACTTATAAGTTGAACCAATCAACGTAGACCTAGGGAAAGGGAACTAATAAAGTCCTCGCTCTAGACTAGGTACTGAAAGAGTTATAGGAACTACATGAGTGTTAACTTTAATGAGTATTCATTGTGTGGTTTAAGACACAGTACATCAAAAAAATTCATCACTCACCATCATGTCATTTCGAACCTGAATTACTTTGTTTTCAATGGAAAACAAATAGGATTTTAGCAAAAGTTCACGGTTGCCCTTTCCATAATGAAAGTGAATGGTGAACTTTTGGTGTCAAGTCCAGAAAATGACAAAATTTACTTGAAGAAATGATCAGCTTTAGATTTTGTTTTGTTTTTGGAGTAGAAGGAGCAGCGAGATATTTTTGGATGGTCTTGTAGTAGAAGAAGCAGCAGAATGTTTGGATGGTTTGGGAGTAGAAGGAGCAGCGGGAGTTTTGGAGGGTTTCAGAGTAGAAGGAGCAGCGGAATGTTTGTAGGGCTTTGAAGCAGAAGGAGCAGCGGGATGTTTTGAGGGTTTTGGAGCAGAAGGAACAGCGGGATGTTTGTAGGGTTTTGGAGCAGAAGGAGCAGCGGGATGTTTTGAGGGTTTTGGAGCAGAAGGAGCAGCAGGATGTTTGTAGGGTTTTGGAGCAGAAGGATCTTTGGAGGGTTTTGAGGCAGAAGGAGCAGCGGTGTGTTTGGAGCGTTCTGGAGTAACAGCAGCAGGATGTTTGGAGGGTTTTGGAGCAGAAGGAGCAGCAGGATTTTTAGAGGCTTATTAAGTGAAAGGAGCAGTGGGATGTTTGGAGGGTTTTGGAGTAGAAGTAACAGCAGGATGTTTGGAGGGTTTTGGAGCAGAAGGAGCAGCAGGATTTTTAGAGGCTTATTAAGTGAAAGGAGCAGCGGGATGTTTGGAGGGTTTTGGAGCAGCAGGATGTTTGGAGGGTTTTGGAGTAGAAAGAGCAGTGGGATATTTGGAGGGTTTTGGAGTAGAAGTAACAGCAGGATGTTTGGAGGGTTTTGGAGCAGAAGGATCTTTGGAGGGTTTTGAGGCAGAAGGAGCAGTGGTATGTTTGGAGGGTTCTGGAGTAACAGCAGCAGCAGGATGTTTGGAGGGTTTTGGAGCAGAAGGAGCAGCAGGATTTTTAGAGGCTTATTGAGTAGAAGGAGCAGCGGGATGTTTGGAGGGTTTTGGAGTAGAAGGAGCAGCGGGATGTTTGGAGGGTTTTGGAGTAGAAGGAACAACAGGATATTTGGATGGTTTTGGAGTAGAACGAGCAGCAGGATGTTTGAATGGTTTTGGAGTAGAAGGAACAGCAGGATGTTTGGAGGGTTTTGGAGCAGAAGGATCTTTGGAGTGTTTTGAGGCAGAAGGAGCAGTGGTATGTTTGGAGGGTTCTGGAGTAACAGCAGCAGCAGGATGTTTGGAGGGTTTTGAAGCAGAAGGAGCAGCAGGATGTTTTGAGGGTTTTGGAACAAGGAGCAGCAGGATGTTTGGAGAGTTTTGAAGCAGAAGGAGCAGCAGGATGTTTTGAGGGTTTTGGAACAAGGAGCAGCAGGATGTTTGGAGGGTTTTGGAGTAGAAGGAGCAGCGGGATGTTTGGAGGGTTTTGGAGTAGAAGGAACAACAGGATATTTGGATGGTTTTGGAGTAGAATGAGTTTTGAAGCAGGTTTTGAAGCAGAAGGAGCAGCAGGATGTTTTGAGGGTTTTGGAACAAGGAGCAGCAGGATGTTTGGAGGGTTTTGGAACAAGGAGCAGCAGGATGTTTGGAGAGTTTTGAAGCAGAAGGAGCAGCAGGATGTTTTGAGGGTTTTGGAACAAGGAGCATCAGGATGTTTGGAGGGTTTTTGAGCAGAGGAAGCAGCAGGATATTTGGAGGGTTTTGGAGTAGAAGGAGCAGCAGGATGTTTGGAGAGTTTTGGAGCAGAAGGAGCAGCAGGATGTGTGGAGGATTTCGGAGCAGAAGGAGCAGCGGGATGGTTGGAGGGCTTTGGAGTAGAAGGAGCAGCAGGATGTTTGGAGGGTTTTGGAGTAGAAGGAACAACAGGATATTTGGATGGTTTTGGAGTAGAACGAGCAGCAGGATGTTTGAATGGATTTGGAGTAGAAGGAACAGCAGGATGTTTGAAGGGTTTTGGAGCAGAAGGATCTTTGGAGTGTTTTGAGGCAGAAGGAGCAGTGGTGTGTTTGTAGGGTTCTGGAGTAACAGCAGCAGCGGGATGTTTTGAGGGTTTTGGAGCAGAAGGAGCAGCGGGATGTTTTGAGGGTTTTGGAGCAGAAGGAGCAGCAGGATGTTTGGAGGGTTTTGGAGCAGAAGGATCTTTGGAGGGTTTTGAGGCAGAAGGAGCAGTGGTGTGTTTGGAGGGTTCTGGAGTAACAGCAGCAGGATGTTTGGAGGGTTTTGGAGCAGAAGGAGCAGCAGGATTTTTAGAGGCTTATTAAGTGAAAGGAGCAGTGGGATGTTTGGAGGGTTTTGGAGTAGAAGTAACAGCAGGATGTTTGGAGGGTTTTGGAGCAGAAGGAGCAGCAGGATTTTTAGAGGCTTATTAAGTGAAAGGAGCAGCGGGATGTTTGGAGGGTTTTGGAGCAGCAGGATGTTTGGAGGGTTTTGGAGTAGAAAGAGCAGTGGGATATTTGGAGGGTTTTGGAGTAGAAGTAACAGCAGGATGTTTGGAGGGTTTTGGAGCAGAAGGATCTTTGGAGGGTTTTGGAGTAGAAAGAGCAGTGCGGATATTTGGAGGGTTTTGGAGTAGAAGTAACAGCAGGATGTTTGGAGGGTTTTGGAGCAGAAGGATCTTTAGAGGGTTTTGAGGCAGAAGGAGCAGTGGTATGTTTGGAGGGTTCTGGAGTAACAGCAGCAGCAGGATGTTTGGAGGGTTTTGGAGCAGAAGGAGCAGCAGGATTTTTAGAGGCTTATTAAGTAGAAGGAGCAGCGGGATGTTTGGAGGGTTTTGGAGTAGAAGGAGCAGTAGGATGTTTGAAGGGTTTTGGAGTAGAAGGAGCAGCGGGATGTTTGGAGGGTTTTGGAGTAGAAGGAACAACAGGATATTTGGATGGTTTTGGAGTAGAAGGATCTTTGGAGGGTTTTGAGGCAGAAGGAGCAGTGGTATGTTTGGAGGGTTCTGGAGTAACAGCAGCAGCAGGATGTTTGGAGGGTTTTGGAGCAGAAGGAGCAGCAGTATTTTTAGAGGCTTATTGAGTAGAAGGAGCAGCGGGATGTTTGGAGGGTTTTGGAGTAGAAGGAGCAGCGGGATGTTTGGAGGGTTTTGGAGTAGAAGGAACAACAGGATATTTGGATGGTTTTGGAGTAGAATCGAGCAGCAGGATGTTTGAATGGTTTTGGAGTAGAAGGAACAGCAGGATGTTTGGAGGGTTTTGGAGCAGAAGGATCTTTGGAGTGTTTTGAGGCAGAAGGAGCAGTGGTATGTTTGGAGGGTTCTGGAGTAACAGCAGCAGCAGGATGTTTGGAGAGTTTTGAAGCAGAAGGAGCAGCAGGATGTTTTGTTTGAACAAGGAGCAGCAGGATGTTTGGAGGGTTTTTGAGCAGAGGAAGCAGCAGGATATTTGGAGGGTTTTGGAGTAGAAGGAGCAGCAGGATGTTTGGAGAGTTTTGGAGCAGAAGGAGCAGCAGGATGTGTGGAGGATTTCGGAGCAGAAGGAGCAGCGGGATGGTTGGAGGGCTTTGGAGTAGAAGGAGCAGCAGGATGTTTGGAGGGTTTTGGAGTAGAAGGAACAACAGGATATTTGGATGGTTTTGGAGTAGAACGAGCAGCAGGATGTTTGAATGGATTTGGAGTAGAAGGAACAGCAGGATGTTTGGAGGGTTTTGGAGCAGAAGGATCTTTGGAGTGTTTTGAGGCAGAAGGAGCAGTGGTGTGTTTGGAGGGTTCTGGAGTACAGCAGCAGCAGGATGTTTGGAGGGTTTTGGAGCAGAAGGAGCAGCAGGATTTTTAGAGGCTTATTAAGTGAAAGGAGCAGTGGGATGTTTGGAGGGTTTTGGAGTAGAAGTAACAGCAGGATGTTTGGAGGGTTTTGGAGCAGAAGGAGCAGCAGGATTTTTAGAGGCTTATTAAGTGAAAGGAGCAGCGGGATGTTTGGAGGGTTTTGGAGCAGCAGGATGTTTGGAGGGTTTTGGAGTAGAAAGAGCAGTGGGATATTTGGAGGGTTTTGGAGTAGAAGTAACAGCAGGATGTTTGGAGGGTTTTGGAGCAGAAGGATCTTTGGAGGGTTTTGGAGTAGAAAGAGCAGTGCGATATTTGGAGGGTTTTGGAGTAGAAGTAACAGCAGGATGTTTGGAGGGTTTTGGAGCAGAAGGATCTTTAGAGGGTTTTGAGGCAGAAGGAGCAGTGGTATGTTTGGAGGGTTCTGGAGTAACAGCAGCAGCAGGATGTTTGGAGGGTTTTGGAGCAGAAGGAGCAGCAGGATTTTTAGAGGCTTATTAAGTAGAAGGAGCAGCGGGATGTTTGGAGGGTTTTGGAGTAGAAGGAGCAGTAGGATGTTTGAAGGGTTTTGGAGTAGAAGGAGCAGCGGGATGTTTGGAGGGTTTTGGAGTAGAAGGAACAACAGGATATTTGGATGGTTTTGGAGTAGAAGGATCTTTGGAGGGTTTTGAGGCAGAAGGAGCAGTGGTATGTTTGGAGGGTTCTGGAGTAACAGCAGCAGCAGGATGTTTGGAGGGTTTTGGAGCAGAAGGAGCAGCAGGATTTTTAGAGGCTTATTGAGTAGAAGGAGCAGCGGGATGTTTGGAGGGTTTTGGAGTAGAAGGAGCAGCGGGATGTTTGGAGGGTTTTGGAGTAGAAGGAACAACAGGATATTTGGATGGTTTTGGAGTAGAACGAGCAGCAGGATGTTTGAATGGTTTTGGAGTAGAAGGAACAGCAGGATGTTTGGAGGGTTTTGGAGCAGAAGGATCTTTGGAGTGTTTTGAGGCAGAAGGAGCAGTGGTATGTTTGGAGGGTTCTGGAGTAACAGCAGCAGCAGGATGTTTGGAGGGTTTTGAAGCAGAAGGAGCAGCAGGATGTTTTGAGGGTTTTGGAACAAGGAGCAGCAGGATGTTTGGAGAGTTTTGAAGCAGAAGGAGCAGCAGGATGTTTTGAGGGTTTTGGAACAAGGAGCAGCAGGATGTTTGGAGGGTTTTGGAGTAGAAGGAGCAGCGGGATGTTTGGAGGGTTTTGGAGTAGAAGGAACAACAGGATATTTGGATGGTTTTGGAGTAGAATGAGTTTTGAAGCAGGTTTTGAAGCAGAAGGAGCAGCAGGATGTTTTGAGGGTTTTGGAACAAGGAGCAGCAGGATGTTTTGAGGGTTTTGGAACAAGGAGCAGCAGGATGTTTGGAGAGTTTTGAAGCAGAAGGAGCAGCAGGATGTTTTGAGGGTTTTGGAACAAGGAGCAGCAGGATGTTTGGAGGGTTTCTGAGCAGAGGAAGCAGCAGGATATTTGGAGGGTTTTGGAGTAGAAGGAGCAGCAGGATGTTTGGAGAGTTTTGGAGCAGAAGGAGCAGCAGGATGTGTGGAGGATTTCGGAGCAGAAGGAGCAGCGGGATGGTTGGAGGGCTTTGGAGTAGAAGGAGCAGCAGGATGTTTGGAGGGTTTTGGAGTAGAAGGAACAACAGGATATTTGGATGGTTTTGGAGTAGAATGAGCAGCAGGATGTTTGAATGGATTTGGAGTAGAAGGAACAGCAGGATGTTTGAAGGGTTTTGGAGCAGAAGGATCTTTGGAGTGTTTTGAGGCAGAAGGAGCAGTGGTGTGTTTGTAGGGTTCTGGAGTAACAGCAGCAGCGGGATGTTTTGAGGGTTTTGGAGCAGAAGGAGCAGCGGGATGTTTTGAGGGTTTTGGAGCAGAAGGAGCAGCAGGATGTTTGTAGGGTTTTGGAGCAGAAGGATCTTTGGAGGGTTTTGAGGCAGAAGGAGCAGTGGTGTGTTTGGAGGGTTCTGGAGTAACAGCAGCAGGATGTTTGGAGGGTTTTGGAGCAGAAGGAGCAGCAGGATTTTTAGAGGCTTATTAAGTGAAAGGAGCAGTGGGATGTTTGGAGGGTTTTGGAGTAGAAGTAACAGCAGGATGTTTGGAGGGTTTTGGAGCAGAAGGAGCAGCAGGATTTTTAGAGGCTTATTAAGTGAAAGGAGCAGCAGGATGTTTGGAGGGTTTTGGAGTAGAAAGAGCAGTGGGATATTTGGAGGGTTTTGGAGTAGAAGTAACAGCAGGATGTTTGGAGGGTTTTGGAGCAGAAGGATCTTTGGAGGGTTTTGGAGTAGAAAGAGCAGTGGGATATTTGGAGGGTTTTGGAGTAGAAGTAACAGCAGGATGTTTGGAGGGTTTTGGAGCAGAAGGATCTTTAGAGGGTTTTGAGGCAGAAGGAGCAGTGGTATGTTTGGAGGGTTCTGGAGTAACAGCAGCAGCAGGATGTTTGGAGGGTTTTGGAGCAGAAGGAGCAGCAGGATTTTTAGAGGCTTATTAAGTAGAAGGAGCAGCGGGATGTTTGGAGGGTTTTGGAGTAGAAGGAGCAGTAGGATGTTTGAAGGGTTTTGGAGTAGAAGGAGCAGCGGGATGTTTGGAGGGTTTTGGAGTAGAAGGAACAACAGGATATTTGGATGGTTTTGGAGTAGAACGAGCAGCAGGATGTTTGAATGGTTTTGGAGTAGAAGGAACAGCAGGATGTTTGGAGGGTTTTGGAGCAGAAGGATCTTTGGAGTGTTTTGAGGCAGAAGGAGCAGTGGTATGTTTGGAGGGTTCTGGAGTAACAGCAGCAGCAGGATGTTTGGAGGGTTTTGAAGCAGAAGGAGCAGCAGGATGTTTTGAGGGTTTTGGAACAAGGAGCAGCAGGATGTTTGGAGAGTTTTGAAGCAGAAGGAGCAGCAGGATGTTTTGAGGGTTTTGGAACAAGGAGCAGCAGGATGTTTGGAGGGTTTTGGAGCAGAGGGAGCAGCAGGATATTTGGAGGGTTTTGGAGTAGAAGGAGCAGCAGGATGTTTGGAGAGTTTTGGAGCAGAAGGAGCAGCAGGATGTGTGGAGGGTTTCGGAGCAGAAGGAGCAGCGGGATGGTTGGAGGGTTTTGGAGTAGAAGGAGCAGCGGGATGTTTGGAGGGTTTTGGAGTAGAAGGAACAACAGGATATTTGGATGGTTTTGGAGTAGAACGAGCAGCAGGATGTTTGAATGGATTTGGAGTAGAAGGAACAGCAGGATGTTTGGAGGGTTTTGGAGCAGAAGGATCTTTGGAGTGTTTTGAGGCAGAAGGAGCAGTGGTATGTTTGGAGGGTTCTGGAGCAGAAGAAGCAGAGGGAGGTTTGGAGGATTTTGGAGTAGAAAAGCAGCAGTATGTTTGGAGGGTTCTGGAGCAGAAGAGGCAGGAGGAGGTTTGGAGGGATTTGGAGTAGAAGGGGCAGCAGAATGTTAGGAGGGTTCTGGAGTAGAAGGAGCAGTAGGATGTTTGGAGGGTTTTGAAGCAGAAGGAGCAGCAGGATGTTTGAATGGATTTGGAGTAGAAGGAACAGCAGGATGTTTGGAGGGTTTTGGAGCAGAAGGATCTTTGGAGTGTTTTGAGGCAGAAGGAGCAGTGGTATGTTTGGAGGGTTCTGGAGTAACAGCAGCAGCAGGATGTTTGGAGGGTTTTGAAGTATAAGGAGCAGCAGGATGTTTTGAGGGTTTTGGAACAAGGAGCAGCAGGATGTTTGGAGGGTTTTGGAGCAGAGGGAGCAGCAGGATATTTGGAGGGTTTTGGAGTAGAAGGAGCAGCAGGAGGTTTGGAGAGTTTTGGAGCAGAAGGAGCAGCAGGATGTGTGGAGGGTTTCGGAGCAGAAGGAGCAGCGGGATGGTTGGAGGGTTCTGGAGCAGAAGAAGCAGAGGGAGGTTTGGAGGATTTTGGAGTAGAAAAAGCAGCAGTATGTTTTGGAGGGTTCTGGAGCAGAAGAGGCAGGAGGAGGTTTGGAGGGATTTGGAGTAGAAGGGGCAGCAGAATGTTAGGAGGGTTCTGGAGTAGAAGGAGCAGTAGGATGTTTGGAGGGTTTTGGAGCAGAAGGAGCAGCAGGATGTTTGGAGGGTTTAGAGGGAGAAGGAGCAGTAGTGTGTTTGGAGGGTTCTGGAGTAAGCAGCAGTATGTTTGGAGGGTTCTGGAGCAGAAGAGGCAGGAGGAGGTTTGGAGGGATTTGGAGTAGAAGGGGCAGCAGAATGTTAGGAGGGTTCTGGAGTAGAAGGAGCAGTAGGATGTTTGGAGGGTTTTGGAGCAGAAGGAGCAGCAGGATGTTTGAATGGATTTGGAGTAGAAGGAATAGCAGGTTGTTTGGAGGGTTTTGGAGCAGAAGGATCTTTGGAGTGTTTTGAGGCAGAAGGAGCAGTGGTATGTTTGGAGGGTTCTGGAGTAACAGCAGCAGCAGGATGTTTGGAGGGTTTTGAAGCATAAGGAGCAGCAGGATGTTTTGAGGGTTTTGGAACAAGGAGCAGCAGGATGTTTGGAGGGTTTTGGAGCAGAGGGAGCAGCAGGATATTTGGAGGGTTTTGGAGTAGAAGGAGCAGCAGGAGGTTTGGAGAGTTTTGGAGCAGAAGGAGCAGCAGGATGTGTGGAGGGTTTTGGAGCAGAAGGAGCAGCGGGATGGTTGGAGGGTTCTGGAGCAGAAGAAGCAGAGGGAGGTTTGGAGGATTTTGGAGTAGAAAAAGCAGCAGTATGTTAGGAGGGTTCTGGAGCAGAAGAGGCAGGAGGAGGTTTGGAGGGATTTGGAGTAGAAGGGGCAGCAGAATGTTAGGAGGGTTCTGGAGTAGAAGGAGCAGTAGGATGTTTGGAGGGTTTTGGAGCAGAAGGAGCAGCAGGATGTTTGGAGGGTTTAGAGGGAGAAGGAGCAGTAGTGTGTTTGGAGGGTTCTAGAGTAGCAGCAGGATGTTTGGAGGGTTTTGGAGCAGAAGGAGCAGCAAGATTAAGAGGGTTATTGAGTAGAAGGAGCAGTAGGATGTTTGGAGGGTTTTAGAGCAGAAGCAGCAGGAGGATGTTTGGAGGGTTTAGAGGGAGAAGGAGCAGTAGTGTGTTTGGAGGGTTCTAGAGTAGCAGCAGGATGTTTGGAGGGTTTTGGAGCAGAAGGAGCAGCAAGATTTTAAGAGGGTTATTGAGTAGAAGGAGCAGTAGGATGTTTGGAGGGTTTTGGAGTTGAAGGAGCAGCAGGATGTTTGGAGGGTTTTGGAGCAGAAGCAGCAGGATGTTTGGGGGGTTTTGGAGCAGAAGGAACAGCAGGATTTTTTGAATGTTTTCGGTGGATGGAGCATTCGGATGTTTGGAGGGTTCTGGAGTAGAATTAGAAGCAGGAGGTCAGGATGGCTTTTGAGTGGATGGAGCATCAGGAGCATTGGATGGTTCTGGAGTTGAAGCAGCACCGGGATGTTTGGAAGGTTCTGGAGTAGAAGGACCAGCAGGAGGTTTGGAGGGTTTTGCAGTAGAAGGAGCAGCATGAGGTTTGGATAGTTCTGAAGTAGGAGGAGTAACAGGAGATTTGGAAGAGTTTTGGAGCAGAATGAGCAGCAGGAGGTTTGAAGGGTTCTGGAATTACATAAATAAGGCCTGCCTCCTTCGATCTGATTAGCCACCACAATCATTTTGACATTGACAAGCGCTCTTAGACCACTGAGGCAGACCAGCCTAAAAATGCAACTTAAAACTTCTTGTAACAGTATCAAGAATATCAAATATTGTTTAGTTTTGCCAAATTCTAATTACTGGGGGAAATTCCTGCCCTCAGTGTCTGCATTCAAATGTTTAATTGATTCGAAGGCCCTTATATTATCTGTTTTGAAAGTGGTTAGCAAAGCTGGTGAGATACAAACTTGTCTTTTCTCTGAAAACTGAAGAACAGTCTGAAACCATTTAGTGTCTGGAAGACATTAGCATTGAGAAAACAAACAAAATTTCTTAAAATCAACTGTTTCTGAAAGTGTACCTGGCTTCAACACTGATTTTAACTGATCCAGCAGAAATCTGTTGATGTAAGCCCTGTGGAAGCTGTCCTGCATTATGATATGTTAACCACATTTGGACACTCTCACTGCCTCTCATCCACTTTTTCTAAGCCAACAATAACGGGTGACTCTGAGTCAGCAAAGCTGTTAATGTGTTTCCTCTACAGTCTTTCCATGTTCCAACCATTTATGTGTGTGTACAATTCCAATCTGAACATTATAATGAGGCAAAAATTCACCACAAAATAATCAACATTATATCATGTCCAACAACATTCAATCAAAACTAACTTTATAAGTTTTGAAGGAGACATTAACACTAAGACGAAATTGGGACCATTATTTTATGGCTGCAAAGAATAAAACCTAAATAGAATATTCCAGAAAACTGTGACTTGTAGCAATACAACGCTAATGGTCAAACTAGGTGAAAATCTTCTCATATAGCACACTAAGGACTTGGAGGTAAGCAACCACAAGAAAAATAACAGCATTGCACAAACAACTACTCAGAATCTTATCTAATCAAATACAATGATCTGGCAACCAACTCAAAACACACTAAAATCCAGGGAGACACATGAGCAACCATTAAGAAATACACTAACAACCATCTAACAAGGTCCAAGAATCCACATGAAATGCATAAGCGATCAATAACAATGTGCTAACAACTACCAACATAGAACATGTTATTAATCACACAGCAATGCAATGACAACTCACAGCAAGCACCTGAAAAAATTAGAAAGTGTCCAAGAACCACAGGAAAATAGCAACATGCTAACAACCAGCAAAAACACTTCAGCAATTGTACAGCAATGTCTTCACAGCCACCAGAGCATGCTGAGTTATTTGCGGTAGTGAGTTTCTGTAAGGGAAGCACCACAAAGAAACCAGTTAGTCCAGATCTTATGAAAAAGTGTTTGTCTAAGGCAGGGGTGTCTAAAGACACTACTGGAGGGCCAATGTCCTGCATAGTTTAGCTCCAACTTGCCTCAACACAAATCTGGAGATCTGCAGTATGCCTGACAAGACCTTGATTAGCGGTTTGTGTTTGTTTAATTGCGGTAGGAGCTAAACATTGCAGGACAGTGCAATGCTCTCCAGGAGCAGAACCTGGTCAAAGGTCTATAAAGCTAAAACATAGGAAATCCAATTCAAGCACCCATGTTCCAAAACTTGACTACTCTGAACTTCAGATATTCTGAAGAAGCCAGGGCTTTCTATAACTCATAACCCAGATATCTGAAAAACATTTATTCATCATCAAAGAAAACACACTCTTACTTGTGGAGAAAAGAACAAAAAACACAGTAATGTTCAAGACATTTTAATGTAGTTTCATTAAACTGTAAAGTAAATCCTGACAGAAGTACATCTCATTTGTGAATAACCACCATTGCAGTGTCCTCTAGGTCTAAAAGTCTAAACAAATGTCATTGCAGAGTAAAACAAGGCTTGTAATAAATGAGAGAAAGAGCACTTGAAGAAGACTTCCTGAGGTGAACTTCACTCATATGGGGCATTTCCGAACAAATCTTCACTTCCTTCTTCAGCAGCGATTCTTCTAGAGCGGCGGAGGCCAATGACCTCAGCCTCTGGGGTCTTTGAGCCAGTGGTGGTTTTGGAGGGTTCTCGAGGCAGTCTGTGCCTTTATGGTGGCATCGAGGTTTGGAGGGTTTTGGAGCAGAAGGAAGAGCAGGATGTTTGGAGGGTTTTGGAGCAGAAGGATCAGTGGGATGTTTGGATGGTTTTGGAGCAGAAGGAGCAGTGGGCTGTTTGGATGGTTTTGGAGCAGAAGGAGCAGTGGGCTGTTTGGATGGTTCTGGAGCAGAAGGAGCAGCAGGATGTTTGGATGGTTTTGGAGTAGAAGGATCAGTGGGATGTGTGGAGGGTTTTGGAGCAGAAGGATCAGTGGGATGTTTGGATGGTTTTGGAGCAGAAGGAGCAGCAGGATATTTGGATGGTTTTGGAGCAGAAGGAAGAGCAGGATGTTTGGATGGTTTTGGAGTAGAAGGATCAGTGGGATGTTTGGATGGTTTTGGAGTAGAAGGAGCAGCAGGATGTGTGGAGGGTTTTGGAGCAGAATGATCAGTGGGGTGTTTGGATGGTTTTGGAGCAGAAGGATCAGTGGGCTGTTTGGAGGGTTTTGGAGCAGAAGGAAGAGCAGGATGTTTGGAGGGTTTTGGAGCAGAAGGAGCAGCAGGATGTTTGGAGGGTTTTGGAGTAGAAGGAGCAGCAGGATGTGTGGAGGGTTTTGGAGTAGAAGGAGCAGCAGGATGTGTGGAGGGTTTGGAGTAGATGTAGCAGCAGGATGTTCAGAGAATTTGGGAGTAGAAGAAGAAGCAGGATGTTTTGAGGGTTCTTGGACTACAGGGGTTTTCAGGGGTTTAGGAGCAGAAGGATCGGCAGAGGCTTTAGGTACTCTGTGGACTTTTTCCGTGGTTTAGTCGACTGAAGTGCCTCCTATATGAGTCAAAAGTACTTGTCATTGACTATAAATTTGTATATGCAGATGGTGGCCCAGTCACACCAAGAACGATAAAGTTCATTATAAGCGTGCTCCAGATTTGTTGTCTGCAGCTTTCAATGCTCAATCTCTTTGAAGTTGGGTGGAATCTGATTGGCTGCAAAGGTTTTTATTGCTAAAATTCTTTTCTGAAAGTGACTCAATGATAATGGTCCTCATTTATCATTCTTGCGTAGAAACGGTGTATACAGGCTCTCACTGCCTGATTTATGAAGCTGTGCGTACCTTTGAAATCCAGATGTACGCAATACCTGCCCTTGATAAATCCCTGCGGCTGAAAACGATCGTTATTAGAATAACACGCCCCTGAATATTCAAGTCTCCGCTTCCCCCATGCCCTCATTTTACGCCATGGACACACGGAAGACGGCAAAGAAGAGAAACTTCTCTGACTGTGGAGTCCAAAATGACCTATCACAATGCATTATTTTACAGCATCGTCTTTTGAAATTAGCATTCAATTTTTAATTCATGTCACATGTATAATAGTAACTGATGATGATGTGATGTGAAGTACCATTCATTCACATTAATAATTGCATGACAATTTGTAATATTCTTCTTAATATTATGATTTGTATATAATGATGCGTATTGTTTAGAAGAAGGATGTCGTTTTCATTATTTGTATTATTATTATTATTATCATAGAAGAAGAATTTATTTTTGATTATTTTGTCAGTCTGAATTATTTTTTTGGTCATTGAAAGCCTTTCATTACCAAACCAAGTCCGTGTGCACCTGCCGGGGATAATCCTGAAACGTCAGGGTAAGTGCACAGGCTCGCAACTGAAGGAATACATATACTTACGAAAACAAATGCTTTGGTAAAGTCACACAAATTAAACATTGAAATCCATGTTGCACAAAAATAAACACTGAAGTTTATTATTACTATGTTGTTGTTTTTTGTTTGTTTGTTTTTTGTTTATAGTGGGTCGTAATATATCATATCTCTTAGTCAGAGCGTTTTGTGGTGTTAGGAATTTTTCTGCGCATTTCCGCACTAACTCAAATGTTCGTACACCACCTCCTGAGCTGGTGTAGGATTTGAGCGTGCTCGTACGCCAACGTCCATATTGATAAATCACAAAGTCACCGTGGTTTTGGGTGTACGCTGGAAATTTGGTATACGCACTTTTGATAAATGAGGACCATTGTTCCTCTGTGTAGTTATCATTAAATCTTGTGTGTTGTCTTGACTATTCTCATAGAATTATGATTATTAAAGCTTTACAGCTATTATTACATTTATTGTCCTTGGTGTAAACGGTCCTTAGAGGGATAGTTTACCCCAAATGAAAATTAAGTCATAATTTACTAGTTCTAATGCCATATGCCATTCTTTCTTTTATGAACACAAGAAGGAGGAAATAATAATTTCCTGCGATAGAGTTTGGTAAAAAAACAAACCAAAATTGTATGTATTATTTAACAAAATCCCTGACCTTGACTGTTGAGTCTTCTGTACTTCGGCTGTGCATTCATGAGACTCCATTAGTGCCACAGTTCACTCAGACTCTCAAATTGTGAGAAATCGGGATGAACAAAAACAAAACATAATACAATCCAGGAAGCAATCTTCTCTGAGGCTTAATATATCAGTTGTATTTGTCGTCGTAACAAGTAAGTTATTCCGTTTACATCTGTCAACTGAGTGTCAGTCTGGTGATATTGGACTCAATGAAGAAAGTACACAGATACTTTTTGCGATTCTAGGCATTGTATTTCATGTCACGTTTCTCACAAATTGTGTGCTTTTTCTGGGCGACACATTAGAACAACACCAGTGTCAGTAAATGATGACTTAATTTTAATTTTAGGGTGAACAATCCCTTTAAGTCTTATTTTGTTTGAATGTCTGCAAAGTGCTAAAAGTATCAATAGCAAATAGTGGTTAAAAGTGATCGACTAACCTCCTTACGGGACATCTTGGATTCCAGTGCAGATATTTCTGATGTAAGCGCATGTACATTTACCTTTGCAGAAAAAAGGATAATCTCTAGTGCTTTTTTAACACTTTAAACATAATAATTTCAAACAATGTGGATATGCTATTGCTAGCAATCACCTTGATTTGGTTTATGCTCTCCTTGTCCTTCTCAATGTCCTTCGTGAGTTGCTCCACCTTTTCCCTATAAACAAAATAAATGTAAATATAAAATGCTGCTAATCTGCTTTAGCTTGTTGAGGAGAAGTGTAGAATTGATAAATTAGCAATTGAGCTAACAGTTTCCTGGTGGACAATATAAAACTGGGAAGAACATCTCATAGTCATCCAGTACACTGACTGAACGAGACAAGAAGAGTTTGGGGTGGGCAACGTTCTTAAATCCATTCAAAACATGTTTGCAAGCGCATGGCAATATCCTAGCATCATGCTAAACGAGTTTAACATACAGTAAGTAAGCAACATTTGAAAATGTCAAAACCATTGTGTACAAGCTGTTGGGTTAATACCTCTCACTTGTGCTTTTTCCACCTCCGCCTTGAGTTTGCTGACCTCTGTCTTCTCCTCAGCAGTAGTACAATGCACACCAGCAACCTTCAGTTTAGCAATAAGAGCTTTAAAATCAAGCCCTTCCAGCTGACTAGAGCTGTGGGACCTCAGGAGTATTTCTATTGAAATTTGTTGTATCCGTTCGCATGACGGCACCTGAAACACCAGAGCCAAGAATTGAGATCAGACAGGTGTTTCACAGGCATCACATTATTAAAATGGCACATTTGAAGAGAAAATGCATGGCAAATGTGTACGAGACCTTTGAGAGCTCTGTTTGTATTTTGTCACGTGCAGCAAGGGCCATGTCCCGCATTTGTTTGGTGTTCCTCAGAGACCTCTGCATGTCGCTCAACTCTTGCTGTAAACAATATCGTTTTCTTGGTTCAATTCAATTATTGAAAAAGAAAATCTTACGATGATAATATTCAGATCAGTACAGGCATAAGTGGGAAAACTAGGAAAGGATGTTCAAAATATCACAATACCATACCACTAATTTATGCAGTATGCATCCACAGAATGCAACATGTTCAAAGAATACCAGGTGACTTGTTATATTTACAAAAATGTGCACATGCAAATTAATAAGTAATATATAAATTTTGATTCATTCATTAACCTGTGCCTGTTGGACTTGCTTTTTCAATTTGGTTTGATAGATAAACTCCAGGTCTGTGTCTGTCCACTGGTATCCCTGCATACCCTGGATGAAGGTTTCAGGGTGTGCATTCCCAGTTATTGCTGGATATCCATAAAAGAGAATGTTAAAGCAATATAATATGATACTCAACAAGAACCAGTTCATATATGAGGTGTGATATCAATACTCACAAATTTAGAAACTGAGAGATAAGTGAATATGATTTCTTATGCCAGTGATCAAATGAAATCACCTGATGCAATTGTAGAACTAGACCTCCTGATGGACATCCTCTCATCTTTAACTTCGGGTTCTCTTTGCTTGAGAACTTCATTTGATCCATTGTGAGAAATGCGTTTAGTTATTTCCTTGGAAAGAATGAACTCATTAAGAAATGTTATCCTTAAAAATGTGAAAATTCTAAAACAATAATAAATTGCATAGTTTAATCGCAAGCTAAAATAAGAACATACACTATCGGTCAAAAAGTTTAAGATCGGTAAGATTTTTTATGTTTTTAAAAGAAGTCTCTTCTGTTCACCAAGGCTGCCATGTTTTGATAAAAAAATACACAAAAAACACAGTAATATTGTGAAATATTATGACAATTTAAAATGACTTTTTTATGTTAATATATATTCAAATGTAATTTATTCCTCTGAAAAAAGCTGAATTTTCAGCATCATTACTCCAGTCTTCAGTGTTGCATGATCCTTCACAAATCACTCTAATATGATGATTTTATGCTCCAAAAACATGTATGATTATTATCCATGTTGAAAACAGTTTTTACATTTTTATTTCAGGATTCTTTGATGAATAGAAAGTTCAAAGAACAGCTTTTATTTAATTAGAATCTTTTCTAACATTATAAATGTCTTTACTGTAACTTTTGATCAATGTAACTCATCCTTGATGAATAGAAGTATTGATTTCTTATTTATTTCCCCCAAAAATAAAATACAAATTCTTACTGACCCCAAACTTTTTAAAGGGTAGTGTTTAATGTAACAAAAGCTTTCCATTTCAGATAAAAGCTGTTCTTTTGAACTTTCTATTCATCAAAGAATCCTGAAATAAAAATGTAAAAAACTGTTTTCAACATGGATAATAATCATACATGTTTTTGGAGCATAAAATCATCATATTAGAGTGATTTGTGAAGGATCATGTGACACTGAAGACTGGAGTAATGATGCTGAAAATTCAGCTTTTTTCAGAGGAATAAATTACATTTTAATATATATTAACATAAAAAACGTCATTTTAAATTGTCATAATATTTCACAATATTATTGTGTTTTTTTTTTTTTGTATTTTTTATCAAAAAATTGCAGCCTTGGTGAGCAGAAGAGACTTCTTTAAAAACATAAAAAATCTTACCGACCTTAAAATTTTGACCGGTAGTGTAAGTATTTTTAATGTCAAGTAAAATCAAAAGATAAAGCCAAAATGCTAGCTTTTACTGCATAATTATTAATATGAATGTTTATTCAATTTTTTTTTATTTTTTCTAACTTAGAAAAAACAGACTTCAACAATATTATTCTCAAATGATTAAATATATTGTTTTAATAATCATGAAACTTTTCCAATTCACATGTGATAAATTTGTAGCTTTATTAAACTAGACAAAAAAATAAACAATGTAAAAAAAAGAATGCAGACCGAATCATTAAAATTTATAACATTTCCAGTGGCCAAGAAAGCTCAATGCACTGTAACTGAAGCAAACGCATGCAAATAGAAAAACACCAGCAAATTGGGAAAAACATAATTTTCTCATTTTAAGTAAGTTTAAAATGTTTTAAGTAAGTTCTCATTTTAAGGACCCTAATAAGTGACAAACCTGGCTGGGACCGTTTATTGTTCGTATCTACTAGTCAGTGGTGTTGTCGATGACCTGAAAGGTGTTTTTTTTTTTTTTTTTAACATGATTGTATGTGCAGAATGTTTCTGTATTTGTTTGCATTGTGAGTATTTGCAGTGTGCTTCTGTAATTGGTAGCATTGGCTATAGACGGACACAGTCACAGCTTATTGCGTTGTGAGTATTTGCAGCAGATTTCTGTATTTGGTGAGTATTTATGTAGTAGGTTGCGTTGTGCGTATTTGAAGAGCATTTTTGTATTTGGTTGCATTGTAAGTATTTTGAGCACGTTTCTGTATTTGGTTGTGTTGTAAGTATTTGCAGCACATTTCTCCATTGCAAGTATTTACAGCACATTTCTGTATTTAGTTAAGTTGTGAGTATTTTGCAGCGTATTTCTTGTTTGTGTTTTAAGTATTTGGAGCACATATGGGTTGTCAAACTGACAAAGACGTTTTCTTAATTGTTAGTATTTTTTCTATTTGTTTTTTTTCTGTTTTTTTTTCAGTTGCATAGCGTTGTGCTCTATTTTTTTATTTTATAAATTGTATTTATAATTATACATATTCAGAAATATTTTTTCATAAAAAAATACATATAAAACACGTTTTTATTGTTGCAGCGTTGTGGTCATTTAATCATTATGCTACATCAAAATGCATAAAAAAATTATTAAAAAAAATTTCATGAAAAATGGTTTGCATGGGTTATTGGACACACAAAAATTATTTGTATATTTATAGGGGTCATAAAAAGAAAGAAGTAAAAGAAATGAGGCCTATAGGCTATAGTCTATTTCCAACATTTGAAAAATACAAGTTGCAAACAGAAGTGAGGACAGGCCAAAAAAAGTTATATGGCTAAACGAAAAGGAAATGCATTTTTAACACATTGTTAAAGCAATTTTACACACCTGCATTTGTAAAAAAAAAATAATAATAAAAATAAAAAAAAAACCTGACCACATGTGGTTGTATACCTGACCACATGGCTCATCTTTGACCACTTTTTCTGATGTTGGAGAATCATCTGGTTTGCTGGGATGCCGTTGTGTTGTAACTCTTTCAATTTTGGCTGGAGGTGTCCTCTCTAACTGTTGCCCGACAGGTACAAGGTTTGGATGTTCATCGATTATTGAACGCGCTAGCGAAGGCGAATCAAAATCTAAGCACCTTTTTGATACTTTTCAATTTGCCTCTCTTCGAGCTCATATTAGCAGCCTTGTGTTTTTGACCTGCTAAAAAGTAGCTGGGTTTGGTTTAAGGACAATGCAACAAGCTCTCAAACTGCAGTTCGGGAAGAAAGTAAAGTTACTTCATGTGCTGATCCCTGGCTGGTATGGCATTTGACGGCCACTAGAAGAGCAGCGACAAGCTACGTATCACGCTGCATAAAATCATGACAGATGCAGTACATCTTAGCTTTTCAGCTTATTTTCTCTAGTAAATATTACTTTTCTTTTCTATAATATATATACTAGCGTCACTGTTCAAAAAATGTAATGTTTAATCTTTACGCAAGGCCTCTTCCGCTCAGACTGCTGCAATGAATTATTTGGCAGAGGGCGCTCAAAACTGTGATGACTGGCGTTGTATCCTCCAAAATATTTGGTATATTTATGTTTAGATGTCGTTTCGTTCATAATATCAACCAAGATTAAATTTTAAAAACATTATGAGATATTAAACAAATATGTATCCAGGGGCGTTTCTAGGTTTTAAAAACATCAGGGGCTGGGTGGGTAATAGAGATAACACTGATTTGTTAAGAAAACATCCCTGGCACTATAACCACACCAGCCCACATTACCACACAGTCACACACATGCAAAGGTGAGTTAGTCAGGGGGGTTTGGGGGCATCCCCCAGAAAATGTGGATTTCTCAGACCTACATTTGTGCATTTTAAGGTGTTTGAAGGTCATAAAAATGGTATAACAATAAAAGCATGTCAGTGGGCAGTAGCATAAAAATATTACAGATTCTCATATAATATGAGAATGAGGATTTTGAAATGAATGATCCATGCTTGGATGCAAATGCAGAATGTTTCTGTTTATTGTTGACAATACACAATCACAAATTCCAAATAGGAATGGCCTTAATGAGAACTCTTTCAAGGATTATTTTACATGGATGTTAGGCTATTTCGATCAAACACCAGTGCAGTCTGTTTGTGTCCAGAGGAAAAGGAGCAATACAGTATTAGCATTAAAGATTGGTTTCAGCAACTTAGTTTCTTCTAAGGTTAGCTAATCAGATATTTTTGGCACTAATCTTTTAAGTTAAAGTTCAGATTGTGCACTCACAAAGACAGTCACTGTGATACAAACGGTGAAAAGTAAGCTTCTCATATATATGATATATATATATACATATATATATATATATATATATACACTCATATACTCATACACACATATTTTATATTTGTTATATGCGTTTGTGTGGAACACCTCGATTTTATTTATATATATATATATATATATATATATATATATATATATATATATATATATATATACAGTACATGTTCTAAATATATATTTATACTTATCAATTGAGCTTATAGTTTATGTAATTAGTAAATGACATCTGTGTTAAATAGGAATATATTGGAATAATGTTAATAGGCGTAAAGATAGAGCAAAATACCTTGGTACAATCATTGGTGATAAACTTTCCTTCCAAGACAATGTGGATTTTATGGGCTACATAAGAAAACTAGACAGTGTTTAAGTCTACTTAGGAAGTTAAGAAATTTTGATATTGAAAGGAGGATCTTAACCATTGTTTATAGATCAATGATTGAAAGTGTTTTAACTTATAATATTGTTTCATGGTATTACAGTGAAACAGAAGAATAAACTAACATCGAGTAATCAATGAAGCAAATAAGATCATCGGCCAAAAACTGAGCACATTACAAGAGCTATTCAAAAATTTTTTGGAGAAAAGGGCATTATCAATATATTCAGACCAGACTCATCCCCTCCATTCCTGCTTTGAGATCCTTCCTTCGGGGCGCAGGCTACGTATATACCGCCAAGAGGAATATTTATAAGAGATCATTTGTTCCATTGACGGTGACTGTTTTAACCCTTCAGAGTCTTGGGGTATTTTGGCCCCTTTTGAGTACTTTTTATTTATTTTTTAATTTTGCAACATAAACAAATGTTTACCATACCAATTTTTGGTATCATTTTTTTCAGCACAACATCACCTATATGACCAGACAATTAGTTTATCACTTTGATGTACTGTATCAACATACTGGACCCAAATTCACACAAAAAACACAAAATCCGAATAGAAATATTATAGCTTTTCTACTACAAAAAACACAAACATGCTCAATGAAGCATTTTAAAAGGTTTAAAATGTAAACACAAGTTGTAAATGTCAAAATATACCAGTAAAATTCAGATATAATCAAGCTATATACAAAAAAAATATGATTTACAAAAAAGCGAGTGTAGCCATAGGCTTTTTTTTTCTCATTTTAGCTTTGCCACTTTTTTAAAAAAAAATTGTGCACACAAATATACAGAGAGCTATATTTAAGGCCTTGCATTCCCAGAGTATGAGGGTTCCCAAATAGTGCAAATACAACATAAAAAAGGTAAAATTGAGATAAAATGAAACTATATACAGCAAAAAGCAGGTGTGGCAATAGGCGTTTTTTCTTTTCTTTTTTGCTTAGAAACTACAAAACACTTCATGTACAATTACACAGCTAGATTACATTACAGGGCTTTCATTCCTTGAATAAGAGGGGTTCCTCAATAGTGCAAATATACCACACAAAGGTAAAATGAACACAAAATCAAACCATACATTCAACTATTTACAACAAATATCAGGTGTGTTTATTTGTTGTTGTTTTTTTTTATCTGTGCCACTCCTCAAAACAGTTTATCTAATCTATTCCTAAACTACTCCTAAACTATCTACACTACTCCTAAAGTACCTAAACTACTCCTAAACTATCTAAACCACTCCTAAACTACTCTCAAAATCTACTCAAACTAGCAATAATTTCTCTCTCTTATTATAACGTATGTCTCTGTCTACTCCGTAAATCTCTTGCCTTTCACTTTCGCGTCTTTGCCTCAGTTGGCTCCTCCTTCATTCCGTAAAATGTGCATCCTGAAGAGCAGAATCAGCAGATTCACACATTTTTCTCCGTTTTGTTTTATGACAAAAACCGACAAAGTTATTAGAATAAATGCAACGTCTGTCATATCCCACCTTGCGTTCTTTTACGAACGCGTCAATATACGCGTACATTTTTTATATAAAGTTTAAATGATCATATCTCCGTTTTTACTTGGTCGATCAACACAAAACAAAAAGTAAAATAGAATTTCAAGTCAGCACTTTCGACAGAAGTGGACGGCAGCGCTCAACGTGACTTTGTTTTTATGCTTCGACGTCTTAAACTGGACAAGTGATTTGATCACGCCGGCGTGATCGGCGACCCTGAAGGGTTAAACTCAATTCTCAATTGAGGTGATTTTTAGGTGTGCAGAATTTGCACATACTGTATTAATATATTTTAATGCAAATTAAGTTTGCAGTGTCTCGTTCTCTCGGCCCCACCCCCTTGTTACCCTCGGTTTGTCATCATTGCTTGTCACCTGCTGTCAATGTTTGTTTCTCTCTATTGATCCCCTTGTGTTTGCTGTCCTGTAACACGTACCATGTCTATACCTTGTCTTAACGAAGTTGCTGATCTTGTAAAATCCTGTCCCTGTATAGTGTAATGTCAAAGTGTTATTATAAGTCTTTATTTTCCCTACCACTGTTGTTTGCCCCCTCGTGGGTTTTGTTTTCTGTTATCAATTAACGTTGTGTGTTTGCATACAGTCTGCAATTGGGTTTGTTTGCTATCCACATAACAGTATGTATTAATTATTTATTTCTTATGTGTTTTTTTTATGTGGTTGTTGTGCCAGTGTCAAAGATGAATTTCTGTCCAGTAACTTACATCTGAACAGACAATGAAGTTAATCAAATCAAATTCGTATTCATGTTATTATATGCCTACATGTCAGTCGGAGATGACGGACTTGATTTTTGGTAATTAATGAACGCAACGTGCATCCCATTTACGACAGGTTGGAAATCATTAACACACACACACACACATTACACTATGACATCTGACGTTTACGAAGTATTTGTGAATCAGCCAGGAGAAGAGTTTTCGGGAAGGTCTCTTTACGCGCAAATCACTCTCATATTTACTCGTACCTATTTACGAATGTTTCATGAATGAGACTCACTGTGAGGAACTGCAGGCCAACGGTGACGTCACGCGCATAACCATTAATTTCTGAACATTAAATCTCAGAATTGATTCACCCTTTTCTAATGGTTTCTCAATAAAGTTCATACAAGTATAGAGTAGAAAATCAATCATTCTAATAATTTGCTCATTGCAACGCGGTGTGACAACATGCCCCGCCTGCACAACTGGGACAAAGTTCTCTTAAATAGCCTATAGGATTTAAACCCTGTCTTCTGCCGTCACACCAGCATTCAAGAACTGTCTCAACTGTTAATTAACAGATATAAGATAAAATAATATCAGACTTGTTTAAAATTAACACAAGAAACTTACTTTTACTATGCTAAATAAATGTTCAGTAATATCTTCAATACAGGCTATATATTTTTAAAATTTTACAGTGTTGATATGGCAACTAGAAAATTCGTCCGCTAACCTTCATAATGTGTCGTGTTTCAAATCAATGCCAGTTGGAACTCCTAATCAAATGATAACATTAATTATTGCCAAGTGGTGGTTAATTAATTGAATTAACGAGATGAATGCGTTCCTGATATATTAAGCCCCGTTCACTTGCAAGTCTTAATGCTCAATTCTGATTTTTTGCTCAGATCCGATTTTTTTGGGTTTTGGCTGTTCACATCACCTTTTAAAATGTGGCATATATCTGATTCCAATGTGAACTGTTTGCATGTTTCAAACTAACCCGCATGCGCAAAAGAACAACAATGACATCATATGCAGCACGCTGTTGCACTAATGTTCGTGTGGTTGTGGAGGAAGTAAGCATTTACGCTTTTATTTCTAAATGTCTGTGTAATGGAAGCTGTAAAATTAATGAGCAGGTGATGATGAGGAGAAGAATGAAGAGAAAGAAAGCAATATTGGCTATTTTTTAATTAGCCCATATATTAATTAGGTCTAACACCTCACTCTTCCTCCAATGACTCACTCCATCACTGTTCTCCATATGTATTCAAGTTTTTAATGTTACTGTCTGTGTCTGTTGTGTCTAGTGCTTACTTGCCGGCGCATATTTGTGTTAAATGTTGATGTAGATTGACATCAGAGTCGCATTAAATCCGCTTTGGTTGTTCACACTGCGGACACATTGAAAAAAATCAGATCTGTATCTGATTCAGGACTACATATGAATGTGGTCTAAATCTGATTTAAAAAGATCAGATCTGGGCCAGATTTGAGTGTTCACACTATCTCTGAAGAAGTCTGACCTGGTCACTTGACCCCAAAAAAATCAGATTTGGGCCACTTTTGTCTGCAGTGTGAACGGGGCCTTAAGTCTGAAGAGTGGCTTGATGAGGGTTCGTCTTGGGTGATCTGTTCTCATGGCTGTGAGGGAGATTTGTGTTTGGAAGAAGCTCATTTTCACCCTTTTTCTCTTTGCTGTTGATGGACTTAAAGAACCAGGTAAGTAGGCTACCATTAGGCTTTGAAGTGAACAGAAGCATTCTCTTTTTATGTTAGAGTTGTTTACTAAACTTTATAGATGGTGAAAATAAGCTTTGTGAACCATTGAAGCTTTCCTTCGACACGATTACTAGTCTTGGTTTGTTTGCCACCCAGTGATCAAATGGATGATTGTCCTGTTTTTTTTTTTGTTTTTTTTTGTTTTCCACAGGTTATTTATGGTGATTTTTCCTGTGGTGATTGAGTCTGGATCTGACTCCAAATTATGCATAACTCTTCTGAAACCCCAAGAGATTGGTTGGGATTTTCCTTCTGCTTTTGTTTCCAGGTCTGTCATTAGATGGGTGTGGTTCTTTTTGTCTTGGTTTCTTGTATGTTAACTGAAGTTCTCTACAGGCTCCGCGGGTAGAAGGAGATTTGGTGCAGGAGCTGAAGGTTGAAGTTCAAGGGAAGGTCTCAGTCACGGTCACCTAGGTCTTTGTGTCTCACTGCCTCATCGCTTCTCTGGCTACGTGGTGTGCTCCACCTCCATCACCTCCGGTAATCCCCTTGGTAGTGTTGGGACTCTTCACTCCATGACTACTCCATTCTGCGCCGCCGCCGTGGGATGCAGTCCTGACTGTGGGCTGGGTCTCTGTCTGCCCTTCCCTGCTCAAGGCCAGCCCCCTGGCTGTCACCACCATCTGCACCAACCTTTTGCATGGTTCTCTTCAGCTTTTTATTGTCCTCCCAGCCAAGCCGCCCGTCCGCCGCCTCTGTCCTGCCGTCCCCCCGCCGCTCCGTCGCTGCCCGTACCGCCAGCGTCCGTCCGCCCGCCCGCCGCGTCCCCATGCGGCCCAGTCGTCCCGTCCCGCCCCGTCCGCCCGCCCGTGCCGCCGCCCGTCCGCCCGCCGCCGTCCGTCGCCCACGTCGCCCCGCCCGTCTGGCACCCAGCCCGTCCGTCCGCAAGCCCGTCAGCCCCGCCCGTCCGTCCCAGCAGTCAGCCCGCCCGTCCGTCCGAGCAGTCAGCCCGCCCCGTCCGTCCGAGCAGTGCGCCCGCCACGCCCGTCCCGAGCAGCTCAGCCCGCCGTCCGTCCGCGAGCCCAGTCAGCCCGCCCGTCCGTCCCCAGCAGTCAGCCCGCCCGCCCGTCCCAGCAGCGTCAGCCCCCGCCCGTCCGTCCTGCAGCAGTCAGCCCGCCCCGTCCGTCCCGAGCAGTTAGCCCGCCCCGTCCGCCGCGAGCAGGTGAGCCGCCCGTCCGTCCCAGCAGCTCAGCCCGCCCGTCCGCCCGAGCAGTCAGCCCGCCCTGCGTCGTCCCGAGAGCAGTCAGCCCGCCCGCCCGTCCGAGCAGTCAGCCAGCCCCGTCCGAGCAGTCAGCATGCAGCCCAGTCCGTCCGTCCGTCCGAGCAGTCAGCCAGCCAGCCCGTCCGTCCGAGCAGTCAGCCAGCCCGTCCGTCCTTGAGCAGTCAGCCAGCCCTGCGTCCCGTCCGGGCAGTCAGCCAGGCCCGCCGTCCGTCCGTCCGAGCAGTCAGCCAGCCCGTCCGTCCGTCCGAGCAGTCAGCCAGCCCGTCCGTCCGTCCGGGCAGTCAGCCAGCCCGTCCGTCCCGAGCAGTCCGCCAGCCCGTCCGTCCGACCGAAGTCAGTCCAGCCCGGCCGTCCCTCTGAGCCGCCCGCAGCTGGAGGAAAGGTTGGTGCAGGTGGTGGTGACAGCCAGGGGGGATTGGCCTTGAGCAGGGAAAAGCCGACGGAGACCCAGCCCACAGTCAGGACTGCATCCCACGGCGGCAGCGCAGAATGGAGTAGCCATGGAGTGAAGAGTCCCAACACTACCAAGGGGATTACCGGAGGTGATGGAGGTGGAGCACACCACGTAGCCAGAGAAGCGATGAGGCAGTGAGACACAAAGACCTAGGCGACCGCGACTAGGCCGTGGCGTCGCAGAATGGAGTAGCCATGGAGTGAAGAGTCCCAACACTAGTCTCCCAAGTTTTTGAGGTGAAAATACGGTAAGTTGTTGTGTAAGGGCAGTTCAATGACAGATCTGAGGCCTAATCTAAAGCGCTTTGTTTCTGGTTTAGTTTTGCCCATGTTTGATGTGACCGTAAACGCACTGCAGACCTACAGCGTTGCAGTTATGGGACTGAAAGTTGAGTCTTGTGCCAAGTGAGTAATGCTTTATTTTCTTGTCTTGTGGTTGGTCAGTTATTTATCTTGTTATAATGTTTCCCAGATATACATATGGCCAACCTGTACCTGGTCAAGCCTTAGTGGAAGTGTGCCGTGATCCATTTCCATACAGTCTGCTTCATAATTTGACCAGACAGTGCCTGACTCAAACCGCAAAGGTGTGTGACTCCTGCCTTACTGCTGAGGATTTTCCTTTTGCCTGTGCTTGACTTAATTGTGTCTTTGTTCTCCTACCAGATGAATGCCACGGGCTGTGCCTCTCTTACTGTTGATGCGTCAGTGTTTTTCAACACCAAATTTGAAGACCAAATGCAAGACACATTTCTTGTAAATGTGAATGTGACTGAGGAGGGAACAGGTGAGCTATTGGCTGATCTGAACCATATACTCTATCACCTTTACAAGACATCCACTTTAAACCACAAAGTTGACATTCTTCACTGTTTGGACTTTCTCTTGCAGATGTAATGGTGTCAATCTGCAATGGTGTCATTTACAAACAAAGCTGTATAACTCTTGGAGGGGAGTAACTGGCCCAACAAACTGCTGTAGAATCTAACCACAAACAAGAATGGACGGGCTGCGTTCTCCCTAAACACTGCTAATCTTAAGGCTGATCTGAATCTGGTGGTACGACTTGTATTTTGTAAAAATGAAGACTTTCTCTAGCATGATACTGATTAAGTTTGATCTTCCCCAGGCGAGTGCTAATCCAGAGGATTTTCATGGTTCTAAATCACCATACTTCACTACAGATACAAGGTTTGTTCAGCTTCTCCTACCTGTTTCTTCCGACAACCCATCGTTTAGTGAACTGACTATAGTGAAGCTCAATCAGCCGCTCAAATGTCGTGCTTTCTTTCCAGTGACCGTGGAGTATTCATTTGTTTGAGAGGCTGGTAGCTACAGCGCTGACAATCTATATGGTGAGTGGACATTAGTTTTGTAGTTAAGTTTGCTGGTCTGTTTGTTCCGCAACTTGCACACCTATGTCTTCTGTCAGGTCTTATCCAAAGGAGTGATCGTCCTCCATGGATTTCAGACGGTTGGAGCAAAGGCTGGTGATGCAGTCACAAGTGGCTCTGTGACGTTCCAGTTGTCCGTCAGCGTCGATATGGCTCCAGCAGTGAGTTCTTCCCAGTGAGAATGTAGTTCCTGCTAGTGTGCCGTTTGACATCCGATATGTGTTTCCAGAACCAGGTACTGTATGATGTGACTATTTTTCAATTTGAGAATGTTGGTGTGTGTCCTACAGAGTGTTGGTCCTTGTTCCAGGTGTCTCTGCAGGTTCCGTCCTGCGTCCGTCCGTGTCCCGTCTGTGCTGTCCCTGTGCTGCCTGCCCGTGCTGCCCGTGTGCTGCCCGTGCGTCCGCCCGTGCGTGCTGCCCGTCCGTGCGTGCCCCCGTCCCGTGCTGCCCGTCCGTCCTGTGCCCGTCCCGTGCGTGTGTCCTGTCCGCTGCGTGCGTCCGTGCCTCGTGCGTGCGTCCCGTCTGTCCATGCGTGCGCCGCAGAATGGAGTAGCCATGGAGTGAAGAGTCCCAACACTAGTCTCCCAAGTTTTTGAGGTGGAAAAAATACGAAATACGAAAAAATACGAAAGACACCTTTTCTTCATTTATAGAACCACACCCATACTGATGTATGAATCGAAAGACAACAGTAAAAAACTCTATTGTGGACATAGACCATGTGATTTATTGTTCTGCCTGAACAATCTGTAGCGGTTGTCATCCAGTTTAAGATCCGCACCTCAACAACTTCCATACAAAATTTGGTCCTTCAAGCCGGAGCAGACAGCTACTACAGCATTACCATGTCTAGAACAGAAAGACAGGCTACGTCAGTGCCACCAGTGGTTCGACCACGTCGACAGGTCATCCCACCAAGATACTTAGATGACTTATATGTTGATTATATAGTGCCCCATCAGTTACTTCATTCTGATGAACAGCCTACAAATGGTGCCACTGGATCTGAACCAGGTAAAAGGCCTGCATTTAAAGAGTTCACAAGTATTGAAAGCGGACCAGAACTAACGAAAGTACGAGCAGTGGATCAAGTGAGAGGAGTTCATATCTGGAGACATCAAGATTTGCCGCCGTCACCGCCGCGGCCAATGCCCCGTACTCGGACTTCTCCAAGGTGAATAATTTTTGCAGATCAGAGAGTTCTCTCCTCAAGTCCATATACAGCAGCCACTGAGGGCAGGCCAGTTCTGCCTAGAGATCAAGACGATTCTCCTCAGCCCATGAGGGCACTGCCTGTAGATTCACGAGGTGACAATCTGCATTCTCATTCTGTCAGTCACAAAGAGATTGATTATCTCACTGACAACCTAGGAGACCTGAGACTACCAGCCTCGGCAGCTCGGCTAACTTAAAGTCATCTTTTCTCTTCTTATGAACCAACTCAATCCCAACACAAGCTAGCCCATCAAGAAGATGCTACATATCCTCAACCTGGTATTAGGCACATAGATGGACCAGGTGGTTACTACAACACAGACCACAGAGGCCATAACTATATGTCCACTGACCAAAGAGATCGCAACCAATATCCCGCAGCTGTTCAGTTTATGCCTCAGGACTACAGTCAAGAGACGGCAGCTATGTATGGGACTTATAAAGATCATAGTCTGAACTGCAAATCAGCTATTTCCACTGAAAACCTTATCATGGGATTCCAGCTTCAAGTCCAGTCTATCAAGATGAGAGACTTACTCTAAGGGATACATTAGCTCACCATGCACATGAGAGACATGCATATGAGAGACACTCAGACAGCTATGGTCAATCAGCTCCTAATCCTGCAGACAAATCAAGCTTCTTGACCCCACGACAGTATGCAGATTACGCTCAGCCTGAGACATATCAGCCATACCACCCAGTGTGCCCTCCTTCTCTTATTTTTCAATTTGGGAATGTTGGTGTGTGTCCTACAGAGTGTTGGTCCTTGTTCCAGGTGCCTCTGCAGTTGCGTCCGTCGTGCGTCCGTCTGTGTGTCCGTCCGTCCGTGCGTCCGTCTGTCCGTCCAACACAAAGACCTAGGCGCCGCAGAATGGAGTAGCCATGAGAGTGAAGAGTCCCAACACTAGTCTCCCAAGTTTTTGAGGTGGAAAAAATATGGTAAGTTGTGTAAGGGAAGTTCAGTGACCGATCTGAGGCCTTTATCTAAAGCACTTTGTTTCTGGTTTAGTTTTGCCCAAGTTTGACATGACGATAAACGCACCGCAGACCTACAGCGTTGCAGTTATGGGACTGAAAGTTGAGTCTTGTGCCAAGTGAGTGATGCTTTATTTTTCTTGTCTTGTGGTTGGTCAGTTCTTTTCTTTTTTTCTTTTCTTTTTTTTTATCCTTTTGCCTGTGCTTGACTTAATTGTGTCTTTGTTCTCCTACCAGATGAATGCCATGGGCTGTGCCTCTCTTACAGTTGATACGTCGGTGTTTTTCAACACCAAATTTGAAGACCAAATGCAAGACACATTTCTTGTGAATGTTACTGAGGATGGAACAGGTGAGCTATTGGCTGATCTGAACCATATACTCTATCATCTTTACAAGACATGCACTTTAAGCCACAAAGTTCATATTCTTCACTGTTTGTTTGGACTTTCTCTTGCAGATGTAATGGTGTCAATCTGCAATGGTGTTCTTTACAAACAAAGCTGTATATCTCTTGGAGGGGAGCAACTGGCCCAACAAACTGCTGTAGAATCGAACCACAAACAAGAATGGACGGGCTGCGTTCTTCCTAAACACTGCTAATCTTAAGGTTGATCTGAATCTGGGGTAAGACTTGTATTTTGTAAAAATTAAGACTTTCTCTAGCATGAAACTGATTAAGTTTGATCTTCCCCAGGCGAGTGCTAATCCAGAGGTTTTTATGGTTCTAAATCGCCATACTTCACTACAGCGGATTCTCCCTCGCTGCTTGTGGTGGGCTCATGCTGTTGATCCTCAGAGGTAGTCTTAGCTGGGAACTCGGTTGTTGGCGTTGTTGTCCACAGTTACGATGGTGAGTGGTAATCCACAAGACGCCAGCACCCACTCCACGAATTCTGAATTTCTACTCGTATGAAATGAGGTCTTTATACACCTCTTAGGTCAATTAATGACTTATCTCCAAATTGCTGCAGTAAAATGGTTTGAAATGAGGTGTTTATACTGTATGGGACATCCCCTATAAGAAATAACCTTTGTTATTTTCTACTTATTAGAAATTAGGTATTTATGTGCCTCTAAATTCGAATAATGTGACATTTCTCCAAAATACTGCAGTAAAATGAAAAAGAAATGTAAGAAAGAAAATTACTGTCCACATCCACGCACGGTAATAGAGATTTTGTTTACATTTTTTGCTGCTCCAGTCAGAAAGACTGAGAGAAAATGAAAATGAGTTAAATTTATTTTTAAAAACCTAAAAGATTCGGGGCGTTTGACAACATTTGGGGCTTAAGCCCAATTAGCCACCCCCTCGCTCTGCCCCTCGAAGGGCTTGCGCAGCAGTTAGGTTAATTCTCCATTTTCAGTGTATGTTTCCTTAAAAAAAAACACACACTTTACCTCGTGAGGTGAAAAGTGACATGCAATAGGTAGCTAGACAGAAAAGTTGATGCTAACGATAGGATTTCCTAACCTGAAATAAGATAGGAGGAAGCAAGATAGGATTCCTGACAGATATAGTATTTTCTTAGGTAATACCAATTGGGGAAAACAATCCACCGCCTTCTTTAAAATCACTAAATTCAAGGCTTCTGGTCATTCCTAGGATATCTAAGTCCACTAAACGAGGGAGGGCGTTCTCACATTTAGCTCCAAAACTCTGGAATAGCCTTCCCGATACGGTCCGAGGCTCTGACTCGCTGACACAGTTTAAAACTAGACTAAAGGCGCATCTCTTTAGTTAAGCATTCACATAATGCTTACCTTTTATTCCTCTGTTACACCATACAGAACCGTTTGCCGCTGAAACTGCTTAACGCACCAGTGGGGCTCGACAGCCTTTTAGACAAACGTTTCGGCATGTATGGTTGGGTTGCGGAGAGTTTGCGAGATAGTGATTTTCTAACACCGACTCCCGTATAATGGAAATCATTATGAACATCAGCTATGCTAATTATTTCCTATCTGCCTTTCTGCTGTTATCTCGGGACGTTTGTCCCGAGAAAATGGCGTTCGTCAGGTCCAGTTTGTATCCAGCCTCTCACGGGGAATTCAGATGTCCCAACGCCTGTGAAGAGACGACTCAACGCTGGCGATATGTTATGGCTCCGTGTTCTATATGTAAACAATATTTATATATAAACAATATGAATGTAAGCCAGAGGAGAACTGGCCCCGACTGAGCCTGGGTTCTCCCAAGGTTTTTTCTCCATCCAATCTGATGGAGTTTTGGTTCCTTGCCACTGTCGCCTTGCTTTGCCTGCTTTTGGCTTGCTTAGTTGGGTTTATTTAACATTTAACAATATTATTGATCTGTGTTGTACTACTTTCATGTTATCACTGTGAAGCTGCTTTGATACAATCTGTATTGTGAAAAGCGCTATATAAATAAATGTGACTTGACTTGACTTGATGTTTATGAAATTAGTGGCTGGTAGACTAAAAATAGAATTTGCATACTATAGTCTTGTAAATAATGAGAAGGGTTTCAGTGATTGGTGGTATGGATGCTTTGCAGAGATGTATAGTAACGAAGTAGAACTACTTAAGTACTGTACTTAAGTACTAAAATGCTGTATCTGTACTCTACTAGAGTATTGTTTTTTTCTCATACTTCTACTTTTACTTCAGTAGATATTTTCGATGAATTTAGTACTTTTACTTCAATATTTTTTTAATGTTCTGCTAGTTACTCGTTACAATTATAAAATTTTTACGAATCATTCGTGGCAATCACATGCCAGTTTTATAGGGTAATGGTATTGATTGACACACACATTGACAACTAATGCAGGGGTTGTCCTGCAATGACATTTTTTGGCGCCCGCCAAAGCAAATTTGTATCCCGCCAAAGCGCCTTATTTGATTGCTAGACTGTAAAAAATGATTTTTTGGTGAAGTAAATACTAGTGAAAAAAAACAATGTAATTTACTTGAAAAAGTTAGTTCAGGCAAGAATTTAAAAAACTAAGTAAATTCCATATCAGTACTTAATTCAAGCGAGTAGAAATGAATGTGTAAATATCAACTCGATAAAATTAAGTAAAAATTACTCAACTTTTCTGATACTGGGGTTCCCATCATGCACTGGACCTTGAATAATTAATGAGGCTCATTTTTCACTGGTTTCCAGCTGTATTTACACTTATTTATAATTGATTTTTGTTGTCAGTATTAGTAACTTGCCATTTTGTGACATTTCGGGTAAATTTTTTGCTCAAAATGACATTCAAACACAAAATGACCCATCAAATGTTACCACCATTGTGTATTGTCTACCAAGTATTGAGGTGTTTGCATTCACATGATGTTTAACATCTGACATGATTACTTAGATGATCTAAGTAAAGCACATACTCTAAAATACTAATAAAGTTTAAGATTATTGTTTTTGTGAAATCAAAATGTAATACAAAGGCAAAGGAAATTGATATTAATCAACCTTTTACTAGCCGAGTTAAAATTACTTATTTTTTGTAAAGTTTACTTAATTCCATATTCCAAGTAAATTTACCTTAAAGATTTCTAATTAAAGCTACTGATGAATATGTTTAGGTTTTTACTTGGCAAATCTTTGTAAATTTACTAGCATTTTCTGAGTGAGATAGTTTAGCAAGCATTTTTCAAGTAAATCCTACTCCAATTTTTTTACACTGTAGTTCAAACTTTTGACTGCTTTCTTTAATAATTACATGACACAATACTTGTACTTTTACTTTTAGTACTTAAGTAGTGAATTTTTAAATAAACTACTTTACTTTAGTACTTCTACTTAAGTGTGGTGCTTAAAGAGCACTTCAACTTCTACTCAAGTCACTTTTTTGATAGAGCACTTGTACTTTTACTCAAGTCCGGGTTTCTAGTACTTTATACATCTCTGATGCTTTGTGTTTACGATGGAAATCTGGTTTTGGAATTTTAATTTTTTCATATATACAAATAATGTTAATTGTTGAATATTAAGCGTTTTAAATAAAGTTTTGTAAACCTCTCTCTCTCTGGTGCGCAATCTAAACTTAAGCCTGCTGTGTAACCATAGTAACTTTGATCTGCTTGAATATTTTAATCGTCTTTAATACATGATTCCGAAGGATAGATTAAAATACCTGTTTTTTTATAAATACTAAATTATTAAAACTTAATAATAATTAACAATCTTTTTTTTTTTTGATCCTTGGGGCTATACAAAAACATCCGGGGCTGAAGCCCCGATGCCCATGTCTGAACGTGACGCGCCTGCATGTATCTCGTATTTTGTTCTCTAATGCAATGAATGACATTTAGTGTGGCATCTCTGGCCTGTTTCACTGACAGGGCTTCGATTAAGCCAGGATTAGCCCTTATTTAAATTAGGACATTTGAGTAGCTTTTTAAAAATGTACCTTAAACAAAATCCATCACTGGTGTGAATCTTAAGACAAAACAGTAGTACTGGCATATTTTTAAGATGTGTGAGTTTCAATTGCTTTTATTTAAAACAGCTCAAACATGCATTTTAGTCTGAGACTATTTAAGCCTATGAAACCGGCCATTAGTGTTGCTGACTGTGTCCGTCTATAGTCAGAATAATAAGCAAATTGGTAAGTATCTTAAATATAGCTATAAGTGAAAGGTTTGGTGTAAGAGCAGAGATCATTTTTATTCAGCAATAAATGTAAAGCATAACTTTATTGAAGACAGTGGAACAACTCATCAAAAAACAAAGCACAAAACAATCAATGTACAATATGTTATTATAGTTATTGTACAGGATGTTTAAGCAATGCTACAATAATAAAAAAATAATAACAATAACAACAGCGATAATACACCAATACTATATCTTGCCACTCAAACAAACAGATTGTAAATGTTTAGTGCTTCAGCTTTAATATCTATACAAACTTCTCAAAACAATTACAATATTAAGCTATTTATCTTATAGTTTAGTACGGTTCACTGACTTAGACAGATGTCTCTTTCGATGCTGAAGGGAGTGCATCAAGAACTGATGGCTCCTAAATATCATCCAATCAGTTCCTGATGCAGTATCACCAACATCAGAAAGTTCTCCAGAAACGTTCTCCAAGAAACGTCCTCCAGAACCACCACAGCAGATACCCAGAACTTAGTGATAGATGGATTGATTCATTTTGATGGATGAACAAGTCTGTGAATCTATAATTGAATGAATAACAAACACAAACATTTACATTTTTAATTAAAGCTTCTTTTCCACAGGTTTCTTTTCCACAGGTGTCTCTATTGTATCCGATGGTGTGTGGGTGCTGTGTGTGACAGAACCCCAGCAGCGCCTGTGAGAGGGGTGACACACTGACTCACAGTTGCCAGCTGAGATTATGCCAAAACTCAGCCGCGCGAGACCTGGGTCCTCCAGCAGGGGGCGTACAGATGTCCACATCCCAGAAAGGTAACACATTCCAACTACTTTAGCTACTGGAGAGCTGTAAGCACATGTTGATCAACTTTGGTGTAACAGTGAAGCAGCTATTGTAAAATAACAGATTAGCATATTAGCATTAGCTTAGCACAGATGTATTGAAGTAAAAGTCAGATTCAGGTGCAGTTGAGGTGGTTTTCTCTCAGGTTTTGGGTGTAAACAGACTACTCTAACCTCTACAGGTCAATGTGAGACTGTAAACACATCACAGTTGCCTGCAGAGATTACCCAGTCGGCTCATCGCATCTTTAGCTGTTTGTTGTGATGCTAGTCAATAACAAAGAGATTGGGTTTGAACTGAGCAGTGTTCACAAATGGTGGATTGTGGCCCAAAAATAGGTTGCAGGTCTATTCTGATCAATGATAGAAAAACAATGCTTAATTGGAAAATAAATTTGCTTATCAACTTTTAGGAAGTATTTGTGTGTGGGGGTGGGCGGCGTTGGGGGGTGGTGGTTGTGACGTCAAAGCTGTATTTGCCCCAGGTTCTTTTGAGATTTTCCTATGGGTATTTTGTTTTTGTTTTCAATTTATGTGTAAAATAAAGCCTGTGGAAAATAAATTTTGTTCTACAACATACACTGCACACACTCACACCCCAAACTGCCATATCTAGGTACTAGCAAACACAGAAGGTTCCCCTAATGGTTCCCGAATGGTCCCATGAGGTTATGTTTTTGGGAACCAAACAAGAACGTTATAGGAATGTTCCATTTAGGTTCCATTTTTAACATTTTTTAACTGTTTCAAAATTCACGTTTTCACTAATTTATCATTTATGCTGTAGAGCAAAACGTCAAAGTACAGTCAAGTTATGTTTACCACAAACGCTACACATAAATCGAAGATCTCCATTATAAAACCACATTGGAAAATCTCGAAGGAAGCAGCGGCGAATTCGACTTCACTCTGGTCAGTAATGTTCACCCATGTTTGGGTCAAATATGGACAAACCCAACCGTTGGTTTTAAATGTTTAAATTACATTTGTAAACCCAACAGTTGGGTTTTGTCCATATTTGACCCAAACATGGGCTGAAACAACCCAGCATTTTTTAGTGTTCCGGGTTCTGACGTCATACATGCATCACAAAATTGTAAGAAAGGGATGGGGTTTAAACGGAGTTAAAGGAGTAGTTCACTTACTTAGTAGTTCAAGTCTTGCATGGTTATGTTTGACATTTTGTTAGGTAAAAGCATTTATAAATAAATGGAACTTATGCACTGGTAAATGTTGCAATAAGAACAATGACATGCAGAGGGTGAAGTTTTATTTCATGGCAATTTTAAAATCAGAGCATTGATTTTACAAAAAAAAAAAATTGTACCAAGATTAAACTGAGAGGGGTTATAGCACTTACGTATGTTGTCCTACTGTTAGTTTAACTGCTTCAATTGTTCTCATTTGTAAGTCGCTTTGGATAAAAGCGTCTGCTAAATGAATAAATGTAAAATGTAAATGCATTCAGATATAAATTTCATAAATTTCACTAGAGACGCTTGGACAGTTTGCATGACGCACTTATCTTCAAAATTTTGCAAGGTAAATAAAATACATCACAGACTGCAGCAAGGGTGAACATGGTTTGTGTTATAGCCATGCGTTTTGTTAGTGATGAATTGAGCATGAAACTATCGGGTTAGACAGGTCAGGCTAATATTAATAAATGTCAATGTTCCAGTTTAACTCATTCCCTGCCAGCATTTTTTTTTTTTGTTGCCAGCCTACGCCAGCATTTTTAGTCATTTTCACAAAAGTTTCCCAGATTATTTTTCTTGTATGAATATCTGAACATGTAAAATCAAAATCAAAAGTATAAGTATATATACAATCAAAAGTATATAAATATATGTTTTAAGCATACTTTTTTATTAACACTTGAATGTGTGTAAGTTTCATTAAAAAAGCAACGTTTTTAAGCAAAAAGCTGAGAAAATCACGTTTTTGTCAAAGACTACATCTGGATCATATTCAGAAAGATCCTCAACAACCCTAATGTTTGCACAGCTCTATACCACTTGATTTATATGCCGTTTATTGTTGATGATCACATTATTTTTCATCATGCATCCGCTTACATATGCGACCGCTCGCTTCTGCTTCTCTTTTGCCTGTGTTTTATCTGGAGATTCTGTACCGTTCAGGAGAGGCATAATAGTATGGAAGCTTGTTTCCGCAACATAATAAAAAATAAAAAAGGTAATTGCAACTTTTTATCTGACAATTCTGACATATTGTGAGATATAAACTTGCAATTGTGGACATTATAACACGCAATTGAGAGATATAACATTTAGAATTGTGAGAAACTCGCATATCTGAGGGAAATGCTTGCAATCTCACAAATTCTGAGAAATTATGTCAGATTTGCCAGATATGAACTCACAATTGTGTGTTATAAAGTCGGTATTGCGTGATGTAAACTCGCAGGTGTGAGATAAAAAGTCACAATTATCTTTTTGAATATGTTTTATTCTGTGGCAGAAACAAACTTGCATTTAATAGCGCCCCTACCTTATAGCAGCGATTAAGCGGAAAACCATCAAAAACCATTTTCTCATCAAAGACGGGTTAACTTGTCAAAGGGCAGGGAAAGAGTTAAAGTCGGCATGAAACGGAAGTCACGCAATTGTCTTTTCTTCCATTGTGACGTATATTGAAATCGAAATTGGTCTTTAAACGAAAAACAAGGAATCGAATTAGATTGTTTGTCGTTTGCTATTGCTTCAACTCTCATCTGACTCACTAGTTGCTGGAGGCGAGGAGAGAGAGATGTCGATTATGAGGATACAATGTTGTGAACAAAACAGATGAATAATTTATAATAAACACTGCAATATTCCATAAATAGAGTAACTCCCAGAGACGTGTGACTTTAAGAAAATGTTTGTTTTACGTTAAACAGTTTTAGGTATTAGGTCCTGAATCCAATTGAGAGGCACTGTTTTATTTATAGTTGTTTTTGTGTTTGCGAAGGCATGATAGTCGAAGTGTGCCGTAAACAAACACTCTAATCCGTTAAGGCCGAGAACCGACGTGAGGGGCAGTTTAGCCTCTTCCCAGCTGGTGAGCTGAAGGGCGTCTCCCCAAGGCATCTGGCGTGTGTCCCCCAATAACCCCACACCCCCTCAACTACACACACACACACACACACACACACACAAACACACCCTTCCTCAGCAAGACTGTGATCCCCACTGCTGTCAGGGCCCGCTGGTCGCCATGGCAAACTCACAGGAACCTGAGCCTGTATTGTCAGGGCGTCCGATGTGTATGTCCCACTCGCCGTCTCTCTTTAGAGTCACAGCTCGGGTCCTTTGACACCCCTGAACACTGCAACAAATTGAGAAAGACGGAAGAAAGGAGTGAGGGAGAGGGAATGAGGGAGGGAGGGAGAGAGTAGCCGTTGTGTGTTTGCTAGACTAAGTTGTGTAGGCCAGATCAAAGGCCAGTTCTTCCAAAACTAGTAGACCTTTTACAAAGCATGAGGGGCTTAGCTTTTGTGGGAGTTGCATTACTGACCATTTCAAATATTCTTGGAAAGTGATTTACTACTGAACACCTGATACCCACCAAAAGAATCTAAAAGGAAAACATGAGCAATTCAGTGTGTTGTAGGTTATAAATTTGTAATTTAGCCTTTTTTAATCCACCCTAAACTGAAAACTTTGATCTATCTATCTGTTTGGAAACTTTAATAATCATTCAAAATGCTCTGTTTGCTAATTTAATTTAAATAAAATAATTCCAATGTAATATGTTCACTGTCTTGGAGGTGAAAAATATGCGTTAACAAAAAATGCAAACGAATACATCTGACATGGAAAGTGTGTTGTAATCGCAAAGTCCAGTCAATTAAGATATTTCCAATCATAACTACAACAGTCTTTGGCTCTTTAAATATGTCTGCAAAAAGACATATTGAACCGTCGTATTGAACCGAATCGATAAGCTGAATGTCCAATGCTGTGTCATCTAATGTTTTTTTTTGTGCTCAGTGAATGTTTTTCGACAAAAAGATGTCACATTGGTGTGAATGTGGCTTTTTTAATTTTTACATATTAAAAGCATACGAATAAACATATTACAGTTTTATCATAAACCAGTTAATGTCTACCTGTATGATACCATGTCTGTATCTACAGAATTGGTCCTTTCAAAACAAAAAATGTGCCCCTCCCATTAAATGTCTCATGGCGCGTGTTCTATGAACACCGTTATTTTCCAAAAGCCCAGTTGCTTTAATGGGGAAAAAAATTATTTGAATTGGATTTTTTTTTCTGTTGTTCTTGTCTTTTTTTTCTTCCACCATGCTAAAATCGTTTAATTCCCACCTCATACACACTCTTTTTTTTCCATATTGTTAGAAACGTGAGTCGTAGGTCAGTAAAACGAAAAATGAGAGAAGCGTGAAGATCTGGAGACGCCTTTAAAAGTTGAACTTCTTCCGTTTTATTAGAATGCAGTTATATATATATATATATATATATATATATATATATATATATATATATATATATATACATATATACATGAGACATTGCAAGAGACGCGTGTGTGCGAAAAACAATGGAAAAGTGGCCCAGTAGAATGGAAAAGCACGGCCCCCTTTCTTTTTCAGTCACTTTTCCCCAACCACTTTCGTCCTCCCTTAAACTGAGATGAGATGTGTCAGCTGGTGGTCATATTCAAAAGGCTTCTACTGTACAATGGTGTTTCTATGTGCATTTGTTCAGGCTTTGGGTTTGAGAAGACCCCCTGTGCCGAGAGTGGTATTGTTAAGGAGACGGCCAGTGGTGTTCCAGCACTTGGGCTTGACTAAAGGTGGCGTGTGAAGGGGACTGAGCCATTCCCAGCATCTGGCCCTCACTGTAAGGCAACATCTCAAGACCTCAGAGCAGCAGTTTGCCCCACATAACAATCGTGGAAGACTTGAGCAGGGATGACATTTTTATTTGTCACTGACCTAAAGTCCTAAACACTTTCCCACCAGGGGCAGAGGGCGAGAGGAAACAATTGAAAAAGTGGAACAGCTTCTTTGGCAGTGGATGTAGCCTGGGACCCCCCTCTGTCGTTGTATTGTCTGGTAGAAAATTTGAAAACAAAAAAAGACAGTATGACCAGACCTTGACAGAAGGATCTATGGTGTTGCACTTGTCTCATTAATGAGGGCTGTTATATTGTGTTCTCTGAAGTTTTGCTACTCTAGACTTCTTAGACGTTTTCATAATTAGAGCAATAGTCATCTTTAATTAGTGATAGCTTATGGATGAAAGAAGCCTTTTGTGATAGACCCCCAGCCTACATTTAACCATATTATATACAAACAAATGTTTCAACATGTACTACATAATCAATATAGTATATTACACACAGTTACTTGCATAATAAACACATTCAAAAACGTACCTGCGACAAATTGGTAACTAAACGTATTGCAGTCTGAAAACGTGTATTTTAATTCATTTATTTAATCACACTCCTATTTGTAAATAAAAAATTATTTTATTAGATTTTTTTTTATTTGACCATTTTAATATCAACTAAAATCATATTTAAAATTTTTAGTAATAGTACTATTAAAGTTAGTCTTTGTCACATTGTGAAGTGAGCAGATTGTACAGTAGAGGCTTCAGTAATCAATCAACTGAATGCATTACTGCAATCAACTGAATTACTGGCGGTGCCATATGGGCAAGGGGCCCATGGTGACAAAGCACATTTTTATCAAAGAACAAACAAACAACCTTAACATAAAAAGATCAAATTTGCGAACCGTAACCATCTACATTGATATCTTGTTGTTTGAAGAATAAAACATTTGCGTCGCACTTTTTGCTTTCAAAACCCACCATTCGAGCCCTGTTCGAAGATAAATGTGCAACAGCAGGATATTGTCAGTATATTCTGGTAAAAGCGTCTTACCTTGCCTTTTCCTCAGAAGCAACAGTCCCAAGACGCCAGGGCCTTCTAGTGCAAACACACACACACGTGTACTATACGTCTTTCAGCTCTCGGCGTGTGAGCATGTGCTGCTAGCCTGTGAAATCCCACCCTATCTCTCTGACTGTAGAGCAGCACACGGCTCTCCTTCTTCCAATGGCCCCCCTTCATTGATCTATCTTCAGCTTGCCTGATAGGCTGCTCCACCCTGCAGGTCAATTCTTCCTGTTTAACCATTGCTTGGTTTTCTTAAAAGAGTATAGTCATAAGTTTTTTTTTTTCTTCAGATAGAGAGCCTGATGTAGAGATGTGAAAAAGGCACTTCCCTTTTCCTCGTTCCCCTTGTTCTGTCCGGCAGGACAGGAGGAATGTAGTATGTGCGTGTTAAAGAGCACTGAGTGTATGTGGCCTGGTTGAAGGGGTGACACTGTTCAGTAGGGCTGTTTACAGAAATGTATTATAATGCTTCCTAACGCATGTTTTGACAGCATGGTTTTTGAAAACAGAGAGCGCGATGTTTAAATCAGTATTTTACAAAGTAGATTGCTTAATTTATTTTTTTTGAAAGTTTGTTTTTAGTTAATTTTTGTATGTAGACTGCAATTCATCAACGTGTTTTAAACACTACAAGATGATCAGAGGATCCTTGAGCATTTGCTAGTTATGTGAGTTAATAGTCGTTTTGTAGACTTTTTGTGTTGTAAATTTTGTCAACCTGGTTTCAATCCTATAAGATCAGGAGCATACTTGTGCCTCTGCTTACCAAAATGCAAATAAACAAAGTAGGAAACTTTACAACCATAAAATGAATCCGACACAGTCGATTTGCCTGCGTACGAACTATATTTCACGACAATACAATAAAAAAATGTGAAAACATGTTTTATGGTAAGTGTATATTTACTACTCTAAAATGCTGTCATTAAAATTTGCCTTACTATTTTGACAAAAAAAATTGCGCAAAATTGCAGTTTGTGATCGTACTGCATGATCATGCCTTTCGGTTTTCATACATAGAGAAGATGATCGAGAACTTCAAAAACACTTCGCAAAATTGAGTCGTAAATCTTTGTTCACGAGAGAACAAATATCAGGATTAGTGTCAGTAGGTGTAGACTGGATGCCCAGAAGATGATAAGGACTGTAGTAAAATGGCTGACTCAGTGAAGATGGAGGCTCTTCTATTCGTACGCAGTGGCCCAGACGGTGGCCTTCCCACACTAACGTTTTTCATACTTGGTTTAAACATTTAGTTGGTCACTATCGCAAGGTGTGTTGCACAAACACCTGCTGTTTTTCTCTCAGGACATGTGACGTAAAGTCGAAACCTACACCTAACTGCAGTCCAACACTGTCTAAAGACTTTCTAAGGCGGTGCCATTTTTGAATACGAAATTTTAACAGTGATATTAGATTTTGTGAAAGGATTATCAGTTTAAGAATGAGGTTTAAGAACATGTGCAGGTGCAGAAGCACAGAGTGAATAATTTCCAGAAGGTTCACAAATCTGTCGGGTGGGTGTTGCCCTGCGCTGCCTCCAACAATTGGCTCGCTGCACCTAAGACGACACGAACATCTTTGAATGGCTTTAAAACCCAAAAAACAATTTGGTAAAAAGCCTACACAGAACATTTGTCGTAAAACAAATGGCATAAGCCTGAAAATAAAACAAGATATTTCAAGGAATATTTGTAACACCTTTAGGTCTGCACATGGTGGTATGAGAGGCTTGTTTAGAGGGAAAGAGGCTTGCTCAGAATATGAGGAAGAGGATGGTGTGAGGGGCGTATTGATTAGGTGTCGTTGGAGTCACGCTATGAGTGACCTTGGCCCTATCAGGGTTAAACTTATTACTCTTTGACTTCTTATGAGCCCTGACCTTTGGTGTGAAAGCAAATAACGCTGAAAGATGACCATCGGTCAGGCCTCAATGGCCTTTTATTTGCCAAATACACACACACACACAAATACAGCAGGGGGCCAAAAAGGGCTTACGTCCAGAGAGGCACACTCCACAAATAATGCCATTAACCAATCAATACAAGAGACAGAAGAGGGGTGGACACACTGGTTTTAGAAATGTGCAGCCTGGAAATGCGTTCTCCATTTGAGAGGCCATGCATAAGTGTGCCATGCTGCTCTAAACAGATATCTGGCTATTAAAATCTGAACTTTGTTTGGTAGAGGTAGTAAAAAAACGCTCAATAAATGCAGAAAATACACCTACATAATGCTCTTTCACTTATTTCATGCACGTTTCTACAGCTTTTTTTTCTTGAATACATAACAGACAGAAAAAATTAAACGATGAAGAAGTGTGTTACCATCAAGTGTGATGAGAGGGAATATTTTGCACCACAGCACATGCTATTCACAGGGGGATCAAAACATAAATGATTGTTTACTACTTTCCAACCCAGAGAGCAATGCGGTGCATAAATTATGCAAGGCAGAACTTAACCGATGGGAGCAACATAATGAATTTAGGATAATTAGTTGCACTGAAAGTTGCAATTTTCGCAATTAAATATTTCGTTATTTCCAACATTTACAGGTCCTGTTTCATTAGTCAGGACGAAACAGAGTACGATGACAGCATCAGATTCACCAAAAAGTTATTTTGAACAATCTACGATAGCAACAAGCCAAAGAGAATGTACGTGAGAGAGAGGCAAAGGAAGGGAGAAAGAAAATCTGAAAGAGAGGGAGAGAGACCTCGTGGATGCATTGCAGTGGTCAGCCAGGGTGGAGGAGAGAGGCGTGACGCCCAGGAGATGGAGGAATAGTACTCCATGCCTAGAGTGTTAGGGAAAGAGAAGGCAAAAGAGGAGAGGAGAAGAGAGGACCACTAGCTTTAGCCCTGCTACTGTTTTTGCCCTGCTGCCACTGGCTGAGAGAGAAGGGAGCGTTTGATTGGAGGGTGTGGGCTGAGGCGCCTCCTTCTCGTCCTCCTCCTCTCTGCAGTCTGCGTTCCCGCCTGTCAGGGTGAGTTAGCTGAGGGAAAGAGAGATGCAGCTCCCCACTCTACTCTTCTTTCACCCCCTCCATCATGAACGGATGGCAGGTGGGACAAGAGCTGCTGGAATGACCACAGCCACAAATCTCATCCTCGACGCCCTTCTTCTCTCTCTTCTTTCCCTTCCCAGACTCTTTTAACTTGTTGAGAAAGTAATAAATAATAACTGTAATAATATGATACGGTGAGGATTTGAGACAGAAATATGGATGCGAAACCAAAAAAAGAACGACTGTGGGAGAGGCAACAAGAATTTCAGGGAGTTGGTGGGTCAGTGTCAGCAGGTTGTCAGGCAATAACAAAGCGAACTGAGGAACACGTTACAGTTCACAAGAAAGAAAAAGGGAAAAACAAAGGGAAGAGGAAGGAGAGAGCGGGGGCCCGACTCTTTCCCAACTCATTCTCTGTATTTTTTTATTCTTGATTCATTCTTCTCTCTCTCTCTCTCTCCACATTGGCCAACTGATCTTCGCGTCTTCTCTTGCCGCATTCGTCATCCGTATATGCCACTGGACACGCTAAGTATTGATTTTTTTTCCCTGTCCACCTTCTATTTGGCTCCTTGCTCTGTTGCCTACAATGTAAGGACCAAAGCATTAAAAAAGCCTGAAACTGAAGGAAAAGGGGGCAAGAATGTAGCCAAAAAAGTTACAGTTCAAGAATCATCCACTATTCTTACTATTGAGCCATATGTGTCCTCAAAGTCGAAGGTGGTTATGGCCTCGGAGTGGGGCATCTGTTCGAAAACCAGTGGCAGGCCGTATCTCTGAATCTCTGCTAAAATCTCAAGGGGAAGCAGAATGCAACATAAGCAAAGATTCACCTACTTGGCACAGAGATGTGTATCACAGATTTATTCAAGAAAGAAACTAGAGGGTGAAACAGGATTGTGAGTTAGCGGTCTATCAGATTAAATTTGGCGTGTGCCATCCGCTCCAAGGGTCATTATGGGTTTGACGGCCAAAAAGGACTTCTTTGACCGCAACTAATGCTATGGAGATGCAAGGCATTTTCTGAGGCGACCTCTGGCCCGTGTCACCATAACCCTTTTCCAATTCGCTTTCAGTGTCCGTAGTGTCCAGTGACCTTTAACCCACACGTGTCCCCACCCCCAGGCCCCAGGGGTATTGCCCTGCAGAAGGGTCGCGTGTGCCAAAAGCCCCAAGAGACTTGAACTCTGTTGTCATGGAGATGACCTCAGGGAAACAGAAGCCCCTTAGCAGTTACATAACACTCATGACCAAGCAGAATTTTGCTTGTATTTGCCTTTTTTTTTTCAAGTGTTTGGTTGCAAAAAGGGCTTTGTTGGAACAAACCCTGGCAAAGAAATGACACTGGGCGACTATTAAAGCACTAGCAAGTATATTTTTTTTAACTTCTGACTTTGATGAAGGTTTTTCCAGCTCAATGCTCTTCGACCAAGCAGAAATTTTACCTGCTGCACTGGGTATTTACATTGGGTACAATGTACATTGGCTGCACCCTCATTGGGAATTTAGTTGCAACAAAGAACTACGAAGAAACCCAGCAAAGGAATCAAACCAACAAAGCTTGAATTGATGCACTGGCAAGTAGAAGTTGGTAACTTATCAATTTGTGCAACCATATGCTCAACACTTATGCAAACAAGTCAGCACTAAGTTACTGAAAACATTCGCTTCTGCAACAAACTGCAACAGGCCTTTAGAATATTCTTGAGATTCTCTCCGATGGTTCGGGATCAAACCCGGTCAAGTGTGTCAGGAAAGTACTATGAACTCCAGTGACGCACCACCGCTGGGATTAAAACGATTTTTGGGCGCTGACAACCCTGTTAGGGCACCTGATCGCAGCGCCATGCATGAAGCCAGAACGCCATTTACAATAGGGCCAGGACGGGAGGAAGCAGTGGGGAGGGCTGTTGTTGTCGCAGCCCCCTGAACACTGCACGCACAGGGGCACAAAAGCTGCTGAGGGTGGGGGTGGAATGGAGGTTCAGAGGGAGGGTGAACTACGCCATCTGCCATAAAGCTGGTGCATGTGGGTAGGGGTTGTAAGGGAGGGGCGCGCTGGTAGGGGTGTGTTAGCCCTAGATGTGTTCGTGCAAGAGATGGACCGGGTCTTCCCTCAAATTAGACACGACCCCTGAAGGGTAAGCCGCAGGAGACGGCCAATTCCTGCCTGCTTGCCTCTGTTTGCTTAGCAGCTTGATAATTAGAGAAATTAGGGACTGTCTGGAGATTAAACAGCAGAAGAAGCACACTCCTATTATTTTTCGCTTCCCTTCCTCTGTTCTTGTCCTTTACTGGCGTTTCCCTGTGGCAACAGACAAAACATGCGTCAGGAAACATATATGATGTCATGCATTCAAGTCATTCATTCACTTGGAAATTTTACTTGCGCACATCATGAAATATAATTTTTATTTAGAATTTATAAAAAAATCACTCCCTCCCTCACCCACACAACACACAAACACAATAGGCAGTGGTTCACGCTCTGTGGAAATTGGGGTGACACTTTTTCTTTAGAACGGATAACTCTGCTTTGCACCCTGATAAAACTGGTTTTAAAATAAATGCATTTACGTCTACAGATTTTGTAGAAATTATGAAACTAGTAGATATGCCTACTATGTTTTAAAGCATGTACGTACCACAGTAATGTAGCAAGATCCTTGGCCTTCACATACTCAAGAAATCACAACAAGCAGCCTCAAACATAGTAAATACAAATTTGCGTGGAAGATAATGGCACATTACAGTTTGATAGTAGCAGTGAGTTACTGCACATGGCATGCAAACCATGGCCACAGGTTCACTGAGTCTGCATCATATGAATAGAAGCGCTGTCCCGTTCTATTCCACTGTTTTAAATGCTCATTCGTAGCGCCATCTGGTGAAAAAAATAGTACATTACAACATATTGATCTAACCAACCACAATAACGTTTGTACTTCAATAATAATAATTGAACAGTTAAGGCTCACCTCAATGAATACACTTCAATGTAGTGGACTGTAATATAGTAATTTCCTCAGTTTTATCTACAACTAAAGAAAAGATTAGTTACATATTTGTCAATATTATGTTAGTATATTATATGCATGTAAAATACTGAAAATGATATAGTAAAACAAAACCTACCTGAAGTAGCCTCACTTTGTCTGGATTACACATTTGCTAGCTTGGTGCTTTAGAACAGTATTAAAGAGGACGCTGATACATTTTTCATTAAAAAAAAAACATTTTAATTATAAATGCATAAACACATATTTTGTTTCATTTAGTCAATTTAATTTTTTTCTAATAAATCATTTATTTTCATACTACCCAAGAAAGTTGATATATTTTGCATGTCTACAAAACTAATGTTGGGCAGTTAAATAATTGTACGCTCAAAAGGTTTTTAAGATCATGGGGAAAAAGTTCAATCAAGTAATTACTGCATTAATACATGTTGATGATCCTTTGTAAACTATATAAAAAAACGTTAAATGATTAAGTAATGATACTGACATAATATACAATATTTAAAATGACCTTAAAATGGCTTTTAGAGGTCATTTGACTCCTTTTTGGGGGGACATTCAGAGACAAGTGTCATCTGACGGTAGTCAACAACATCCCTCCACCTGCCTCTGCCCACCCCAGACCAGACCATCCGTCACAACATACACGCCCTGTCTGAAACTCATATACTAAATAAGGTCTGATGTCGTGCCCCCTGGTGACTGTGAATCTAGCAGCACTTTCTGGCTGAGTTTTATATTTTACGTTAAAGAAACAAAAGACAGGTCCAACCTAATCCTAAATCAGCAATATTTGTCTGAGATGTGTTGTCTGTGAACATTGACCAACAGGATGGGACCTGTCTTTGGGGAGTAGTTAGACATGTGTCATAACTGCTCTTGTCCAGTAGAGGACAGAATGAACACAAAAAAGAAGGGGAAAAAAAGAAGAAAATCAGCAGTATATTGAAAAGAAACAGATTCAGTATGTCCTTTATCCTAAACAACCTTTTGACAGCTTTTACTTTGAAAATTGCACTAAAATCTATGATGTCCATACAACAGAGGCAGTTTTACAGACAAATACCAGTAAATCTGAGCCAAACATCATTAATCTAGAACATCCAGAACCTGTCATAACATTGTCCCCAACCCATCAATCACGGGTGCTCCGCAAGGTCAGAAAGACAGAGAGAGGAAGAGAGATACGAAAGGACAAAAGAAACAGGAAGCAAAGAGAAATAGTAGAGACATTACATTAAGCACTAAAAGTGGAAAACATGAAATGACCCATTGAACTTGAAAGTATTATGCCATCATTTATGACATCTCTCTTTAGAATCTTTTTGGCATAAAGTGTTTTTAAAATCGAGTCAAGAACCCTATAGTATATGGTTAGATATAGAACCCCATTGAACCTTTTTTTGTGTGTGACTTTAGCTTATATCTGCATGGGTTTTACATTTTCCAAAGAAAATGTGGTGCTTCACCACTCAGAAGCTGCAACTGCTTTACTGGGTGTTCTGGGAGGTTGTAGGGCTTCAAAAATGGTTGCTAGGGGTTTTTAGGCGGTGTCTTGGTGGATTCTTATGATATATATGGCCAAGACACCTTCAAAACAAGTGATTTTTCATTTGCCAAATCAAAATCTCGATCACTTTGCTAAGAAACGTAACAGTTCTTCTCAACAAGTTGCAAACTTTGAAGTTTAATCCATGTTTTTAGCACAAATTAGCTCTTGTTCAAATCCCCAAGGTTTGGATACAACTGTATTACATAAGTACTATTTTGCTCCTTTGACTCTTACAAGACATGACTGTGTGATTGTATTTGTTATTAATCCGTTGTCTTCTTAGCTTTATGTATTGTACGCCCAAATTTCCCTCAGCATGACAAATGAGGTATCTAAGTGCTTGGAAAAGTGTCAAATTGGATCAGACAGTATTAAAGTACATTTGATTATTGCTGTTCTCCTAAGGCAGTTCCTCCCTGTAGATTTTCTCCCATGATTTCATGATTTCTGTCCCATGAGAGTTAAACCACGATTATAGCATTTCCTCAAGAGGTTTCTTGTCTTTATGGTAATGGTTTGCACCATACTGTAACACCATTTAACTGCATTCTCAGACCATGCTTTCATGCAAACCACCACCTGGCTTTCATCTCAAGCACAGTGCTGAAAAGACATTTCACTTATAGTTAAGATAACAGTATCCACCAGAAGTATTTCCATACTTTAGTTATCTCCTCCAGTCCTGCCATTACAGACTTCCCACTGGTGTACTACCACAACAGCCCTTACCTGAGTACATCAAGGCTGCAGTTTTCAAAAGCATTGTAAGCCATACGTTAGAGACATTTTGGCAAGTGAGGCATACCCAAACTTATTAGCTCAAGATGCTTTTGAGAAACACAGCCCAGGTCAATGGACTCAGTACTATTCTTGTCAAATATCTGATATAAATGCTTATGTTAATTTATTCTCGTATAATTGCTTGGCCCTGATCAAACCTGTAGTGGCACTTGGTGTCTAGGGTACATTGACATGTAAATGACTGAATGATTATCATCTTCATGCATAAATTGTCCATTGAACATGTTATTTCAGGAAATGGAAACCATAACGTAACCATAACACATTTCCATAACTTCAACTTCTTGGTTGGTCAGGTCATTTGGTGAGTGTTTGGTGACAATTGTTTTGTCATTTCTAATCTATTAGGCTACCTATTTATTATAGAGTATTTCTTCACGTTTTTATTGCATGTTATAAGTATTTATTAGTTATGCCAAGTGTATAATTGAAGCCTAGGCTGTGCAATGAAACTTAATGAAATGTTTTGTAATGGCTGGTATTGACTCTTAAGTCTATTTACCGTGCGTTTTTTTTCCAACATTACTATAAAGGTCATATTACTATTCGAAAATAGTGTGGGGCACATTAGACAAATAAAATCCACAAACCGTTTCTTAGTTGACGCTGAACGGCTCCTGAGGAGATGATTATGATGAAGTGGGCGGGAAGCGCGCGGGTGGCGCGAGGCGGAGTTTGTCATGCACGCGCCGGGGATATTCGGAATCTCGCGCAGCGTCATCTTGGGTTGGGTTGCGTTTGTTGATCCAGCGAAAAAACTCGCTCGCCCGGATATAATGTGGACCTGCAATCAGCTTAGCGGACAGTAGATGATAGCTACAAGACGTTCGCGGAATACCGTTATGTTTTATATCGCTTAAATCGTACAGCGACAGTGAATCGGTGCGTACACAAATGGTTCGGTGTGATCAGCGGTCTGCGATTCCCTAAGTCTGAGCGATTCGTGCAAGAAACTTTACTGTATTTACCGAGTTCATCTCGGGTTCATTCTGCAACAGGTTTCTATTATAAATCAGCACTGCAATATTGTCGGACAACATCCGAGGAGACTAATCTAAAAGAATGATACGTAAAAGAAGAGGATAATACGTGCTCACTTCACATATAAAACAGCAACAATAAGAACACTTAATTGGAGACCAATTTCTACAATATAAGGATACAATATCTGGAGGTCATTTTCAATATGATGCCGGTAAGTCGAGATCAAGCTATGTAATGATTTTCATCTCCATGCATCAACATCGCTTCTTTGTCATTGAGCAACTCAATTTTATTAGGTAATGTATTTTTTTCCATCCAAGTTGCAGATTCAGATAGATGATAACAGATAAACATTCCCAGCCAGCAGCAGTGGTATAATGGTGATAAATAGGAAGCAGAGGTTGAATTGTCTTGTTTAGATTTCATATCCTGTTTGTTATCTGATAATAAGCACAGACTGACTCACAATATTGCGTATCTTTTCATGCAATTTCAGTAGCTAAGTGTTGAAACAATTAAAAAAACTGATCAACAAATATAAGGAAGGGTTAATTGGAAAAATGTTTGCATGTAGACATTTTCTTCTAGAATAGCATCTCTATATGCAAATATGACTATTATATAAACAAATAATAATCAAGATCATTCAGAAAAGGTATGATTTTAAGATGTGTGGCACAATTTAATTTACCTGACAGACCCTTAAGGTTAAAAATGTATTTGTTAATGCTAAATGTAGTGTTTATATGTTTTGAGATTATAATATATAGCATGCTAAAACAACTGCCATCTCTTTGCTGTCACTACTGTAATGGGTGAGTCACTAATGGTGTGTGTTGGTGAGTCACACATTCATACACCAACCATCCTCAGTAAAAACATATGTCCACAACGATCACAAGGGCTATTTGTCATTTTGATCTTTCCATTACAGTACATTTCTAATGAAGATGCAGTTCTGGGTAAAAGATTGCTCTATGGGTTCATTTTCAAGAAAGTCCTTAATCTCCACTGGCTTTGTCACCGGATGTTTGACTTCAATCTGGATGAACCGTCAGGATCCATGGATTTATACCGTCAATGTGAATTATAATCCCTGTGCGTAATGTAATGGGACAATATGAGATTTCATTTCATGGATTTTCAAATGCAAATAATGAAATTAATGACCTGCGGACACAACCTCTTTAGGCGTTTAGTTTTTTTTAATTGTTTCAATGGAAATCCACTATTCTGAGACATAGGTTTTAAGCTTTTACTGGTCAGTAGCATTGTTGTGTGTTTGAGGTGGATACAACAGCATGGTATATTTATAGCTTGTAAAGATCATTTCAGTTTGAGTCATGGTCAGTTTTAGATCCTAGATAATCTAAACTTAAGTAAAGCAGCTATTTTGAAGTCGTACACTGTGTTTGAGATAACCGCAGTGTATTTGAGCTTGTTACAAAGCATATTCTTTCAGCAGTCTGAATTATCTGAATTGTGACTGTGTTCTTTGTTCACCCCATAAATCTTTCCGTACCTCAGACGCTGAGTTCATTGTTTTTGCTGTGAATTACTAGCTGCCTTAAGTCTCAAAGGAACAACAATTGTGATTAAAAAAAAGTAGAAGTGGGATATTCCTCTTAGTGTGACATTTTACTGAAGTAACCTGCATTGTCCTCCTCAGTGCGTTTTGAACTAAAACTGCATTGAGAATATCAAGGCATTGTTTATACTTCCCCTAGAGGAAGTTGATTTGGGTTGCATAGCTTCCCTCTGTTGAAAGGCATTGAAGGGTCCTTGTGTGGTCATGCATTTTGTGTCGATTAGAAAAGTACCCGGAGCAGCTATTTTCAAGACTCTAAATTGATTTGACAGGTGAATATGTTTGAGGCCGGGAGCACTTGTGGAATAAGATTAGCTTGTAGTAATTTAATTCCGTATCCCACTTCAGTTCAAAGGCTGTGCATTAGAAGTTATAAATATTGCTGATTGTTGTCGGGCCCTTTCAGCCACCTGAGGCCTCGGTGGGAAACAATGACCAGAATTGCGACGGCCGGTTGCCACGGCAACTGTTGCCAAGATCACATTCCACACAACAACATTGCTGCTATGCAGTGAAGTGTGTTTGGAAAACTCGGCTCCCAAGGACCAACCGGTAATCAGGCACTCGAAATGTTTTAACTTTGACCTTTAAGATGTTTGTAGCTACAATATATAGAGTCTGTAATGCTGAACAGAGCACGTATAAAGTCAGCTCACCTGTCCTTTAGACTAGCAGAGGTTAAATTAAACCAGGTCCTTGAGCGAGTTGACTATATTTTTGAAGCTTCAGCAATTTTATTAAATCACCTTTATTCTCCTGGTGTCCAAAGGGTTTTGGAGGGTTATTGTTTGTGCGTGAACTCAAGACTAATCCTCATATTAGTCGTGCTTTGTGTCAATCCACTGCAGGGGCCATATGGCTGATTCTAGGCCTGTTTTCTCACACACACTGCAGGCTGACAGCCTGCTGAATCTGCGGGTTCTGTCCTGTGACTTACAGAAGCACAGAGAGCTACTTCCTAACAAAGCACGAGAGCCTAAATTAAAGGCACATTATCGTGTAAACCGTGTTCGAATCAGAATATTGATGGTCGTTCTTATAGTGATCGGACTGAATAATTGATGCTGTCTGCGTTCGTTGGATTACCTCTTTGTGTTGGCGTATTGTCTTTTCTTCAACTTTGTGGCTGACCGCTTTTCACTCATCCTGTTGAAAGTGATTACTGCCCACCTTTGCACAAGCTCCAATAGTCAAGGCAATGAACGTTTACGGTTAATGAAAACCATGCAATACGGGCTGGGAATGTACATTGCATGTTGTGGAACAGACAATCTCATTTATCCAGTTGAACGCTGCATCTACTGTTTTCAGCATTTGACAACTGGAAAAATAACGAAGAATGGTTCTTATTATGGATATATGTTGTAAATGCCATTTAATTCATGAGGCTTTGTGGGTTGGTTAGTTTTAAGATACTTTAGGGTTAATGAGTACAGGCGTTAACCCGAATGTCATTGCGTCAGAACTACGCACTCAATTGCAAATGCACTGTTGACAAAGATATGGTTCTGTCATCAAAACCTTTTGTTTAATGTTTATTCTTTTGCTGCACAAAATGCAATGTTACCCAGGGCTACGCCTTTGACTTTGAATTGCAAGAGAATGACGTCCTTTTTCTTGTCCACTTAAAATGGCCCAATGAACTGGCCTACATACTGTTTGCCTTTTGAAATGTGTTGGGAGCACATTTCAGGAGATGCATAAATAAAATCAGGTCAGTTAGAGAAGTTATTTCAGTGTTAACTGGAGATAAGAAAGTACAGTATAGAGTGAAAAGTCTGCTGAGAAAACTGACATTGTTGGGTAATTAGCTTAACTAGCTCAACCAACATCCGGCTAAACCTGGCTTTGACCATATACCAACATTAACCAGCGTAAAAATCCCTAGTGAAACCCTATTGAGTTGTTTTGGACACCATTCACTGTCATTGTATGGACAGAAAGCTGAAACGCTCTTTTGCAAACGATCTTGTATTGAAAAAAGTGAATAAATTCGGGAAATCTCATTTTGCGTTTAACTTTCTAGTTAGACCTTTAAATTAAATTAAGTTTATTACTTAAATGAATCTGTATGGAAAGTCTCCATGACATTTGGTGAATATTCAGCGAGAGTTTAATGCTTGTCAGCTGATGGTAAATGCCAGTATATTTGACTATTCAAATCTATTACATCACCTGTGGTTACCTGTGGCAACATAAACAGTGTCTTGTTGCAAAAAAGTGTTATAATACTGTCCTAAATCTCTGTCCAATGCCCTAGGACAGCACCATGTCATTTAAGATTTCTCAGAAATATTACTCTCAGGGATCAAGTTCGGGATCATCGCCTAAGGGCTGGCCTTTGGAACAAGGGCTTTTCTATAGCAGCAAATGATCTCTCTAGAATTTAATGCCCAGTGGAAGCAAACGCTGATTTTCATCAAAAGCACTTTTCATCATACAGCCAGACATTTAGACAGATGTCCTACTTGGACAGGAGGACGCAAAGAATGATCAGCTGCATCTCCATTACCCTTCAAATTGAAATCACGATTTGAAAATACGCCCAAAGGAAACACCGTCAATTTCGCGAAAACTTTTTTGCGATCTGTGGGAGTTTTTGCGTTAACATGAGGTGGTTTTTCAGGCAATTCGAAAGAGGAATATTTCGCAAAACTGCAATGGGAACAGTTTTTCGCATTTACAGGTCACCTGGCGTATGTTCTTCATAGATGACACGATATGTTTGGATAGAAGTCAACACAGAGTTCTTTATTAAACTCAGGACAAAAGAACTACGGGAATACTGGATTCTAAACGACAAAGAAATGCCACAATTTATCAAGAATTTGTCTTAAAAAATTTGGAAAATAGCCACCCAATAGCTATTGGGTATGTCTTGGAAATGGATGTGTTTAATTGATTCTAACATAATTTAAAATTTTTTAGCAATGGCTTCCAAGACTAAATTTACACCACCATTCGATAAAGAATTTCCATCAGAAAGGAAAATTAAATATTAGAGGTCTGCAGTTCGCAAGTCCGTATGCAATATGCTCCTTCCATAATTCAATTAGGGTCTTTTAAGAGCTCGTCTTATAAACCATAACCCAGAGACAAATTAGGTTAGTGTTTAGCGTGATTTAGACGTATGCAATTTACAACATAAGTGCATTAGAGGAAGATATACATTAAAGATTTAATGAGATTCCATTCCCAGCAAACGTTCATCTAATAAAAGCTTTCATTGGTCATCCCAAGAGAAAATACAGAATGGTCTGACAGAAATATGCTCATTCATCTAATTTAACAGTGGGACTACGGTCTACACTCTTAAAAATAAGGGGTTACAAGAGGAGGTTTTTGATCCCATACTCTTAAAAATGATTATTTAATTTTTTTTATTGGCATTGAAAGTTTCATGAAGAATGTAGGGCCATTTCACACCTTCTTTTTTTGCTGCGGATTTTCAGTTTGATCCGAATCAAAATTACAGGTGTGAAACCTTCCCGGAACCACGGTCTGGACCAGACAGAAGCAATTTGGTCAGACGAAAAGAGGTTGTCTCGGTCCGGATTCAAACTAAACAAAGGTTTGGTTCGTTTCTAGTGTGAAAGCATTTTCAGTACGGACTTTCAGACTATTTACAGGTATTTCCGGTGGTTCTCGTAGGATTGCTTGCAGACTTTCTCTTCCTTTCCTGCTGGCGACGATAAAATGTTCGCACAGAACTAGCCTCAAGTTTGAACTAGCCTCAAGTTAGTTAGTGCTGCAGGTAGTAATCCCATAATAATAACAATATGGTGTTAGTGGCAACGATATGCGTCTGTTCATTCATTTCAAGTTGTTTTGTTTTTAATTCTTGTCAAAATTGCCTGCCGAATTGACAACACGCTGACGTACGTCCGTTTACAAGCCAATCAATGTCAAGATGCAGCCCACATAGATAATGACGACAGGGCGCAAGTATGTCACGTAAAGTTCTTTAGTGTGCTCACATAATATCAATGTGAAACCAAACCAAAAACTTACTGAATGTATAAAATGTATCAAAACATGAACTTTGGTTTAAGACCTTGGTGCGGACTTTCAGGTGTGAAAACGCCTTTTAACTTCTGTGGAATCTGTACATTGGATGCCAATGAAGAACCTTTATTAAGAGAGTAGCAACCGTTTCTTAACCTTTATCTGTAATTTAGTTGCCAAATTCCATATTTGCTTGATATAGACTAATCTTTATGCCAGCACTAAGATTATCTTTTTTCACTGGATCCTATTCGATGACTTTTTGAAGCCATTATTGTCGTTTGTGGCCATTTCTGTGGAGTTCCACAGCCTTTAACAGGCCTCATTTTTACTGGTTCTTTTGGATGAACTGGACAGTTTTTAAAAGACTACTGGATTACAAGCCTAACCACAGATATTCCTGACTGAATCTTGTCAAACATTTATTTATACATGCTTGCAGCATGACAGCAGGCGCGGATACAAGTGCTTTAGCAGTCGTGTGCGCATCCAAAGCCAGATTAGACTTGATGTGTGGGAGTGTGTGTGCATTGAAGGAGAGAAAGCCTCTTAAACCCTATTCACACACAGCTGTGTGTGACGGCAGATGAATGTCACGACGCCGATGTTACACAGATCAGGAATACTGATAACTGTTATACTGATATGCTGATAACAAGTCTGGCTATTTTAAAAACTTTTTAGTGCCAGCTGTTTGCGCTGGTCTGCGACTCGCAATCGAGAATTGCGTTCAGGAAATTACTAGTGGGGGATTTGCAGTGCTGTTTTTATTAGCTTTACTAAAACTACTTTCTGTTAAGTGCAATAAAGCTGAAATCAAATATAAATACGAAAAACTTAAATGAAAAATTTTCAAATAATATCAGCATTCATTTAAATTTTTGATTTATTTTATTTTGTCATTTGTATTATTTTTACAGTTTTTTAAAATATTTTTTTTACATATTTTAGTTTAGCTTTAATTCATTTGTATTTCAGTTTGTTAAAGTAATTTTAGTACTTCAATTTAAAGGGGTGGTAAAATGCCATTTTCACAAGATGTAGAATAAATCTCTGATGTCCCCAGAGGTTGTTTAGTTTTAGCACAAAATACCCCATGGATATTTAAAAAAAAGGCTTAGTTCGAATCCTTGATTCTGATTGGTCAAGAGCTGTGCTTTATTCACGATAAAACCCGGTTACGTCCGCTTCACCCAACGGTCCTATTGATCGCTGCGCAACACTGTGGTTCTATGTTGTTTTTATTTGAGCTTTCATGCATTTTACACATTGGAACGTTGTTGCTGTTCACGCTCAGGGACTATTTTTTTCCAGCAGAAGGTAGGCTTTTAGTGATTTTACTTCAAGAAAGTTTGCACTAATATTGTTTTTTACTTTAATATTGTGTGGCAACCATTTTATAAAAGCAATAAGATACTCGAGGCAAGTGCTGTATCGTGAATAAGTAACGGCTGAAGGGGTTACTCTGCTTCGTGTCGTGCCTAACAACGCCCTTCAGCCGTTACTTATTCACGATACAGCACAGCCTCTCGTACCTTATTGCTTACTTATAAAACGGTTAGTTCGAATCCTTGATTCTGATTGGTCAAAAGCTGTGCTTTATTCACGATAAAACATGGCTACGACCGCTTCACCCAACGGTTCTATTGATCGCTGCGCAACACTGCGGTTCTATATTGTTTTTATTTGAGCTTTCATGCATTTTTCACATTGGAACGTTGTTGCTGTTCACACTCGGGGACTATTTTTTCCAGCAGAAGGTAGGCTTTTAGTGATTTTACTTCAAGAAAGTTGTACTAACATTGTTTTTTACTTAAATATTGTGTGGCAACCGTTTTATAAAAGCAATAAGATACTTCGAGGCAAGTGCTGTATCGTGAATAAGTAACGGCTGAGGGGTTGCAGGCACTCCGCTTCGCGTCGTGCCTAACAACGCCCTTGAGCCGTTACTTATTCACGATACAGCACAGCCTCTCGTACCTTATTGCTTACATATAGAATGTTAAAGTGTCACTTTTTGAGGGTTTGCAAAAATGCACCGTTTTGTGCCTGGCCCTTTAAATGCAAATGAGCTGCTGCAGAGGGTGGGGTTTCAAGAGATTGTGTTTTAGCAGCTGCGATTTCGTCACGCAGACACACTAAAATTACAGAAACTGTTCTACCTTTAATGTTAAAACTGAGTCAGTCAAAGATGGAGAGACTCAAGAAGAAGTGACAACATCAGGGTTCTCAAGTCTCACGCATTGGCCGTGAGACACACGCAATTCAACCAATTCACACGCTCACACGCCACACCGTGTATTTCTCACGCTGAAAAGGCACCGCCAACCAAGTTGTCCTGCAAGCTTTATATATAAAACGTTGTATACGAGGCGTAGGCACACAAAGTGAAGTTTCCTGCCACCAGCACGTATCTCTCGGACAGAGTTAATTGGGCAACATAGACACACGAACACATGGAAGTTGATGGAACATTCTCGTCCACCGTATGTTCGTTACTAGGTAACCAACCACATCGCGCGAACACACGTTGTGATTGAGAAGGGAAGAAAGCTCGTCTAACGTTTTTAGGCTAGAACATTTAATATATAGCCCATTCGTATACGTTATTATTGATGGAGTCAAAAACTCTACAACTACTTTGCAACCAGGTCAGAAGCTTTGGCTCAGTTTGGCTTGCTAGGTTTTCATCTAAAAATGATATTTATTAAACCTTTATTTCAATTAACAAGAACAATCTTTAATAGTTCTATTTTTAGGGTATGTTTACTCGTAGGGATGGGACGATAACCGGTTTCACGATAAACCATGATAAAATTACTGACGGTTAGTATTATTGTTTAAAATGTAATTATCATTAAAACCGTGTTTGATTAAATCTGCTGAGTCATCTTGTGTGATCATCACCCGAACACAAGGCAAGTTAACTTTGACCTCAATACCAAAACTACGTCTGGGAAACAATTGGGCACGAAATGTTGTTTTGAGTTGAAACATTTTATGTCACTCACTTGAAATAGACGTGAAGCTTCTGCGAAGAAAAGTTCGAAGTTGATTTGAGCCAAAGACGAACGGACAACTTCAAACAAGACTATTATTAAGAGTGATATTTTATGGGATAGTAAAGTATAGATACATCACGTAGCTATTAAACCGATTTTATTTTTACCACATAATTACGGGTACATATTGAATTGATAATGAGATTAGCTAATGTTTTAAATCTAACCTGTTTATGAATTAATTTTGTAAAACAACCGTCCAGACAAGATATTTCACACCAATATTATCAAACTCTGTAAACAATAAATCAACTCTGATTTCATTTTTGCAATACAATGAAAAACCGAAGACGCAAGACGGCAAGTTATATTTGAATGAAACAAGAGCGCGCGTCCGTTGTGATAGATCGGTAGAATAGAATCTTGCTTAAAAAACTGCATAGAGAGGCTTGTTTTATTTGTTGTTTGTTGATTTTCAATTATAAAACTTGTTGAAATGTTTTCAGTGTTGGCATCAGTTCTTTTTGAGCACTTTCATAAATTTTTAACAAAACCGTGATAATATTGATAATCACGATTATTTTGGACACTATAATCGTGATATGAAATTTTAATACCGTCCCATCCCTATTTACACGACACGATGTATTAGAAACTAAAAAGTTTTTCCTTTGTGTTTTTTTTGGGTGTACAGACAACAACGTTGTCAAAACTATCCCTGTTCACACAGATCTGTGAAAACGACTAAAAATGCTGTGTCATTCATGCCAGGCCATTAGTTGGCGACACTACACTATGCACATATAGACTTGAACGTGATACGCATGACATCACCGTTTTCACAAATTTTCGTTTTTGTAGTTTACACAGAGACAGTAACGGTAACGTTTCGTTAACGCTGAACGCAAAAACTTGCACTATGAAACCCGTTCTGGTCAAATTTGGGTTGTGAATTTCAGGTGGGGTTTTTAATCCGTGTATTTCACCTTGCAAAATTCACGTCTCAATATTATAAAATGTTTAAATGAATAAAGAAAAAAACAATATATAAATTAAAAGTATAATTAAAAATAAATAATTTATAATTATTTTATTAAGGAAATAAGAGACATGTAAAGTGTTATAAATTACATAAAACGAGCACAATGTAAGAAATCGGTTGCCGTAAAAAGGTTGTGGCCATTAAACAACACTCGGCTGCAGAATGCTGCAATTGACCAATCAGAATCAAGTATCCCAGAGAAGTGTGTAATAAAATATGTGCGTTCAGGAATTCTCATGCAGGACTGTTTCCTGTTAAGGTTGAAGAAACGCTTCTACCCATCTGGTGTGACAGTAGTACCTCAGCTTCGCTTGCCAAATCAGTGTAGACACACACACATAGTAACAGAGAACTGCTGAGTGTTTTTGCAGTGATAATAACTCTGCTGCCGATAGTCTGAAAATAAACACACGCTAGCAGAATTGTCCTTCAAAAATATGCTTAATCTTTATTGGTAAAGATATTGAGTTTATGTCTAAGTTATTCATTCGGTATTTTACGTTTATTTAATAATAAATCACATTCATTTTGGCATGAATTTATATTAAGATATAGTATTTTTTTATTAATGCTGTTACCCACATTGGCTATCGTTGTCTTTTTTCCTCCTTCGGAATTACAAATCAATCACCTCCTTGCTTTCTGACTAATTATGACCCCACGCTTGTGTTTTATTTCTGGATAAGAACCCTCTTGATGTGACAGCCATCTGTGCCGGCTGCAATTAAAGTGCCAAGACAGAAATACAGCATTTCTTTTGCTGTCAACCATCTATCTTGGCATTTTCTGCCGTGAGCATGTTTGCAATATGACGCCAAGGGTTTCTCAAGCAATGGAGTCCCCTGCACGTCGGAAGATGAAGCTAAAGGGCTACCCTTTAAAATTGACGCTGAGGGTTCCTGGCCAAGCGTCCATATGTAACGACTTGTGAGAATGTGTTGCATAGTCACATTTCTATAATAGGTCTGGATGGTTGAGAGCATTTATAATAATATGTTCATGTACACTACCGGTCAAAAGTTTAAGATTGGATAAGAAGTTTTTAAAAGAAGTCTCTTCTGCTCACCAAGGCTGCAATTTTTTGATAAAAAATACACAAAAAATTCAGTAATATTGTGAAATATTATGACAATTTAAAATGACTTTTTTATGTTAATATATATTCAAATGTAATTTATTCCTCTGAAAAAAGCTGAATTTTCAGCATCATTACTCCAGTCTTCAGTGTCACATGATCCTTCACAAATCACTCTAATATGATGATTTTATGCTCCAAAAACATGTATGATTATTATCCATGTTGAAAACAGTTTTTTACATTTTTATTTCAGGATTCTTTGATGAATAGAAAGTTCAAAGAACAGCATTTATTTAATTAGAATAATTTAAATCTTTTCTAACATTATAAATGTCTTTACTGTAACTTTTGATCAATGTAACTCATCCTTGATGAATAGAAGTATTGATTTCTTATTTATTTCCGCCAAAAATAAAATACAAATTCTTACTGACCCCAAACTTTTTCAAGGGTAGTGTTTAATGTAACAAAAGCTTTCCATTTCAGATAAAAGCTGTTCTTTTGAACTTTCTATTCATCAAAGAATCCTGAAATAAAAATGTCAAAAACTGTTTTCAACATGGATAATAATCATACATGTTTTTGAGGCATAAAATCATCATATTAGAGTGATTTGTGAGGGATCATGTGACACTGAAGACTGGAGTAATGATGCTGAAAATTCAGCTTTTTTCAGAGGAATAAATTACATTTTAATATATATTAACATAAAAAAAGTCATTTTAAATTGTCATAATATTTCACAATATTACTGTGTTTTTTGTGTATTTTTTATAAAAAAATTGCAGCCTTGGTGAGCAGAAGAAACTTCTTTTAAAAACATAAAAAATCTTACCGATCTTAAACTTTTGACCAGTAGTGTATGTAAGTGAAGAACCTCTTCAAGAAACTTTATTCAGCTGTTTATGGATTTTGAGTCTGTCTTTGGATACAAAACTCATTGTTTGTTACATTCTAAGTTTTTTAGATCAGTGTTGTTATTGTTAAATAAAACTAACACTAAAATGATTTCAAGGTACATTTATTGAAATGTTGCCTTGGTACCTAACTGAAATAAAAAGAGCTGAAGTTGACATGCTAAAGTTACTAAATGTACAATAAATCAAAGATAATCTGAAAAAAATTAAAACATTATATATATATATATAAATATATATATATATATATATATATATATATATATATATATATATATATATATATATATATATATATATATATAGAAACACATAACAAAATTACTAAAACTTAAGCTGAACTAAAATATAAATATTACATAAAACACTTAAAAAAGAATTACATTTAAAATTAGAAATGTAGCCTTGGCAGATAACTGAAAAAAATAAGTTTGAGTTGAAATACTCAAATTAACTAAAAATGAAATTAAAAGAAATTAAAGGCTAAATTGACATTTTTACATAAATGAAATTACTTAAACAAAAACGAATTTAAAATTACAATGAACAATGAAAATATAAAATTAAAATCTAATTTAAAATATAAATAAATTTTTTAATAGTATGTAAATGATATTAAAAACTCTCTGGTGTGCCTCTTTTTTGCTTCTATGAAATGAATGTAGTGTATATTAGTTCGATAATGTTTTTTTTATTGAATATATTTAGTATTTTAGGGAATTTTGTGGTACTAAATGATAGTTATGCAGTATTTCTAATCCATTTATTCACATTTTGAGCATAGTTTCCAACTTACACTGTCCTAAATCTTTTTTTGAGTTTGTCTTTTGAAAGAAGACACTTGGCAGAATATTGCTGAAGCGAGTAAAAAAGTGAACTTAAAAAGTTATAGAAGTCATGAAAAAATGCACAAAAGTAATATTTTCAACTTTTAAATGAAATGTATACTTTTCAAAACATGAGAAAATCTGAACCATAAATCTAAATAGGTTGTGTTCCAAATTTGAGGTTGATATCTCAAAAAATGAGCTTTCAGTAAGATTTTGTTTTGGCGAATACATGAAATTCATTCCCAATGTGACAAATTTTGAGTCTGCCCTTTTTTCAGGACCATCTAACCCTTTGTTAGAATCATGTACATAATTTTTTTTCTTGTGTTTACACAGCAAGTACCAAAAACCATTCTGATGAAGTAAAAAACAACAACAGAGTAATTAAAAACCACTGCTTTAGTTGAGAGTACTGAAATCTGTTCAGGGATCTTTAAAACAGTACACAGATGGTTTATGAAGAACTAGACTTCACTGAATGTTCTTCTGTAGAATGTTTTTCTGTCCTCTGTTGTAACGTCCCATGTTGTGTCTTTTTTTACCGAACTCAGATGTTCCTAACGGTGTACCTCAGCAACAGTGACAAGCACTTCACGGAGCTTCCCATACGCCGGAGACGCTGTGTCGAGATGTGGTGGACATGTGTAAAGAGCCGGGGGAGGTGGACTGCTATCTGGCCGAGATGTGGAGAGGATCTGGTGTGTGCTGACTTGCATTTCTGTGTTTTTAATCTTATTGAGCAACTTCATTCCAATAATTGTTATTACATCATTATCTATCAAGTTTAGCTTGCAGTTAGAGCAGTGTGAACATTTATCAAAATATCTCCTTATGTGTTTCACGGAAGAAAGAAGGTTTAAAATGACTTAAATAAATGCCAGAATGTTAATTTTTTGGGTGAACTATTCCTCTAACAATGTCATTATGGAAATAAAAGCGATAGAAATCATCTTTCTGCGCCTGTCCATGTGACTGTGGTTTAAATGTGCAGTGATGCATCACTCTAGAATGGATGTTTGCCACTTAATTTGCATCACTTCTCACCTATTGGTCGGTTCCTCTCTCAGAGCGTGTGATTGGTGACAGCGAGCGAATGATCGAAGTGCTGCAGCGCTGGGGTCAGCAGAGGGCGGAGGTGCGATTCTTCCTGCGCCATGACCGAGCACCTGGCCACGATACAGGTGAGAAAGAGAAAAGGTCAATGCTTTCAAAAGACATCCAGAATCTTTCGGAAAAAGTCATTTTACAAAACTGGTGCTACTTTTGTTCCTCACATGCATATATGAAATGTAAACATTTCAACTATTGCTTTTTTATATAATGAGGATGTATTTTTGGCACCCGTATATTTCCTAGTGAATATGATTGTTATATAATCATGATTATTGATGACATAATAATGATTATTATACATAAAATTATTTAAAAAAATAAAAGCTATCATTTCTTCTTTGATACCTTTCTCTCTATTTATATTTTTAGATGTTTTTAAATGGCATAATGTTTTATTTATGTATTTAGTAACATTTTATGTAAGGGTCCAGTTCGCACTATTAACTAGTTGCTTATTAGCTTGCATATAATTAGCTGTTTATAAGCTGTTTATTATTACTTATAAAGCACATATGGATGCCTTATTCTGCATGATCATATTCTACATCATTAATATGCCCAATACCTAAACTTAACTATTAATAAGCAGTAATTAGGAGTTTATTGAGGCAAAAGTTGTACTTACTAGTGAGAATTGGACCCTTAACTAAAGTGTTACCATTTATTTAATTAATTAAAAGTTGTCTTACAGTTTAACCTCATTATATATATAATGGTAACAGGGTTGACAGTTATACATATAGATATATATATATATATATATATATATATATATATATATATATATATATATATATATATGTATATATATATATATATATATATATATGTATATATATATATATATATGTATATATATATGTTCATTTCATTATATATATATTTATACATACATACATATACATTTATACATATATATGTGTGTGTGTATATATACATGCATATATGGTTAATTTCATTATATATAGATAGATGGATAGATGGATAGAAGTAATTAAATGAACTATTTCATAGAATACATTAATAACTTTATTATAATGTCATAAAAACTACAATTTAAAGTCTTAGTTTTTGTTACTTTATCTTAAATTTGATTATGTTTATCAGCAGGGAAATGTCTTAAAATGTCAACCCTGTTACCATGATAAATGATAAGGGTATTTTTATTGAAATGTCAGGATTAAATTCTTCAAGAAGTATATTGTATTACATTATGTCAAATTAAAGCTGCCGTCGGCAAAATTTTTTTGATCATATTCAGTGAAATCGACACTATAAGCCGACAGAACTACATAAATAAAGTGGTTTTAGAAAAAAAACAGAGCTTCTAACTCCATCTGGAGCGTGTTATTTGTTTTGCAAAAATCCAGCGCTCCCTGTTAACTGTGTCCAATCAGCCCAGGGGTGTGAGATCTGACTGTCAATCACAGATTGGGCACACACCACCCCTCACGCACATTACAATCACATGCACACGCCTGAAGTTCGCGCAGTAAGGAAAAGTGATGACGGAACACTAACAAACCAAGTAAGCTCATTTAGAGTATAAATGACGTTAGCAATTGCAATATATTGGTAGATTAGCCAGGGCAGCATACCTCCAAATAATCCATGGTGTTGATGAATGCTGATGAGACGGTCGCGTTCACAGATAACCTGGTGCGCACGCACTTGAGCACAAACTCTGTGGGAGGGTATTCGTTGATAGTGGGGGAGGGAAATATGAGTTGTAAACATTCAAAATGTTGCCAAAGTCCACTCAATCAGCCATAGTTGCCGACCGCAGCTTTAAGACAAAGCGTTTTTTTTCCACACGGCTGGCATATTTTTCCGATTGTTTTCAATGGGAGCGTCACGTTTTTTGACGCCAGGAGCGTGACGGGGTGCTGGATGGTTTATTACTGGTCGCCGAAAGTTGAAGAATGTTCAACTTTGAGTAAAAGCAGTAGGGTGTAACGAAACCCTCATGTCACGATTCGATACATATCACGATACTGAACTCCCGATACGATATTATTGCGATACTCCAAGATACATGGTAAAAGGTTAACAAAAAATGTACTGTTGATTAAAATGGTAAATTTGATATTACATTGTGGGTTTAAATGAATAGATTTGGACTTGTTGCTTGTAACCCAAAGACAATGGTGACACCAGAATAACAATATTCATGATTCTGAAGCTGAAAACACAGAATTATTGTAGATGAATATGCTTGCACTCTTTCACTGACTAGATATATTTAAAATAATGTCGGCCAATTTTTACCGGTAACATCAGACATTTGGCATTATCAGAACCCACGAATATTCCCCATTGCATTATTATATATTATAATCAACATTATATATAGTAGTTTAATGTAGAACTGACACTAAAACTCTAAAAACAATTTTTAGTGGGAACTATCCACGATACATATTGTCACTATCCACGATACGTATTGTTGCATTTTTGTATTGCGATATACTGTAGCACGATATATTGTTACTTTTTACCCAGCCGTCCAATCACAGTGGACAAGGGCGGGACTAATGCCCACACCAGACCAACCGAACGTCAACAGATGAAAACAAGCAAAATAGCGGAATAGAAAAATTTAAAGCAAGAGCCATAGAAAATACGTTACATTATATGAACATTTTAATATGGAATCAACACAGAAACAAAATTTGTGTGAAAGTGGACACATGGCCTGTCAACCCTGTTACCATAATTCCTGTTACCTTTCTGTAAGCATGTCTTACATTAAAAAATGGTAAAATTTGTTAATTTAGCTTGAAAAAGTGCAGTACATTTTATACACGTTGACGTTATTATTAGAATTTTTAAAATCGAACTTTTGAAAACATGGCCCCAATTACCTACTGTTAGTTTCTATGTCTGATTTTAAATACTGAAGACAGTAGCGATGCGAAAGAGGTGGGGAATGTTATGATAGTGTGTATTATTTAGTGTATGGTTGGATTATTATCTGTTGGATGGTTGGATGGCCATTTGAATATTGACCGGCTCTTTTTCCATACCAAATCACGGGCATGTTCGATTACATCCTCTCCCCGGTCGGCGGGCGGTCTGCTGTCAGTGTGGACATGCTGTTGTTGCGGAATAGGCGTGAATGTCATTTCCTTTTATAGGAGTCTGTGAATAGAGGGGTTGTGAATTTGACATGGTTATGGCTGTGTTGAGGCATGAATAATTTACTGCAGAACAGCTTGTTTTGTGGGCACTGCCTAAGGGTGGGGGGCTTTGGATAGATGAGAATGGATCTTTTTCTTCTGTCCTATAAACATGCACACACAATGGACGATATGTTCTGAAACACCAGAGGAGGCATATGTGAGAAAACAAACAAACAAAAAAAACAACCTCTGAGAATCTGATTTATTCATTTAATCACTGAAACAATTAAGATAATATTGACAGCTCATACTGCTGAGTGCCAGTTGGTGAAGGAACTCCTGTGTGAAAGTAATCAACGGTGTAGTTAAAACACTGAAACTCATTTTGTTTGGCATGCGTGCTAGTTTGTGTGTGTGTGTCATCACTTTCCATCCAAATGCATCCAAGACTTAGTCACTAACACACATGCCCACACGCATTCACACACGCACACATCCAATACATATGTTCTGCACACACACATTTTCTCTCTACTTCTTATTTAAATTTTGCCACTCCCACATAATTGAACACATAAATAGCACATAATTCGTATGACAAGTGTTTTTATTTGGTATTTTTATGTAAGTTAAGTTCCCTGTTTGTCATCTATTTAGGGCCCAAGCCCTGAAAGGACGCAGAGCCCTATTGTTTTCCTTCCACGGATTATTTTTCAGGGCCCAAGCCCTGAAAGGCGCAGAGCCCTATTGTTTTCCTTCCGATTATTATTTTTTTTTTTTTTTTTTTTTTTTTTTTTCTTTTTCTAGCGACTATTCGGGCACTTTTGGGGCCCTTAACATGCTCGAAAACTCTTGAAACTTTGCACACGGGTCAGAACCCGCGGCCATCAGAGCCGGGCTGAAGCTGGTACCCGGGCGTGGCAGGGCGGCTCGTCAGCGCCCCCTGGAATGGGGTCCGAACACCTGGTCCATAACTCAAACACACTTGCATGTAATAATATGAAACTCGGTACACATGTCGATAGCAGAATTTCATCTATACCTCGTGTTCTTACTTTTACCCCAGCCCAACAGGAAGTCGGCTATTGAGGTTTTTTTGTAAAACACACGCAATGAACTTTTAAATACTCCTCCTAGAGCTCTGATCCAAATTCGACGAAACTCGGTCAGCGTGAAGTCAAGACATTGAGGATGAAAGTTTGTGTGGGGATTTTTGATATCTCGAACGGTTTGGCCGTGGCGAGGAAACGAAACTATGGCGAGAACGTGAAACAGGAAGTGTGTCATAACTTCAGCATACATTAACTGATCTGGATGAAACTTCAGCAGTGCGTTCGCTGTAAGAGGACGATCACATGGATGTGACTATTGTGAGTCAAAGTTATAGCGCCACCAACTGGCAGCAGGAAGTGTGTCACTTTCAAAATGCTTTGAAATCACCCTCTTATTTTTACCCGATTTGCTTCAAACTTCATCTGTATAATGTAAATACACGGCAGATGAAGACCTATGAATGGATTCTTGATATCTTTGAAACTGTTGCCGTGGCGACGCATCAAACTTTACCATTCTTTTAGGATGCATTCTTTTAGGGATTCGAACATTTGTCCATAAATCAAACACACGTGCATGGATTAATATGAAACTCGGTACACTCATAGATCACATCAGGCCAAACAACTTCGTGCTCTAAGTTTTACGACAGTTCGAACGGAAGTCGGGAATTATGTTTTTTTTTTTTAGATAAATGTCCTAGAAAAACATCAAATTACAACCCATGCTGTTACCAATCACCACCAAACTCGGTGTGCATGAAGTCAAGACATTGAGGATGCTAAATTCCGGACGGATTTGTGATATCTCGAACGGTTTGGCCGTGGCGAATTTTTTTGACTAAAAAAGGACACATAAAGTGTGTTATAACTTGGTTAGTTTTACTGACAGTTACAAAACTTGCCGTGTATATTGTTCTATTCAAGCCAAACAACTTTCTAATTAACAATAATAAGCTCAAACCCACAGAAAGTCAGATATTGTAGTTTGAATATGATCATGCTCTTTCTGAGCCTGAGTCTTTCTTGAGTCTCTTGACACACAGTCTGTGTGTGTGTGTGTGTGTGTGTGTGTGTAGGGGGAGGGGGCTTAATCATTTCACTGTGTGTCTGGCCTGCTAAAGTAAATACATTTCTTAAGCCTGGTATTTTTTAAATAAGTTTTTATTTTTATTTTTTTATAAGTAAAGGCATATAACCTGTTTAATTGTAGTGCATTGACAATAGTTTTATATAATTAGTGTATTAATTAAATTAACTTGGTCCATAAATCAAAAAGGAAGTGTGTTAAAACTTCTGCATACATTAACTGATCTTGATGAAACTTCAGCAGTGTGTTCGTTGTAAGAGGCCGATCACATGGATGTGACTATTGTGAGTCAAATATATAGCGCCACCAACTGGAAGCAGAAAGTGTTTCACTTTCAAAATGCTTTGAAATCACACTCTTACTTTTACCCGATTTGCTTCAAACTTCATCTGTATAATGTAAACACACGCCAGATGAAGAGCTGTGAAAGCATTATTCAATATCTAAGATAATGTTGCCATAGCAACGCATCAAACTTTAACATTCCTTTTTTTGATGATTTTGAGTCTCTTAGCGGCTTTTGGGGCCCTTAATGGGTTTGAAAACTCTTGAAACTTTGCACACAGGTCAGATCCCACAGCCATCAGAGCCGGGAAGATGGTACCCGGGTGTGGCAAGGGGGCTGAGCAGCGCCCCCTGGAACGGGGTCCAAAAACTTGGTCCATAAATCAAACACGCTTGCATGTAATAATATGAAACTCAGTACACATGTTGATCTCATCGTTTCATATATTCATATATTCTCCTCAAGCCGGACAACTTTCTAATTTACACTCATGAGCTAGGACCCACAGAAAGTCAGATATTTTGGTTTGAAAATGTTGAGTGTCTCTCTGAGCCTACACTTCTGTATGGCAAGCCCTTTTAACATTTAAAAGCTAAGTTTGACTATTCGTAATTAACATTGTAGATATCAACAACGTCTTTCTAGTCGTAATTACATTTTGGATAGTTTGTATTATCATTTAAGATATCTGTAACGTAATTGTGACTAGTCGAAACGACAGATAGAGTATGGCAAGCCGTTTTAACATTTAATCATTTTAACCTACTAGTCTCTATTTTCATGCTACTAGTACTTATTTTTTAGATACTAGTATCTATTCCATTAAGTACTAGTACTTATTCATTAGCTACTAGTGCTTATTCTTTAGATACTAGTGCCTTTTCTTTAGATACTAGTGTTTATTCTTTAGGTACTAGTACCTTTTTAAAGATACTAGTACTTATTCATTAGACACTAGTCCTTATTTATTAGATACTAGTACTTATTCATTAGATGCTAGTCCTTATTCATTACATACCAATGCTTATTAATTAGTTACTAGTACTTATTCATTAGATGCTAGTACCTATTAAATAGATACTAGTACTTATTCATTAGACACTAGTACTTATTTTCAATGGTGACTAGTAACTATTCTTTTGTTACTAGTCACATTTTTTCCAGTGACTTCTATGGTGATCTGTCATTCAGATATCAACTATTCAGTTCTGACTAGTATGTTAGTATGTATTCCAATTGTGGAATACATACTAGTATGTATTCCAAAGCAGGGGTTACGTTTTTGCACGTCGTGCAGAATAACCCTAAAGGCACCAAGGTGGCGGTGCCACCGGCTTTATATGTGTGTGTGTGTATATATATATATATATATATATATAAGTGTAGCTGCGAGCAGCGATGGAGGGCCAAAGCCGGCGGTACCGGCCATCCCGGTGCCTTTAGGCACCGGGGTTGCGGTGCCACCGGCTTGGGCCCGCGTGCGCTGCTCGCTAGCTTATATTATTTTTTTTTTTTTTCTAGCGACTACTCGGGCACTTTTGGGGCCCTTAACATGCTCGAAAACTCTTGAAACTTTGCACACGGGTCAGAACCCGCGGCCATCAGAGCCGGGCTGAAGCTGGTACCCGGGCGTGGCAGGGCGGCTCGTCAGCGCCCCCTGGAATGGGGTCCGAACACCTGGTCCATAACTCAAACACACTTGCATGTAATAATATGAAACTCGGTACACATGTCGATAGCAGAATTTCATCTATACCTCGCGTTCTTGCTTTTTACCCAGCCCAACAGGAAGTCGGCTATTGAGGTTTTTTTGTAAAACACACGCAATGAACTTTTAAATACTCCTCCTAGAGCTCTGATCCAAATTCGACGAAACTCGGTCAGCGTGAAGTCAAGACATTGAGGATGAAAGTTTGTGTGGGGATTTTTGATATCTCGAACGGTTTGGCCGTGGCGAGGGAAACGAAATTATGGCGAGAAACGTGAAACAGGAAGTGTGTCATAACTTCAGCATACATTAACTGATCTGGATGAAACTTCAGCAGTGCGTTCGCTGTAAGAGGACGATCACATGGATGTGACTATTGTGAGTCAAAGTTATAGCGCCACCAACTGGCAGCAGGAAGTGTGTCACTTTCAAAATGCTTTGAAATCACCCTCTTATTTTTACCCGATTTGCTTCAAACTTCATCTGTATAATGTACATACACGGCAGATGAAGACCTATGAATGGATTCTTGATATCTTTGAAACTGTTGCCGTGGCGACGCATCAAACTTTACCATTCTTTTAGGATGCATTCTTTTAGGGATTCGAACATTTGTCCATAAATCAAACACACGTGCATGGATTAATATGAAACTCGGTACACTCATAGATCACATCAGGCCAAACAACTTTCGTGCTCTAAGTTTACGACAGTTCAAACGGAAGTCGGGAATTATGTTTTTTTTTTTTTAAATAATTGTCCTAGAAAAACATCAAATTACAACCCATGCTGTTACCAATCACCACCAAACTCGATATGCATGAAGTAAGACATTGAGGATGCTATATTACGGACGGATTTTTGATATCTCGAACGGTTTGGCCGTGGCGGATTTTTTTGACTAAAAAAGGACACATAAAGTGTGTTATAACTTGGTTAGTTTTACTGACAGTTACAAAACTTGCCGTGTATATTGTTCTATTCAAGCCAAACAACTTTCTAATTAACAATAATAAGCTCAAACCCACAGAAAGTCAGATATTGTAGTTTGAATATGATCATGCTCTTTCTAAACCTAGGCCTGTCACACAGTCTGTGTGTGTGTGTGTGTGTGTAGGGGGAGGGGGCTTAATCATTTCACTGTGTGTCTGGCCTGCTAAAGTAAATACATTTCTTAAGCCTGGTATTTTTTACATAAGTTTTTATTTTTATTTTTTTTATAAGTAAAGGCATATAACCTGTTTAATTGTAGTGCATTGACAATAGTTTTATATAATTAGTGTATTAATTAAATTAACTTGGTCCATAAATCAAAAAAGTAAGTAAATAAATCAAAAAAGGAAGTGTGTTAAAACTTCTGCATACATTAACTGATCTTGATGAAACTTCAGCAGTGTGTTCGTTGTAAGAGGTCAGATCACATAGATGTGAGTCAAATATATAGCGCCACCAACTGGCAGCAGAAAGTGTTTCACTTTCAAAATGCTTTGAAATCGCACTCTTACTTTTACCCGATTTGCTTCAAATGTAAACACACGCCAGATGAAGAGCTGTGAAAGCATTATTCAATATCTAAGATAATGTTGCCATAGCAACGCATCAAACTTTAACATTCCTTTTTTTTTGATGATTTTGAGTCTCTTAGCGGCTTTTGGGGCCCTTAATGGGTTTGAAAACTCTTGAAACTTTGCACACAGGTCAGATCCCACAGCCATCAGAGCCGGGCTGAAGATGGTACCCGGGTGTGGCAAGGGGGCTAGACAGCGCCCCCTGGAACGGGGTCCAAAAACTTGGTCCATAAATCAAACACGCTTGCATGTAATAATATGAAACTCAGTACACATGTTGATCTCATCGTTTCATATATTCATATATTCTCCTCAAGCCGGACAACTTTCTAATTTACACTCATGAGCTAGGACCCACAGAAAGTCAGATATTTTGGTTTGAAAATGTTGAGTGTCTCTCTGAGCCTACACTTCTGTATGGCAAGCCCTTTTAACATTTAAAAGCTAAGTTTGACTATTCGTAATTAACATTGTAGATATCAACAACGTCTTTCTAGTCGTAATTACATTTTGGATAGTTTGTATTATCATTTAAGATATCTGTAACGTAATTGTGACTAGTCGAAACGACAGATAGAGTATGGCAAACCGTTTTAACATTTAATCATTTTAACCTACTAGTCTCTATTTTCATGCTACTAGTACTTATTTTTAGATACTAGTATCTATTCCATTAAGTACTAGTACTTATTCATTAGCTACTAGTGCTTATTCTTTAGATACTAGTGCCTTTTCTTTAGATACTAGTGTTTATTCTTTAGGTAGTAGTACCTTTTTAAAGATACTAGTACTTATTCATTAGACACTAGTCCTTATTTATTAGATACTAGTACTTATTCATTAGATGCTAGTCCTTATTCATTACATACCAATGCTTATTAATTAGTTATTCAGTACTTATTCATTAGATACTAGTATCTATTAAATAGATACTAGTACTTATTCATTAGACACTAGTACTTATTTCAATGGTGACTAGTAACTATTCTTTTGTTACTACTAGTCACATTTTTTCCATTGACTTCTATGGTGATCTGTCATTCAGATATCAACTATTCAGTTCTGACTAGTATGTTAGTATGTATTCCAATTGTGGAATACATACTAGTATGTATTCCAAAGCAGGGGTTCGTTTTTGCACGTCGTGCAGAATAACCCAAAAGGCACCAAGGTGGCGGTGCCACCGGCTTTATATATATATATATATATATATATATATATATATATATATATATATATATATAAATATAGCTGCGAGCAGCGATGGAGGGCCAAAGCCGGCGGTACCGCCATCCCGGTGCCTTTAGGCACCGGGGTTGAGTGCCACCGGCTTGGGCCCGCAATGCCAGCTACTCAGCAGCTATATTATATATATATTTTTTTTTTTTTTTTTTTTTTTTTTTTCTAGCGACTACTCGGGCACTTTTGGGGCCCTTAACATGCTCGAAAACTCTTGAAACTTTGCACACGGGTCAGAACCCGCGGCCATCAGAGCCGGGCTGAAGCTGGTACCCGGGCGTGGCAGGGCGGCTCGTCAGCGCCCCCTGGAATGGGGTCCGAACACCTGGTCCATAACTCAAACACACTTGCATGTAATAATATGAAACTCGGTACACATGTCGATAGCAGAATTTCATCTATACCTCGCGTTCTTGCTTTTTACCCCAGCCCAACAGGAAGTCGGCTATTGAGGTTTTTTTGTAAAACACACGCAATGAACTTTTAAATACTCCTCCTAGAGCTCTGATCCAAATTCGACGAAACTCGGTCAGCTAGAAGTCAAGACATTGAGGATGAAAGTTTGTGTGGGGATTTTTGATATCTCGAACGGTTTAGCCGTGGCGAGGAAACGAAACTATGGCGAGAACGTGAAACAGGAAGTGTGTCATAACTTCAGCATACATTAACTGATCTGGATGAAACTTCAGCAGTGCGTTCGCTGTAAGAGGACGATCACATGGATGTGACTATTGTGAGTCAAAGTTATAGCGCCACCAACTGGCAGCAGGAAGTGTGTCACTTTCAAAATGCTTTGAAATCACCCTCTTATTTTTACCCGATTTGCTTCAAACTTCATCTGTATAATGTACATACACGGCAGATGAAGACCTATGAATGGATTCTTGATATCTTTGAAACTGTTGCCGTGGCGACGCATCAAACTTTACCATTCTTTTAGGATGCATTCTTTTAGGGATTCGAACATTTGTCCATAAATCAAACACACGTGCATGGATTAATATGAAACTCGGTACACTCATAGATCACATCAGGCCAAACAACTTTCGTGCTCTAAGTTTTACGACAGTTCGAACGGAAGTCGGGAATTATGTTTTTTTTTTTAAATAATTGTCCTAGAAAAACATCAAATTACAACCCATGCTGTTACCAATCACCACCAAACTTAGATATGCATGAAGTCAAGACATTGAGGATGCTATATTCCGGACGGATTTTTGATATCTCGAACGGTTTGGCCGTGGCGGATTTTTTTGACTAAAAAAGGACACATAAAGTGTGTTATAACTTGGTTAGTTTTACTGACAGTTACAAAACTTGCCGTGTATATTGTTCTATTCAAGCCAAACAACTTTCTAATTAACAATAATAAGCTCAAACCCACAGAAAGTCAGATATTGTAGTTTGAATATGATCATGCTCTTTCTGAGCCTAGGCCTGTCACACAGTCTCTGTGTGTGTGTGTGTAGGGGGAGGGGGCTTAATCATTTCACTGTGTGTCTGGCCTGCTAAAGTAAATACATTTCTTAAGCCTGGTATTTTTTACATAAGTTTTTATTTTTATTTTTTTTATAAGTAAAGGCATATAACCTGTTTAATTGTAGTGCATTGACAATAGTTTTATATAATTAGTGTATTAATTAAATTAACTTGGTCCATAAATCAAAAAAGTAAGTAAATAAATCAAAAAGGAAGTGTGTTAAAACTTCTGCATACATTAACTGATCTTGATGAAACTTCAGCAGTGTGTTCGTTGTAAGAGGTCGATCACATAGATGTGAGTCAAATATATAGCGCCACCAACTGGCAGCAGAAAGTGTTTCACTTTCAAAATGCTTTGAAATCGCACTCTTACTTTTACCCGATTTGCTTCAAATGTAAACACACGCCAGATGAAGAGCTGTGAAAGCATTATTCAATATCTAAGATAATGTTGCCATAGCAACGCATCAAACTTTAACATTCCTTTTTTTGATGATTTTGAGACTCTTAGCGGCTTTTGGGGCCCTTAACGGGTTTGAAAACTCTTGAAACTTTGCACACAGGTCAGATCCCACAGCCATCAGAGCCGGGCTGAAGATGGTACCCGGGTGTGGCAAGGGGGCTAGACAGCGCCCCCTGGAACGGGGTCCAAAACTTGGTCCATAAATCAAACACGCTTGCATGTAATAATATGAAACTCAGTACACATGTTGATCTCATCGTTTCATATATTCATATATTCTCCTCAAGCCGGACAACTTTCTAATTTACACTCATGAGCTAGGACCCACAGAAACTCAGATATTTTGGTTTGAAAATGTTGAGTGTCTCTCTGAGCCTACACTTCTGTATGGCAAGCCCTTTTAACATTTAAAAGCTAAGTTTGACTATTCGTAATTAACATTGTAGATATCAACAACGTCTTTCTAGTCGTAATTACATTTTGGATAGTTTGTATTATCATTTAAGATATCTGTAACGTAATTGTGACTAGTCGAAACGACAGATAGAGTATGGCAAGCCGTTTTAACATTTAATCATTTTAACCTACTAGTCTCTATTTTCATGCTACTAGTACTTATTTTTAGATACTAGTATCTATTCCATTAAGTACTAGTACTTACTAGTACTTATTCATTAGATACTAGTACCTATTAAATAGATACTAGTACTTATTAATTAGACACTAGTACTTATTTCAATGGTGACTAGTAACTATTCTTTTGTTACTAGTCACATTTTTCATTGACTTCTATGGTGATCTGTCATTCAGATATCAACTATTCAGTTCTGACTAGTATGTTAGTATGTATTCCAATTGTGGAATACATACTAGTATGTATTCCAAAGCAGGGGTTACGTTTTTGCACGTCGTGCAGAATAACCCTAAAGGCACCAAGGTGGCGGTGCCACCGGCTTATATATATATATATATATATATATATATATATATATATATATATATATATATATATATATATATATAAATATAGCTGCGAGCAGCGATGGAGGGCCGAAGCCGGGTCCGCCCCCCCGGTGCCTAGGCGCCGGGGTTGGGTGCCGCCGGCTGGCCCGCGATCGGCTCCGCAGGCTATATTATTTATTATATTTTTTAATTATATATTAATATTTATATATATATATATATATATATATATATATATATATATATATATATATATTAGGCTGTACAAAAATTAATTCAAGTAATCGCAAGTTCAAAATAAAAGTCTGTATTTCAGATAATATATTTGTGTGTGCTGTATATAATTGTTTTGTATATATAAATACCTATGCATGCATGATTATTTAAGAGTTATCTGCACTTAGATTCTGTATGATATGTATATATATATATATATATATACATAATCTATATTATATAAATATAAATATTTTATATATGAATATACAGCACACATATAATATATATATATATATATATATATATATATATATACACTCACCGGCCACTTTATTAGGTACACCTGTCCAACTGCTCGTTAACACTTAATTTCTAAGCAGCCAATCACATGGCGGCAACTCAGTGCATTTAGGCATGTAGACATGGTCAAGACAATCTCCTGCAGTTCAAACCGAGCATCAGTATGGGGAAGAAAGGTGATTTGAGTGACTTGAACGTGGCATGATTGTTGGTGCCAGAAGGGCTGGTCTGAGTATTTCAGAAACTGCTAATCTACTGGGATTTTCACGCACAACCATCTCTAGGGTTTACAGAGAATGGTCCAAAAAAGAAAAAACATCCAGTGAGCGGCAGTTCTGTGGGCGGAAATGCCTTGTTGATGCCAGAGGTCAGAGGAGAATGGCCAGACTGGTTCGAGCTGATAGAAGGGCAACAGTGACTCAAATAACCACCCGTTACAACCAAGGTGGGCAGAAGAGCATCTCTGAACGCACAGTACGTTGAACTTTGAGGCAGATGGGCTACAGCAGCAGAAGACCACACCGGGTGCCACTCCTTTCAGCTAAGAACAGGAAACTGAGGCTACAATTTGCACAAGCTCATCGAAATTGGACAATAGAAGATTGGAAAAACGTTGCCTGGTCTGATGAGTCTCGATTTCTGCTGCGACATTCGGATGGTAGGGTCAGAATTTGGCGTCTACAACATGAAAGCATGGATCCATCCTGCCTTGTATCAACGGTTCAGGCTGGTGGTGGTGGTGTCATGGTGTGGGGAATATTTTCTTGGCACTCTTTGGGCCCCTTGGTACCAATTGAGCATCGTTGCAACGCCACAGCCTACCTGAGTATTGTTGCTGACCATGTCCATCCCTTTATGACCACAATGTACCCAACTTCTGATGGCTACTTTCAGCAGGATAATGCGCCATGTCATAAAGCTGGAATCATCTCAGACTGGTTTCTTGAACATGACAATGAGTTCGCTGTACTCAAATGGCCTCCACAGTCACCAGATCTCAATCCAATAGAGCATCTTTGGGATGTGGTGGAACGGGAGATCGCATCATGGATGTGCAGCCGACAAATCTGCGGCAACTGTGTGATGCCATCATGTCAATATGGACCAAACTCCCTGAGGAATGCTTCCAGCACCTTGTTAAATCTATGCCACGAAGAATTGAGGCAGTTCTGAAGGCAAAAGGAGTACAACCCGTTACTAGCATGGGGTACCTAATAAAGTGGCCGGTGAGTGTATATATATATACAGCACACACAAATATATTATGTAAACACAGAGCTTTTATTTTGGATGCAATTAATCGCAATTAATTTTTGCACAGCCCTAATATATATATATGCGTGTGCGTGTGTGTGTGTGTGTGTGTGTGTATGTATATTGACCATTTCACAAGATGTAAACAACACTGGTCCAGAAACAATTCCTGTTTCAGTTTGTAACTGTTTTCTTTACTTCACATGTAGAGAAACATTATTTAATATGTTCGTTTAACTTTTTGATTCAGTTTTAAATGTTCTGTTGGTTGTATTTTTATCCCAGCTTTTATGTAGTGTTAAAAAGAACTGAAACAGGAAGTGCTTCTGGACCAGTGTTGTTTACATCTTGTGAAATGGTCTATATATATATATATATATATATATATATATATATATAAACACATTTTTTGGTCAGTTGTTTTGTATGTTATTTTTAACTCATAAATTCCTTTTATCACAATTTCTAGTAGTTTGTTTACACGGCGTGTTTGAAGTGAATCCTCCCTGTTTCCCTGAGAAGTTTAAGCATCCTCAGTCATGTAGAAACCATGTGTGAGGTTTCAGATTTCTCTGAGTGACTTTAGCCTTTTTCACCGAAACAAAGACCGGCTGTTACACAACAGTGCGAGTGATATGGGCTCTGTACGCCTGGCTTTACCTCACAAAGAGTTCCTTATTTTCTGTCGAGCACAATTATGTCAATTACACACAGTTTGACTCGTATCCCGTGATGTTTGTGGTTTGTTTTCACACAGAATTGAGGTAAAACCCTATGCTTGTGTAATCAGTGAGCCCTGATTAGGACCCCTGTGGTGTCAGACTGTAGACCAAGAGCATTATTTGGGCATTGTTTCACTCCTAGACGGTTTTATCCAGTAACCCACATAAGCGGTGCTAGCAGTGCCAGTGTTGATGTTATGTAAGTGGGACCCTGGCACAGGCAGTCATATGCAGGATAATTGAGCTCTAGTTGTTTTCCTCAGTTAAACAGTCTATTATGTAATAAGGTTCACCCAAGCACAGCCTCTCTTTCAGGCTAAATCCATTATTCCTGACCTTTATTGTTAGTGTGTTCAAATGCTAGTTGGCTAAATGCTAACTGTTGGGCTTTGTGTCAAAGTTTTAATATACCCTTTTCCTCAACAAGCTACATGATTTGAGGTGTTATTTCGAAACGGTTATTGACTAGTTATCCGTTAAATCTTAATATACATCCTTAACCTTAATTATGAGCAATAAATGCTAACGCTGTTAACTCTCTTTGACTACAGGAGGTCACAGAGCTCAAGAGTCTCTTGTCAAGAGAAACGCAGTGAAGGGGACAATGGACAGACACATGGAAAATGGAGTGAGTATGAATTCCCTTAAAGATTTGATAATCTGCTAAACTCCGCCCCCCTGAGTTATGGTTGCTAACTAAGCATAATTTAGAAACAGAAACTTTCAGTAAACTCTGCACATATACTTGAAAAGATTAAATGGATATTATTCTTACATGGGATGGAATGAATTATGACATTGCAAAGCATTTTTATAATTTAGAGAATTTGTTTAATTAAGCGAGCTGTATGCAAGAAATACTATTTCAATTAATCATACATTTTCCCTGATTTGTCACTAGACATTAAGAAATCATGTTAATTTCAAATACTTATATCACTGACAACAGTAGTCCGGCCAGGGTATAGTCATTAAAAAGTGAAGTCGCAGGCCTTGACTGATGTTGATGTTGTCAATTTGTGTTTTGTTCTGATGCGTCACCCTCCACCGATCTATCAATCACAGAGTCAGTAGTGTTGTGGCATTCGGGTTGCCAGCTCTTCTCTAGTTACCACAGCTGCAGATACAAACGTATCGAAAATCGGATAAAAAAAAAATCTAAAGTTGCGAAACCCCAAAAAACTCGATATGAATCCGAAAATGCCCCCTAATTTGAAAGTGATTGCAGTACCAGCTTTGGCCACAATCTTGCATACAGCTCCATTAAATGTGATTAAAAACTGAGACGAACGTAAATCAGACTTTGGGAATGAGGGACCACTCATAGTTTAATCCACCGCACTCAAGATATATTATAGATTTCGAAAAGCAAACCACATATAACACGTATAATTGCATATACCATGTATAAATGTGTATACTGTATATGTGACCTGGCAACAAAGATTTATCATATTAAAAACCTTTTAATTTCGAATGCACGATATACAGTATTGGCCACAGATTGGTATCAGGCGATATATGTTAATTTTATCGTTATAAACCCAATAAGAAAATTTGGCCGATATATTAAAACAATAAATAATCGATTTTCCTTCTGCTGAGGAAGAAGAAAAAAAAAACATTTACAGCGCAGAGTCTGTCATATATGGCTACATAAAACATAAAATATTATTTTAATTGTGTGCTTGGGACATGGATTTTAATGGTAAGACTTTTGTTTTTGTAATCAGGCTCTCAAAAATTGGATTCAGATTTATCGGCCAATATCGGCTTTCAAATATAAAGATTTATCGGAAACGGCCAAAATTTTCATGTCGGTTGCATCCCTATTTTAAATGTTTCAAATATAGCTGTCCTACATGAAATAGCAAAAACTGATATTGTTTTAGATGGCGGCCCCTCATATGGACATCACCCTCAGCGAGTTGCAGGGATGGCGATCACGGCAACAACAACAGATCAAGGCAGCAACAACAGCTCCTGGCCACAAAGGTAGCCCACTGCAACAAAAATTACTAGTCAGTGGTTTATTTTATTTTTTTTTTTTTGTAAACTTTATTTACTCATTCCAAACCTGTATGACTTTCTATTTTCCATCAAACACAAAAGGAGATATTTAGCAGAATGTCCAAGCTGCTATTTTTCCATACATTGTAAATGAATGGAGGCCAAGATGCTGTATGGAAAAGAACACCATCTCCCGACCAAGTCATACATGAAATGGTGTCACAAGTTGAGCTCTTGAATAAAGCGGACTGCATAGCATCATACAGTGAACGCAGTTATCATCATATTTGTCATGTTCTCTATATCAGAACAGTTTTGTCCATTATCAGCATGATTGAAAACAGTAGGCACATAGTTGTGAAACTTAATGATGTCTGAAAATGAGTTTCACTGAGATTGTGACCTGACGCCTCCTCAGCAGGAACAGCGGCTGCGATTCCTGAAGCTGCAGGACCAGCGGCAGCAGCAACAGCAGCGTCCGAGACAGGAGAAACTGCGGATGCTGCGGGAGAAGCGCAGAGAACCAGGAGGCCAAACTGCGCAGGGTTCAGAAAGCTCTGAAAGGACAAGTGGAACAGAAACGCATCAGCAATCAGTAAACTAGGTCAGAATCAGTAAACCCGTTAGAGAAAGTAGGTTAGGAAATGCATGTCCTGTAACATTGACCTTCTTTGAAAGATATTGGTTCAAGGTGAAATTAGAGGGAGAGTGTTTGGGATCCCAGTTTAAAAAATAGTCTTTATTTTCTGTTGTTTTTTTTTTTTCTAAAATAAAGCAATTAATTTTACTAAAACAATTATCACTAAAGGAGGTTATAGATTTTTACTGGTGCTGTCAAATTGATTAAATCGCTGCTAACATAAGTCTGCGTGTATATACACTGTAAAAAATATTTCAAGATTTGTTATCACAACATATTTTCTTTTGTCAAATCAACTTTATAATAATTTATTTAGTTGAGATAACGGTTACACTTTATTTTAATGTGTAATTGTTACACTGTAATTATACATTTAAGCACTGAGTAATATTAAGTAACTACATGTACTTACTAAAGGGTTAGGATTAGGGTTAGGTTGCATGTAATTATGCATAATTTATAGTTATTACTATAGTAATTACATGTAACATATGTAACAATGACACATTAAAATAAAGTGTTACCGAGATAACTTATTATTTTGAGTTTCTGATGATTAAATTATCTCCTTCATTGTATTAACTCACTTTTTCCAGTTCAATCTACTTAAAATTTTAAGGCAACCCAGGTTGCTTTTTTAAGTTAAACCAAAAATATTTTTTACAGTGTGATCGTGATTTGGAGAATAATTTCATAGTGTGATTTTGAATCAATGCTTTCTGAAAAAGATCAATACAGATTTATTTTTACCAGGGGTGTTATCTATATAATATACACACACAGACACACATTATATATTTACAAACTTTTATGTATTTAATTTTTTTAAATAAATTATTCAAAGTAGTCAAATCCAAGCCAATTGGTTTGATTAGGTTATTCTAAGTGAACAATTCAGAATTACGTTAATTATTAATCTATATTTAAGTGTCAAATTTGAAAGCTAGACATTTATCCATATTTATAATTTAAAAAGTTTTTTTTTAAGGACTTTTTCCAAAACCATTTCACGAAGATGTACGTAATTTGTTGTGGATCATTTGCCCACTAATGGAAAAGTTAATTTAGCTGTTTCTGTTATATAAAACTGCCATTGGCGGCTAAATTAATCAACAGAGACAACAACAAATGTTCTTACTTATGGGAATGAGAAGTTAATTAAAGCTGCAGTCCGTCACTTTTTTGGGTTACAAATAATCCATTAAAACTGATAAATTATTAAAATAATTTATTTAGCCAGTACATTCAGAACCAGCCAGTGTTCAACGCTATCTGCTTGCCTAAGCTGGATTCAAAATGGTAAGCTTGTAATAATCTTTTTAATTCCAGTGTACTGGGGGGATTTCCGCAGGAGGATTCGAGACATGTCTTTGCGTCATTAAGTCACATCTGCACACACACATCTGTACTGTACACATAAAGAAGCGAGACTCGGCTCAGAGACCCATACTGCGTGTGAGGATGCTGGAGGTGATTTATAGCCTTTTCTCACAGCACTTGAAATAATTTAACTTATCAATTTGATGGCGGATCCAGAAAGGTTTAACGATAATCACCAGTGACAACAGATTCACCCGCTGTAAAATGCAAAAGACTTCGGATTGGCTACAGGAAAAGAAGAGACCTATGCAAAAACAAGGCTAAATATCTGGAAGGGCATTAAATGTAGACACCCAATGCTGACGTTGTTAACATTAACAATTTGAAAACAAAGTATAATTTGCACGGTTTGACGTGGATATGATAAGCGATTCGTTAGATTTAATCAGTGCGATTTACTGCAATAATTTTTTCCTTTAGTTGGTCAGAACAAAAGTGGATGTTACTTCCTTGTTCAGATTACATTTTCTCGGTGTAAATTCTTATGTTGGCCATACTCCCAAAAAAGTAGATGTGATTCTGAATGCGGTGACTGCACAGCTCGCACTTCTCAAAACATTGTGTTCATCCACGCTGTGCCGTGCCGAGGCACAACCCATGTAAAGTTGATAATTCCGCAAAAAAACGCAATTGCAGATTTCGAACAGAGATGGCGACAAAGAGGAAAAACTACGACTGCAGCTTTAACAAGTGAATTATAAACCTCCTTTCTCTCCCTCTGTAGTGGAGGAAATCGAGCAGATGAACGGCCTGTTCCAGCAGAAGCAGCGAGGAGCTGGTGGTGAGCCGTCAGCAGGGTGGAGTTGATGAGCAACTGGACATGTTACATAGCAGAAAAATGGACATCCCACACGAGGCTGGATAGAGCTCCAGTGGGGAACTAGAGCGACTGTACAAAGAAACTTCAGGTAGCTTTTTTTCCTCTTGGCCTACAACTTGCTATAACACAATCTTGCTATTCACACATGCAGTGGTATTTGGACACACTTAAAACTTTTAACAATAAATCAAACCAAGTGGCATTTATTTGAAAGAAATATAGCAGGGATACACTTTTCAGGCTTTAAATTTGGTTTTTAAATTGCGAAAAAAGTGCTTGCACACAAAATTCAACAGTCCTCCTCTTTTGTTCTGGGATTTTCTCCTTTCAACAGCTGAGGAATAAATTGAATCAGGAGCAAAGTGCCAAACTCCAGCAGCAGAGAGAATCTAAACAAGAAGAACGGAGAAATGGCCACCATGGACAAAAGAGTGGCTGAACTGAGAGAGGCTCTGGAAGAAAAAGGCTGCTCTCCAACAGAAAGAGAACTTGCCCGTGAGCACCTCCATAACTTTCACATCTCTTCTTCTTTTTGGACACAGATTTAGTTTGTGACGCAGAGAAATACTTCCCCTCATTCTCTGTCTCTTCCTCTTCCAGCAGCCACCTGAAGGGCAGAGCTCTCAGCCCATCGGCCCGGCCAGGGTTGCTGCCGTTGGGCCGTACATTCCAGACCTCTCCAGCTCCTCCAGTTCCTCCCAGACAGGAGATTCTGGTGAAGCCTGCTTATCCCGACGGCACAGCTACTCTTCCCAAACCCCTCCCCAAACCGACCACAGGTACGTGTATATGTCTGTATATACCATCATAACTCTCCCTATTGGACTAATAACCCCTGATTCATCTTTTCCTCATTTTATTTCCAGGTTTCTTGACAAGTAAGATCTCCAAGGTGTCAGATTTATTTTCCAACACAGAAACCAACAGCAGCACCCATGGCCATTCCTCCACCCTACCCCGGATGACCAGCCACGGATCCCAAGAAAAAGGTGCCGTGAGCCTCTCTCTCCAACCTTTCAAAACTTGCATTCAGACTCAAGCCATTGGTTGAGCCAGAAGTTGACATGTCAGACCAATGTTTTGATAGCGCTATAGTGTTTACACTCTTCAGAAAGTCAACCACTAATGGCTTACTTGAAGTCGTCTCTCCATTAAGCTAAAGTGTTTAACATCCACTACACACCTTATATAGTACAAACCCTCAGGCAATGTGTTAATCCAGTGAGAAATCCTAATGTTTATATTTCGAGAGATTTCTTCAATGTCTGTTCGTAGATCCTGAGGCAGATTTGAGACCGCCGCCATTGCCCTTACGCAAGAACCAGAGTCAGTGAGGACCTCTTGAGGGATGCCCAGGTATTGCATGAATTTAACAGATTTCAGAGATTTCCAATGTACGTATAGCCATTATGTAGTAAATAAACATTAATGCCTCTTCAATCCCAGTCTGCAGGTAGAATGTTTGGGAAGGTTCCACCTCCTGTTCCCAGCAAGCCCAAACCTGCTCTACCAGGCCAGTCCACCTTCAGTAAACCTCCTTACAACACGGGCACCTTCCCTGGCAAAGCCAGATCAGCCAATCAGAAACCCCCAATGCCCCTTCCATCCCACAACAGCACCTTGCCCTTACCCCTGCCCCCTAAACCGGACACCTTACCTGCTGCCACAGTACGTCCTTTCACAACAGATACTTCAGCTGGGAAAGAGACGTCCACCCCACCACACTCCACAAGCCCCAGACGGTGGCAGCAAGCTCCATCTACTCCATGTACACCCAGCAGAACACTCTTGGGAAGGGTTACCAAGGGCAAAGTACACTGACCCGTTCCCAGCCTCGATGTGAGTACCCGTCACCACACAAGACATCCAAACAAAGATAAAACACCATAATCAGTTAAAAGTAACTTAAACTCGTTTAGTTATGGAAGCATAGTCAGCTTAAAGATGTTTAGTATATTATTACAAGCAGATAAAGCATTATAAAGCCTTTTTCCCTAGCTGAAGACCTTTAAGATATAACAAATAATTTGAACAAAGATTGTAGCAAATATTTGTTTTATAAATGCAGAGAGACAAATAAGATGGAATTAGACCACAATAGACTTAAAATAAAAAAACAATAAAACAATACCAGGTAAAACTTACATAAGCATCAAAAGCTTTCTTTAGTTACGTTTAAAGTTCTTCAAGGCAGAAACAAATGAAGAAAAGATGGATTCAGCCTCTGATTTACATGTAGTATTTAAACCAAGCTGCTTAATTATTACAACAGGAAGTCTGCTGGACTTGTTTTTGACCAAATTTCACTTAGTTTTCACTTTTCACTTCATTTTGTGCCCTTAAATGACACTGTAGCAAGTTGACACTACATTGTTCTGCTACACTTTATTACTTTATATATGTATATATGTATAAGTGTTGATGTTTATTCACTTTTTAGCAGACACCAGATGGAGAGACAGTATGCAAGTTGGAATAAATTTGAATAAAAGACACAAGGAGACAGTATTTGGCACAAAAGTGTCATTTGCAACAACAATCTTAACAGCTGTACACATTTATTCTGCTTAAACATTAGCAAGGTTATGTGTGTACAGTGTGATGTGTGCATTTAGGGTGTACCAAAATTGTACATATGGGAATGAAAGTAAGGCTGTATCCTGAGTAAGTAGGGCTCATAGTTATGCTCACCTTTCACAAAGAGAGGGAAAGTACTCATTCCTTTTGTTACATAACTTTGTAGTCATTTGGTTCCAACATTGGTTTGCATATCTATAAAAACTAGGCAAATTGCTCTATATGCAAAGGTACACTTTGTGGCTCAGCACGGAAACAAATGTTAAATGAGGATGTAGTCAGAAAATATAATGCATTATCCTTTGTATATATACTAAATATACTCAGTACCCTTGGATTGGTTAGATTCAGAGCTAATGTAATGTACCTCATGTTCTTATTTTAGTGGTTACTCAGGAATCTAAATGGCAGTTAGTCCCTGATCCTCACTTCTTTCCTCTCACAGTATATGGTAAACCAGTCATCCCATCCAGTGGGGGCAGCAGTCCCTTATTCAGGACAGCAGTCATCTTGAGAAAACTGGAGGTCTAGATGGTGACCAAGTGGACCAGGGCAACAACATGGCCCCTGTATCCTCCTCTGGGGACGGCCAGGAGGTAAGGAGCAGCGTACTACCCCGGCCCCTGCGGCCCAGACCAAACTTCTCCCGTTCCTCTCAAATTCTCATCGGCTCCAGAGCGACGTTGACTTGGAGGCCCTAAGGAAGAGACTGCACCATGCACCCAGGCCTCTTAAAAAACGTGGCTCTATAACAGAATCCGAGGGGCCCGGCAGACCCAACATCCAGAAGCTCCTCTACCAGAAGACCACATTGGCAGCCACATGGAGACCATGATCACCCCAGCTGGCTTCTTTCAGGCTGAAGCGAGGATGGATGCAGGTCGGTAGCTGGCGAGGGGCACTAGACCCAAGGAGGGACACCATCGATACTACCGATACCTGAGTGTGAAAGAGAGAGGAGGAGGAGCTGACGCCTCCACCGCTTCCATCTCGATCGCCTATCTTTGATGACAGCACCATTTCTAGCACTGGACCGAAGGAACCCCAGCTGAAGGAAGAACAGGAAGTCTATGGCCCGGCTGCCCCAGAGCCTTATGTTGAGGAGTATCCACCTTACCCTCCACCTCCATATCCCAGCATGACAGAGCAGGAGGGGCCAGGGAGGACAGTGTTAATATGAAGGCTCCAGAGGTCACAGGACAGGTCACGCTACCACCGGTAGGTACTACTATATTCCCTAAAGGCACAACCATGACTTTAGAGGACTGAAGGAATGTTCATACTGACAATGAATTGCAGCGACCTAAGTGACTTAAAAATCACCAATGAAATCTGACAATAACTGTCTCATAAATTTTGTTATTAAACGCTCAAATCATTAGAGAAAGCAACATTTTTCAGGCTGGATGCAGCTCATACGACAGTGGAAGCTCGTGTCTGACTGTTTCTATAGGAACCAGGTCTTCTAATGGCAGCTGCTTTACCAATCGATTGATGATTGGCTCTTATTAGAAGGCTGGACTTTATTCCGCCATATATAGCAATGCACTTTTCCCCATTTTTTCCCAATATGTCTTGTGTTATGATCTGTGAACATACAGCCATAAAACTAAAACATCTATGTCTTGAACTGTGTTTTCCAGCTCTGATCCTGGAGTTTGCCCAACGCTGCACATTTTGTTTGTCTTTATAACCAAACGCACTTAATTCAACTCATCATTTCAATAGTAAAGACTTCCAAGACCTCAGATGGGTCTGTCAGAGAAGGTAGACATCCAAAATGTGTACTGTTGGGACTACCCCAGCAGCAGGGTTGGTCTTGATGGATGGCTCAAAATTGAATATCTTTTTTGCTGTGCTAAGGTGTGAAAGCTTTTCAGCATAGTCAGGTACTGACTCAACACTGAGCAGCCCATTACAGTCGAATGCAAAAGAGCCCGGAGTGTGTAGGTAGTCTTAGATGACAAAAGATATCATGGCCACAAAATGGGACATCTGCTGTTTCATAATATTACAATTAGGACACCCTATGGTCTCTTGGCCTTTATTTGTATGTGTCCTTGAAGTGCACAAGACCATAGGGTGCCCAGTTTGTCAGTTTATGAATCAATAAGCTGTTGCGTCTCCAAAGTGTAGACTCAGGCAGGGGGAAAAAACCTTAGGATGCGGACGATATTTGGGATAGGTTCCTCGTCTTTATAGAAAACTCTCTAGCCGTTTAGCCTACAGGATTTGAGTATGGCCACAGATAGAAAAAGGGGAGAGACAGAAAGGGTGAAGACAAGTCAGGTCAGTAGATTCCATTCAAACCATCCATTCTGTGCTGTTGCTTAGCAACTAGCCACACTTAAGATTCTGAGCACTCCGCGCAGATCTCATTAAACATTTAAATGGAGCAGAAGTGGCAACCAGTGACCCTCAATTTGCTTTTAATATGCAGAATGAAAGAGTGGTTCATGTCTGGGTAACACCTAGTAGTATTACTTCATGTCCAAGAACTTGACCATTTAATTTATGTAGAAATTCTACAATATATACAGAATTTCCTTTTAGTTTAGACCTTATGCGTCAGAGAGACAAGGGCGTAGCCATCTCTTAAATATTGTCTTTTAACTTCATTATTGCGGTAGCTCAAGTATTTTTCTATGGCATGACTGTCAAAGTAATTCAGCCGGTGATAAAGTTGATATACCTAATGCTCTTGATAACTTCACGTTTAAGGCCAATTTATACTTCTGCGTCAGGGTGCGCGCAGTAGGTACGGCGTAGCATGCGTACAAACGTGCTACCATACTGCGTACCCCTTTGCCGTAGCCTGACGCGCACCTCCTCAAAAATGTAACTATACGTTCGCGACGACGTGGACCGCAAGATCTGTGATTGGTCGGCTTGGTAGCATCGCATTTCCGCACGTACCATCTCACGCATTTCTGCACGTACCATCTCCTCCGACGTCTTCTCTCATTTCTGCCTTTTAGTTTTAGTAATTTCACTAAAATGAACTGTTTTTCCACCTCAATAAGCTCCAACTCCAACATGATCCGCTCTCTTTCAGTCGCCATTGCTTGTAGTAACCTAGCCGCGAGGAATCTAAACACAGTGGAACATTAAAACCCTCCGCCGCCAACTAGCGTTTCGGAGCAGTACTGCAGAGCAACCAAGACCTGAACGCAGAAGTATAAATGCTCACGACGGCGTCGCCTAAGTGCGTAGCCAACACCATACACTACAGCGTATCCTCGACGCAGAAGTATAAATTGGCCTTTACTCTACAATGTGATGTTTGAAGTGGAACAATGTCAAAAGACTGGAACGAGCGGTTCATTCTTAAATCCGTAAGACCTTACCTTCATGCTGTGGAATTACCAACCGAAAGATAACATAAGCGCATCGCTGAAAGGGGTGGAGCTTAAGAAGGTCTATGTAACCAAATATCTATCCATTCATCCATCCCCTCTTGTGTTTCTCAGGGCAAAAGAACAAATCTGCGTAAGACCGGCTCGGAGCGCATCAACCACGGGATGCGTGTGCGCTTTAACCCTTGGCCCTCCTGCTGGACTCCTCTTTAGAGGGCGAGTCCGAGCCTCGTCCAGAGGATCATATATGAGGTAAGGAATAGGTCATGATCAATTGCATACTTGGTCCACTAGCAATTAATATAAAAACTAAATATGTATTGCAGGTTAGGATTTCAAGTTTATGTTTGTATGTCATATCCAGGTGGACGACCCCAGTTTGCCCAATGACGAGGGCATCACTGCTCTGCACAATTCTGTGTGTGCTGGACACACAGAAATCGTCAAGTTCCTGGTGCAGTTTGGCGTAAACGCAAATGCCGCGGACAGCGATGGATGGTGAGTGGAAAACATTTATAAGCACAGGATAATTCTGCCCAGGGTTTTAATGCAACTAATCGAAACATCGTTCTTTCTATTAGGACTCCGCTGCACTGCGCCGCTTCTTGTAATAACGTGCAAGTGTGTAAGTTCCTGGTGGAATCAGGAGCTGCCGTATATGCCACGACCTACAGCGACATGCAGACGGCGGCAGACAAGTGCGAGGAGATGGAAGAAGGATACGCCCAATGTTCTCAGTTTCTCTATGGTGAGAAGCCAGTCCTCCCATTATGAAACAGGACTTAAAATAAGACTTTTTGTAGCTTAGCTGGTGGAGTATCGCAATAATCTGTAGCATTGAGGTGTTTTTCCACAGGTGTGCAGGAGAAGATGGGAATCATGAACAGGGGTGTAGTTTATGCCCTGTGGGACTATGATGCTGAGGGCCCAGATGAGTTGTCCTTTAAGGAAGGAGACTGCCTGACCGTCCTACGAAGAGAGGACAGTGAAGAAACAGAGTGGTGGTGGGCAAGATGTGCCGACAATGAGGGCTACATACCTCGCAATCTTCTCGGGGTAAGGAAATGCTGGTTGCACTTTATTTTTGCAGTAGGTGCACTTATGTGTACTTACCTAAGAAAGTACTGGGTAATATAAGGTAACTCCATGGGTTAAGGCTAGTTTCAACCCTGTAAGACCTTCTTTCATCTTCGGAACATGAATTAAGATATTTTTGATAAAATCTGAGAGCTGGATCACTTCTCCATACTAGTCCATAGGCTTCTTGAGGGATTGAAACTTGCCGAAAAATAACGACTTTATTTCAACTATTCATTTCCTTCTCTCTGCGCCTTGAGTCAGGTTACTAATTTAACAGCATATGATCTGTTGTTGTATGTCACACGCATCACACCCATGACCAGCGTCGGCCAATAGTGAGCCTACGTGTGACTTAGCTCTAAGCTATCACACTACGTTAACTGACTAGAGACCCACAGAGAAAGAAATTAATAGTTGAAATAAAGTCATTATTTATGTTTGTTTTTGCGCAGAAAAAGTGTTCTCGTCACATGATAAAGTTAAGATTGAGCCACTGTAGTCACTTGGACTATTTTAACGATGTCTTTAATAACTTTTCGAGGCTGGCAAGTTTCAATCCCTCAAGAAGCCTATGGACTAGAATGGAGGAGTGATCCAGCTCTCAGATTTAATCAAAAATACCTTAATTCATGTTCCGAAGATGAACGAAGGTCTTCGTAGAACTACGTAGAACTACGAACTTGACGGATTCTGAACTAGATTATTTTTAAGCTTTCTCATTGTCTCTGACATCCTTCTTTTCTTTTTTTATGATTGATACATTGCTGATATTTGTTTTTCTTCTGTAGCTGTACCCCAGAATCAAGCCCAGACAGAGGAGCCTTGCGTGAAAATGTAGAAACCAGCACAGACGTGCCTGACGTTTCCAGAGAGGTATCATTTCAACAGTCGCTTAGTTCTGCAGAGCCAGTTTCGAAGATGAACGCATCACATTTACATTGTGAAAAGATATGAATAGTGTCATGTTGGTATGTTATACATGTTTGTAAGGTTAAAAGCTTTGGTAGAACAGGTAGACTTAGATGCACATTACAAGCATAGTTAAGTGAAGGAAGAATGAGTATCAAGTGAAGGAAGAATGTATGAATGGTACAGATGCATTAATAAGTTATCTGAGTATTATATCACATATGAAGGATGTCAGATTTAGTGGTAATTTTCCATCTGAAATTTTCTGTATTCACAAATGCTGATTTGTTTCACAAAGTGCAAAACAAACAGCATTCATCTTTTGAAGGTAAAACAAATATTTTATATAATATTTCTTTTTTATTTTGTTCATAACGCCATGTTACACATAAACCTCTTTTGGTGCTTGCTGCTACGCTACAACAGTGTGTTCTGTGAACAATTAACAATTATTGCACAAAGACAGCTCTCATTTATCATAATAAAACTTGTCAAAACTTTTGACTTGCTGTTTTTTTTCTTAGTTTCTATGGGAATGTTTTGTTCAAAATTCACAATTGATTCAAATTCCTCTATATTGGCATGCTGATAAGAGCTTTACTAGTTTTGAAGCTTTAATTTCCATGACGAATTATACCATTTATTAAGTCAAATTAAATAAAACAAACAAACGGTTTCCACAATAAAACATGAATTCTTTATTACATAGAAACTAATAGCAAAGCATTAGATATCAGGTTTGAAGGCTATTTTTTTCAGAAGTACGTGAAATGAAGATACATCCCAAACATAATAAAGCCAACCAGCTGCACGTCAAGACAATATTAATTATTATTTGTGTAAGCACAACATGCACTGTTGACCAATAGCTGAATTTATGAAAGAAATTGGGCCTCATTTAAGAAACACAAGCAGAACAAATTTCTTTGTAAAATGTTCGTAAAACCATTCTTGACATCATTCAAAGTGAAATTCTATGCAAGAATGTGCTTTTAAGGATAAATTACACTTGCATTCTGCTTAAGTGTCATGAATGATGCCAAATATTCAATATTGTTCAATGAAATGAGCTTTTATTTTAGTTTAGTAACTTTGAATGGTCACTCGTATCTATGATCAATACATTCAATGTTTTAATAATTGCACTGTATATCAAATAGGACTGCACAGGTGAACGAGACGCAAAACACAATCGTTATCTGGGTTCCTGTACATGCTCACGACGAATGCGATCACACAAGATTTCTTAACCCTCTACGCAGGGAAGTCCCGAGCATGGGTCGCGCTTTAAGGATTGCCCTGCCTTTAAGCCATCTGAAATTACCTAAACCTCGCTTATATGCAATATGCACAAATTTTTTTGGAGTCATATCAGTGAAGATAAATATATAATTAGGCACAATTTCATCAGGATTATAAAATCTCAGTCATGCCTCACTGGTCTTACAACACCAGAGCTCCAAAAATTCCCTTTCAGTTTACTCTGTCCTGAAGATGAGGGCAAAATTATCCCATCGCACCAACAAACGCACGTAAAAGAAACTTAATGACGTGAACAGTAACAAGGCTGTGGTCATTTATTCATGAAACAAACAAAATCTATGTGAATTGTTCATGAAACCATTTATAAATTGTTGGATTCATTAAATTGACTTTTTAAATCAGTCAATTTTATTTCGATTATCACATTAAGTTTGTTACAACGCATCAAATGTACTATACTTTTGTCCTGTTACAACCTTGTTTTCATTACGACAACGGCAAGCGCCCCCTTTAGTTTAGTTAAGGCCAATTTATACTACTGCGTGTCGAGGGTACGCCATACATGTACGGTATAGGCTACGCACATAGCTGCCCCTGTCGTGAGCGTTGTGAGCATACTTCTGCGTTCAGGTCTTGGTTGCTCTGCAGTACTGCTCCGAAACGCTAGATGGCGGCGGAGGGTTTTAATGTTCCACTGTGTTTAGATTCCTCACGGCTAGGTTACTACAAGCAATGGCGACTGAAAGAGAGCGGATTATGTTGGAGTTTGAGCTTATTGAGGTGGAAAAACAGTTAATTTTAGTGAAATTTCTAAAACTAAAAGGCAGAAGCGAGAGAAGACGTCGGCGAGAGATGGTATGTGCGGAAATGCGTGAGATGGTACGTTAGGGCTGTGCTCAAAATATCGATACAGCGATATATCGTCATGAACTCCTGGCGAAGCGCGTATCGATACTGTTGTGCTTTTGAATGAAGCCAATTCAGACAGGGCTCGAATTTCGTCGCGGGTATTGCGCATAATTATTATTATTTACATACATAGCAAACATTGATTCACTTAAGCTTTTATTTTGTATTATAAAATCAAATCAGTAGTTTGAAAACGTGAACGCAATTAATTTCCAGAACGAACAGCGGGAGTTCAATGGTGCTGCGTCTGCTCTCTCGCCTCTCAAACGGGCTGCTCAAGGCAAGCGTCCAGCGCTGCAGCCGGAGAAACTACACGCTCGCGTTTCAGGAGTCGGGACATGAGGGAATATTCACTTGCTTAATCGGGTCAGCATTGCATCGTGACTAAAGTTTACCATTTGCGCGTCTTTAAGTCTTACGGTTTAAATATTCAAGTTACTTTAAACTGTTCAGTACTTGCGCGCTCTCTGAGAGTTGGTTTTCGCAGCGTGCATTTAGACTAGAGTCAGCCGCCTCACACACATCTTCGCGTGATTATATCGTTTTAACAGACTGAAACACGCAAAATGATGTTACATTTCGGTCTTGGTAAGTATCCTCTAAACACGGTTGGTTATTTTGGTTATAAGCATTAGCGTTTGAACACTTAAGACCAAATTGCTGAATACTAGGTGTTGAGAAAACTATGTTAAATTTAAGTTGTTACCGTTTTTGCTTTTATGGAATGATTTAAGTTGTTTAGTCATTGAGCAGTGTAGACATGCTTCAGTGTCACTATAATTGTCATTTCAGATATTGAGGCAGACTTTAAGGAAGAGCCATTCTTAGCATTTTTATTTAACTAATTTTTTATGACGAAAAAAATTCAGTTATCACAACTGTTGTACAGCACTGTTAATAAACTCAGCTCAAAATAAATTCCAAATTGATCTGTATCGTGATGCGTATCGTATCGTGACATTGTTGGTGATACACAGCCCTATGGTACGTGCGGAAATGCGTAAGAGGAAATGCGATGCTACCAAGCCGACCAATCCCAGATCTTGCGGTCCGCGTCGTCGCAACGTGTAGTTACATTTTTGAGGAGGTGCGCGTCAGGCTACGGCAAAGGGTATGCGGTATGGTACGCGTCTGTGCGTATGCTATGCCGTACCTACTGCGCGCACCCTACGCAGAAGTATAAATTGTCCTTTACTTCTACTATGTCCTACAAGCTACGCTGCTCTCAGGTTACTTTTCGGTTACTTTTGATATTAAACATTTTTAACAAAGTCTCACCTTTCAAATTTAGTATTTTTTAAAATAAATTTAAACAATAAATACCATTTTGTGGCTCTTTAACGTGTTGTGACAGCTGCTCGTGATCCGATCATCTCTTCCTTTTAGTTCGTTTATAGCGTTAAATAAACATGAATGAACATTAGAATGAATGTTGCTTTAACCGCAAAAAGGCGTTAGTACATTCCGTTTTTCAAGTTCAAATCCTCCCATGTTGACCTACTAATGGTGCGTTCTATTATTTATCCGTCTCGGAGATCCGATTCGAAAGACAGACATTGCCTAGCAACACGCCCCCTTTCCTCGGATTTCTCCTCTCGGACGTCGGACAACCTGTGAGGACACCGAGCAAGAATTCTGTTTCAGAATTCATGATGGCTGCGCCCTGTGTGACTTGTAAGTATGAATTGTTTTTATTGTTTTTGAACCACTTTGGTATTTTAAATGACGATTATAATCACTCGTATTACTGCGTCCCCTGTAGGTATGGGAAGCGGTTGTTGTGAGTGCAATTACTAACGTTCAAGCGTTGCTAACAGAAGATTAACATGAAAAACATGAAATAAAGTGAACATTTTCAAGTTCAAATGCATTTTGCGTTTTTGATAAGGTGTAGTCATAATGTATATTTTTTTTTATTTAAGTGCTAAATCACATTTTCGTCTATTTGGCTTCCATTTTTCTCAGACTCGTCGTTGGCTATAATAGAACGCACCATGACTCTCCTGACTGCTTTGTCGGACAAAATTGCGAATGGCGAAAGTATGATTGGTCAGATCACCTGTCAATCAAGGTTAAGAGATACCTGACAACTTTTTATTGGTCAAATCGTCTGAAGAGAAATAGCACACACACTGCCAGTGGGTTCACATCAAAACTGAAGTATACTTTGGGCTTGAGGCCTACACTAAGGGGGCTTTCGCACGTTTGCTGCGGCCGAGTGCAATTGTTCCCGATACCTCCCGCAGTGCTGGTCTGGTTTCACACTCGACTCGATTCTATTGAACACTGGTGCATTTGCGTTCACCTTACATCATTACAAACATGCATGCCGCATGATAGAAAATATATTGTGTTTTTTTATTAATTTGATGCTATTATGCGCAACGCAGCAGAGTAAACGACACTTGGGTTTACTGTATGTGTTGCATGAAAGTTGGCTTTCTGCTGCTTGCAAACTGAATCTTTCGAGGAGACAGCACTTTTTCATTCATTTGCCGCCCTGATTGCACGATTACACTGCAGGCTTACTTGTATCCAAGGTATATCTTCAACACTAACATCCCTTACATGTGTTTTATTGAACTAAATATATCGATGAAAGTGCGGACTCATAGGAAGGCCGCGAGTGTTAGGTGCCATTTGGGATGGGGCCTTGGGTTCGGTACCCTGTTGTGGAGCCAGGTTTGCACTACAGTTGTCACATTAGCAATTAGCACATTAGCATTAGCAACTGCCAGTGTGAACGCACCCTTATAATCTTGCTTTTAGCCTTTCTGTGTGAATCTTTGTAACAAGAAAAGATCTGAGGTGTGTGCACTAGATTTACTGTACATGTTTAATACTAAGGATCTGGAGAAGTATTACTACTGCTGAAAAAAACGAATTTTCTTAGATCTACTACGATTGTTTTCTTATCTATAATGCAGTCTGCAGGCAGGAGTTTTTCCTGCAGAAATCTGCTCCTCATACCCAACTTAGCGACTGAAAATCCCACGTGCTTTCCTCAAGGTCAGCCAGCTTTTAAGCTAAGATGTGAAACGCATGAGATGTTTCCAAACACCATTAGACATAAACCTAATCGTTAAATCGCTGTCCCACAACCCTCCAAATGTCACAGGAATGAAGAGCATTTACACACAGGCAAATCTGCTTGGAAATGAAAGGTGTGTGATAAAACTAGGGGATGCGAACTCAAGGCAAGTACAGAAAGTGTCCTCTTTTGACGTATGGTCTCACTCCCGCCATGTCTAACTGTGGTTCTGGTTGCGGTTCTGATCAGGCACGTGGTTCTGGGTGGAAGGAAGGAGGTGGGTCACGTGTCCTATGCCTTTGGTCACCCCCTCTCTGAAGAGCAGTTTGGCTCCCACGCGCAAGTACTCGGGGTGCTTCAAGAATCTGAAACTCACTACGGCTCTCTCGCCTGTCCGCAGCTCCTCCTAGAAGACAAACGCGTATATGTGACGATAAGCAAACAGAGCAACACTCTTCAGAACACTGTGTTCCACAGAAGAACCGGGTTAAAGACATGATTCCTTTAGCACAAGGAATCATGTGTTAAAGGAACATGAGCTGTTCCTTTAGCTGTTTTCAAATGTCTGTGGATTAATGCAGACACAGCCTTAAACCAGAAATGGGCAATATTGGTCCTGGAGTGGCGATGTCTTGCAGAGTTTGGCTCCAACCCTAATCAAACACACCGGAACAAGCTAATTAATGTTTCAGGATTACTATGCCTGCAAGGTTTGCACAAAAAAGCCTACTAACGCTGCAGTACGCATTTTTTTAATGGAGGCTTCACTACTCTGAATAAGTTGCTTTAGTGGGAAAATGGCTTATAAATTAATGAATCGACAGCCCATCAGCTAATCTTCAACATGTTTGTTCTTAAACATTTGTTATAGATTGATCTATTTTTAGACTTTATACTGAAAAAAATGCTGTTTTATAAGAGAAGTCACGGAAAATTGGCACTTCTCATTGATTTTAAAAGATAATTGCGAATTTTAAGTCAGAATTGCGAGTTTATATCTTACATATCTCTCGCGTACTTTAAACCACACAGTTGGGAGATACAAAGTCAGAAATTGCGTGATATAAATTCCCAATTGTGAGAAATAAACTCGCAATTCTGCGTGTTTTGCAGAAAATGTATCACAATTGCGTGTTATAGTCAGAATTGCGAGAAATAAACTCACAATTCAAACTTTTTTCCTCAGAATTGTGAGTTAACTTTATAACACCCAGTTGGAAGATACAAAGTCAGAATTGCCTGATATAAATTCGCAATTGTGAGAAATAAACTCACAATTCTGCATGTTTTACAATTGTGTGTTATAGTCGAGAATTGCGAGAAATAAACTCGCAATTCAAACTTTTTTCCTCAGAATTGTTTCTATCTTGCATATCTCTCGCGTACTTTATACCATGCATTTGGGAGATACAAAGTCAGAATTGCGTGATATAAAGTCGCAATGGTGTGTTCTGAATGCAATTCTGAATCGATGAGTTTATTTCTCGCAATTGCGACATTATTTCACGCAATTCTGAGATAAAAAGTCAGAATTGTGAGATAAAGTCGCAATTACCTTTTTTATTTTTTATTCTGATTCTGTGGCGGAAACAAGCTTCCATATTAAACAGTGATCGACTGTCGCAAAACTCTCAACGAAATTCAATGACGTCAAGGCTGTAATGTGATTAGGCACAGGTGATCCAAGTTAGCCATTACGCTTTCTCCAATGGCAGAGCCAAGGACCCTCCAATCTCCCGATAATAAGACCATCTCTGATGAGGCTACAGCCAAGTGAGGTTTTTTTTTTCAGGGTTGGAGCTAAAATCTGTAGGACAGCGGCAGTCCAGGACGGACGTTACCCATCCCTGCTTTAATTCAGGAAGCAAACAATCCACACCTTCCCAAGGAGGCACTCCACCGTGGCAGTCTGCCTCACGTTCCCCACATGCACCGTGACCTGGAAACCACGGCGGAAAGTCTTGGCGTGGAACAGGAGGACAATGGCGGCCTCAAACTGCCAGCAAATTGTAGGGTTCATTTTAGGACTCACCATAACCATGCCCTAAAAACATAAACACTCTTTAAAAGAGATCAGTCGTAATGAAAGACATCATAAAGATATGACTATGTAACCTCTTTTTGAGATCAGACCTTTCGTAGTAAAGAGCGATCAAAGTTGCCAAGCGCAAGCGTGGCGGCCTGTCCGGCTCTCAGCACGCGGCAGCCGGAGCGATTCCTGTGAATACTGCACACCTTCAACCTCAGGAACCTCCCATCATCTGTGGGACCAACAACCAGCCGGTCTCCTTCACGACACACACCACTGCGTGTGAAGGGAAAGTCAATTAACTAGAAGAGGAAGTTTGTCAAGACAAATTGAATATTGATTGGCTTGAAAAAACCTTTAAGTGTGAAGGTTATAAAGGCCTTAAGTTGCGGTCAAATTGGCTGTCATTTGGCAGATTTTTGGTAATTTGCATTTCAATAGGAATCCATGAGATCTGAGATTTTGCATGAGGGAGAAAGATTCCCTAATGTAACAGGTTCAAGTTGGTCACAAGGATTTGCTGTGTCAACCAACAGAAAGCTACTTGGTTTGAAAGTTTCTTATCTGTGTTTAGCTGTGCTTCAGACTTCGCTACACTATTGCCAATAGACAATGGACCTTTTTTGCTGGAAAATTTAGCAAATGTGGGAGTTTAAATAATATTGGAAAATATATTTTATGTTTACAGATTAAGTTTTGAAGCTCTGTTGTGGCTAGGGTGTTGCAAAGCACATGCAATAATGGTAAAACATTGTTAGGCAGTAAATAGTTCTGAGTGGTTGCTAGAGTGTCGCTAAGCAGCTGTTAGAGGGTTCTGGGTAGTATTTTGAGTGGTTGCTAAGCTGTTGCTGAGGCGTGGACATTGAAATGTAGGTACAACGGAGTTGCTACAATGCTAAAACATTGCTAGGCAGTAGATAAGTTTATTAATGGCTGCTAGGGTGTTGCTAAGCAGTTGCAATGGTGTTCTGGGTGGTTGTGAGAGAGTTCAATGACAATTACAAGAGGGTTATAAGTCGTTTCAAATGTGATTAGAGTAATGTGTTGTTCTAAAGTAGTTGCAAAGATGTTACTATGTGGAGACTGTGGCGATAGTTTGAAGCGCGCGTCCGTGTGAAGACGGTGCGCGACTGGGCGAGCCACAAAAGACACTGTATCCATGCAACTGATAGCAGCGAAAAAGAGCGCTCTGCTTGATTAAAAAAAAAAACAGATTTTCAGCGCTAGATCTCTTATTTAATAGCGAACTAAATGAATTATCTGCTAGTTAACTGGAGATGTTTCATTTATTTTTGTATTAGGTGTACAACTTTCCCCCCAACTTTCATAGATAGCATAAATAATTTGCAAGCTGCTAAAATAAAGGATACAAAACATCAGCAAAATAATCTATCGGCTATATGATTATAATCAGAGCATGTGCATGTCAGTGATTTATTTATATTAGGTTATTACAGCATTAAAGAGCACATACCTATGTAAAGGAAGTGCATGTGAAACGCCTTGTGAGAAATACTTTAATTTTCAGGAAAAGTATCGAAAAAGTATCGAAATCGCAATACTTAAATTGGTATCGGTATCGAAACAATAATTTTGGTATCGTGACAACACTACTAAGCCGTTGCTGCAGACCTAAGGCATTGCTAAAGTATTATGAGAGTTTGAAAGGACATTGATAAGTGGTTGCAAGTGTGTTCTAGGTGGTTGCTAAGGCATTGATATGTGGGTGCCAACTCAGCAGTTGCTACAATGCTAAAACATTTCTATATTGTTTATGCATTGTTATAAGTGGTTGCTAGGGTGTTGTTATGTGGTTGCTAAGGTGTTGCTATGATTTCCTAAATGTTCCGAACACTTGCTAGTGCATTGCTAGGTGGTTGTTACACAGTAATTAAACCATAAGACAGACTAGATTGACACAACAAATGTGGACTGACCTGTACAGTGTTCCACCAACCACTGTCCCTACGTCAGGAACACTGTAAATCTCATCCACCTGTAAGAACACATCAATCTGACATGAAAATGCATCTAGAGTTCAGACAACATGTGCGTGTGGGTTAGAGCGTGAGTGTACCTGGAACTCCGTGAGCTGCTGCATGAGCTCCTCTTGCTCTTTGCTGTTGCTCAGAGGAGGAAGAATGTTGAAAAAGACCTTCAAAAGATCCAGATTCTCACCAGATACACTGGAGAGGGTGAAGATGGGCGTCACACTGTGAGGAGAGAGATATGTTATTACACACACAGATACACAAACTAGTGTTGAACAACTGTGGTAGGGTAGATTGTGAGGTAACCTACTCATTTTTACATATTTAAATATTAAAGGTACAGTACTAAAAACAGCCTTACAATGGTAAGGCTCAGAGAGAAGGGGGAAAGTGGTCAGGACACTATTTATAAGTGGACTTCAGTAATAAAATATAACGTATTATACGAGAACCTCTGTCTTCTCACACACACACATGTACCTGGAGGATTGTGCGAACTGCTGTGCCGCAGTGACGGCATCGTCAGGGTTGGCCACCACCATAGGGACCTTGTTGCAGCCGGGCTGTTTGAGCACTCGCTCCAGCTGACGGACCGTTTTCTCCACTGTGCTTTTCCCACAGAGGTCCACTTTACTCACCACAATAAATATGGGCACCTTCAGCGCCATCGCCAAACCCAGGTGCTCCCTAGTTGTGCCAGCTTAGAGAATAATAAACAACTATATTTTATTGAATTTATTGTTATAGTTTGGTTCTACATGTTGTGGCTTATTCATCAAACATGTTCTTAAACCTCTTTCAAAACTTTTAAGTCAATATAAATATATATGCATAAATACTAACCAATGCCAGTATTGGCTCCCACCACCAGCATGGCAAAATCTGGACAGTAGCTTGTCAAGCCAAATATGGTGGTCTTCAAGTACTTATAATGACCAGCCAGATCAATAAACGTGATCATCTTAGAAGAGCTCTCACAGATCTCTTCCGCTGTACGGGAGTCACTGTAGTTTACAACCTAAAATGATGAAAATTATTTGTCAAAACAACATGCGTACATGCTGGCAAGTAGGATGTAGTCGATTTAAATCCCATGCTCTATTGAAGAAAGAAACGCACCAGAGATGAGTGTACTTGTGTTTTTTTTTTAATTTGTCTCACCTCTCCTTTGCTGTTGAAACCAAGGATCTCAAAACTGATGCTGGACGTGCGTCCAGTTTGGATCTCGTGCAAGTGTCTAAAGAGGTTGAGTCTGCCCTGCCGCGTCCATTATCCAGCTCGCCTTGAGTCAACACTCCCAGCAGAGTAGAGCTTCCCTGAGTCCACGTTACCCAGAACTGCCACACGAAGATCCAGGAACTACACACACCGATTTGATAATGCATAATACATTAGGGAACACCATTTTCAACTAAAAACTGAAAAATGTTCATGAGTTTTGGTCGTTCATTCTGAAAACGCAAACTTTTGAAAAAACGTTTTTTAAAACGACACTATTATCGAATTTGTGAAAACGGTGGCGTCATGCATATTACGTGTTCAGTCTATAAAAATTCAATATGGCGGACAATTTTCAAGATGGCCGCCATTGCCAACTATGTACTATTCCTTTTTTTGTCCGCCAAAAGTTTGACAATTGTATTGTAATTACTATAATAAGTACATAGTATGTACATGGGTAACAGGACTGTAAAAGGAAGCGGTACAGTGTTTCTCTTACAAAGCGACATCGCCATCTACTGGCCTGGCACTGAATATTACAGCGTTTTAGTCGTCTACACGGATCCGGTGTAAACGGCGATAGTTTTGACAATGCTGTCTCATAAACACAAAAAATGCAAAATAATCACTTTTCTTGTTTTAGTAAATGACAAAAAAAATATTTATTAAAAAATGTTTATTATAACACAGGTGTATTCGAAAAAAAACAGGTCATTGTATGTGCGAGCTAAATTTTTAAATGACTAAAATCACAGCAACCAAAATTCACAATAAAAATTAAATGGAAACGAATTGAGGAGCATCACAAGCTAACCTGCTGGTCATTTGGAACTTTCCTCACGAGAACTTCTGCGATTTTCCGTCGAGCTCTGTCGCAGTCCACCTCCCTCTCTCTCAAAAGTGTGATATCAGCTCCAACCCTGCGCAGAGTCACAGAGTCTTACCGAACATTACAACACACTTTTTGTGTAAGCCATTTCTAACACGTTGACATTAGAGTATTAAAGAGGCCATGTTATGCCCTTTTTCAAAGTCTTGATTTTGTTTTAGGGCTCTACTAGAATGATTGAATGATAAAAGACAAATTTTTCACAAATTTGACATTGTTGCGGCACCTCTCTTCCCAGTCTGTCAGTAACGCTCTGTTTAGTTCCTGTCTTTATGAAGCCCCTCCTTCAGAAAGTGCAGTGTGCTCTGATTGGTTCGGCTGGCCCAGTGTGTTGTGATTGGTCAAGTGCTTCAAGCATGTTTGGGAAATGTCACGCATCTTACCATAACTACGAGTTTCAACAAACTACTTACAAACTCAACCAGGCAACCATTTTATTTTCCGTATGACTTAGGACGGGAATTATTGAAATGACGAATATTGTGCACATGTTGGCAAGTGCTGGGTAGATTACTTAAATTGTAGTTGGTTACTGACTCCAAATTACATGACAAAAATTGCAGTTAGTAATGTAATCCATTACATTAAGGTAATATAATCGGACTACTTTTGGATTACTTTTAGATTACTTTTGACCTAACTCATTTACCACATTGATTTGAATAGGATAATATCGTACCATATTGATATAAAAATACAAGGAGTAAGAAAATATGTTACATTCTTTGTTACCAACAACATGAAGTGCATTAAATAGGCCTATTACATTCCGTCAGGGTTTCCCAGACTGGAGTTTGTGATTAAATAGCAGGGGGTTCAGGAGTTTAATGAAAAGCTATTAAGTAATTAAATCATAAAATTTTCTTCAAGTAAAACATACTTTTCAGCCATTCTGCGAAGAGTCTTAAGTGATGCTTTCATATCTTCTTCTGTAAGTCCAACCAGCAGACCATTATCCTCCACCCCAATCTGATACACCGCCTCCCCCCGGCCCTCCTGCAGTCGCCATTTCAACTGCGTGGCCAAGTGCTCAAAGCGATACTGCGTGGGGTTTACCAGCTTCAACTGGGTGAAAGATTACATGATTGGATGAACTGGGATTATAAAAATCAGAATGACACTTCAATTTCACTTAATCAGATTGTGATTGGTTATAGGGTTTGCATACCTTATATTCAATGTTCCCCTCTTCAGCCTAAAAACATGAAAATTATTTTTTGGGGGAAACAATCAATTAAAAAAAATATATATAAAAATCAATTCTTGCAAAAAAAAATCAGTGCGTGCACATAACCTTTTTTTACTGGCTAAAAAATACCACAAAATAAATAATAATCGCATAAAATGCATAACATAATTGTGAAAGATACATAGCAAAAACAAAACGTTTTATTATTTACAAACTATTAATAGTTTGATAAATAGATTTGATAAATTATTACATAATTATTATTATAATCCTATCGTTTTTGCCTAAAAAGTATACAATTTGGCCAGTTATGTTAGATACCTTGTGGTGAACTAGTACACTAGCCAACATCAAATAGCAAACAAAATGTAACAAAACTTTTTACACTTTAAATTGCTCTAATATTAATGCATTATAATTTTACAGTAACAATAACGTAACTGTACGATATTTCGCCGAGAGTTACCAATTTTGTGCATTTAAAATATCAGTACTTCTCCAGCATCTTAGCACATTTGCAGTTATAAATGCCGATTCTCTATAATGTAGAGCAGGCCTGTATTATACACCAGTATGTGATATTGTGTTTATTGTTGCACGTACAGTAGGAATCATCTCCGCTGGCTAATGTTAGCATGATCCGACATCTAACGTTACATTACCTCCGGTGGGAGAAACGGCGGAGGCTCGTTGGCCTTCTTGCCCCTCCGTCTCTTCCCTCTTCGGCCTCTTCTCGTCCGGGATTTCTTCTTTGGTGCGTTTTCTATTCCGCATTCAGCTGCACTCTGCGGTTTCGCCGCAGACTTGGCGCTGCAGTGGTTTGCAACCTGCACATCCATAGCTCGCTCGCATATAAGGGAGATTAAAACAAGCTACGAAAATTTCAATATATATATATACAATTTTAAAAATGCACTTCTCTGCTATAAACAGAGTCAATGCTTTTCCTTTCATTGAAGTTATTTAGTATTGCACTGGGATACGCGGTCTAGGAGCCATAAGCGCAGCAACATCCTCCTCTAGAAGCCCCGCCTCCAGCACTCGTCAAACATTCGTCATCCAACCTGTCAAGCACACATTGCTAATTTTAGCTAGATTGAAAACTGTTTTTGGATTCTGTAATTGATTAATCACAATCTGGAATCATGAAAAAAATCGGCATTACAAATAGATTAGTTGTGGATGATAGGGACTACTACTGTGATAATGGGTTTATATAATTCGATTTGTTTTGCATTTGACTCTTTTGACCATTTTAGGTGCTAATATGTACATTTCAGGAGCTAATATTTACATTTCAGGTTAGGTGCTTATATGTACATTTCAGGTGCTAATATTTACATTTCAGATGCTTAGGTGCTAATATGAACATTTTAGGTGCTAATATGTACATTTCAAGTGCTAATATGTATATTTTTGGTGCTAATATGAACATTTTAGGTGCTAGTATGTACATTTCAAGTGCTAATGTACATTTTAGATGCTAATATGTATATTTCAGGTGCTAATATGTATATTTCAGGTGCTAATATGTACATTTCAGGTGCTAATATGTAGCATTTAGGTACCAATATGCCTTTAGTGTACAAAAGTGTACCTTTGAAAAGGTACAGCTCCAGTGACCGCTTTTGTACCTTTTTTCTGAGTGTTTATATGGGTCAATATCACTGTAGGGTGCCTTTTGGTGTCCTGAACATAAATAACTGATTTTCCATTATAACTTGGCATACAAATCACGATGAAAGGGTGTGTTATATAAGGCTTAGTTTTTTATTCATAGCAGTAGCATTATTTGGCTCTTTAGATACATTTTCAAGATAGTTTTGTATAGAGGATGTATGTTATTTTGCTATGTCCCATGCACTGCTCATCAAATTTGAATGAGAGTAAAATAGTCCAATTTGTTTTTTAATTTTTTTTTTCCTCTTTATATTTTTTAATAAGATATCACTCAAATTTAGTGTATTGATCAGTTTATAATAAAAACAATATTTTTATTTAATAAAAAAGAAGAGTTTGTCCATGTCCCTTAAATGGTTGTCCACCCTGTCGATATTGTGGAATCTGCCACTTTAAGAATAGGCCACCCCCATTAGTGACATCAGGACAACAGATTGTTGTATCTCTCTAGTGCCGGGAAATTCAACTGCTGAGGTGAGTAGCTGCTGATTTTACAACCAACAATTTTTCTTCATATGAGGTTGCTTACTTGTTTTGCCAAAGCTTAACATGTCCACCCTGTCGGCATAAAACATACTGGAAGTGATTCAAATACAATAATTTTCAAATATGTACGTTTTAATATACCAAATTCCAGGGGTGTTTCTGTGTTACCACACAGTCACACACATGCAAAGGTGAGTTAGTCAGGGGGGTTCAGGGGCGTCCCTCGAGAAAATGTGGATTTCTCAGACCTACATTTGTGCATTTTAAGGTGTTTGAAGGTCATAAAAATGGTATAACAACAGCTTTAAAAGCATGTCAGTGGGCAGTAGCATAAAATATTACAGATTCTTAAATATGAGAATGAGGATTTTGAAATGAATGATCCACGCTTGGATGCAAATGCAGAATGTTTCTGCTTATTGTTGACAATACACAATCACAAATTCCAAATAGGAATGGCCTTAATGAGAACTCTTTCAATGATTATTTTACATAGATGATATTTCAATCAAACACCAGTGCAATCTTTTTGTGTCCAGAGGAAAAGGAGCAATTTATATTAGCATTAAAGATTGGTTTCAGCAACTAGTTTCTTTCTAAGGTTAGCTAATCAATATTTTTGGCACTAATCTGTTAAGTTAAAGTTCAATTGTGCACTCATAAAGACAGTCACTTGTCACCACCTTCTGGCTTAATGATGCAAGTTGGACAAACACGGACAAGCGGAGTGATACAAACGGTGAAAAGGCTGATAATGGTGAACACATTCGAGGACCATACAAATATATACATGTTCTAAATATATATTATACTTATGAATTGAGCTTATAGTTTATGTAATTAGCAAATGACATATGTGTTAAATAGGAATATATTGTAATAATGTTAAAAGGCGTAAAGATAGAGCAAAATATCGTGGTACAATCATTGATGATAAACTTTCCTTTTGGATTTTATGGGCTACATAAGAAAACTAGACAGCGTTTGAGTCTACTTAGGAAGTTAAGAAATTTTGACATTGAAAGGAGGCTCTTAACCATTGTTTATAGATCAATGACTGAAAGTGTTTTAACTTATAATATTGTTTCATGGTATTACAGTGAAACAGAAGAATAAACTAACACGAGTAATCAATGAAGCAAATAAGATCATCGGCCAAAAACAGAGCACATACAAGAGCTATTCACAATTTTTTTTTGGAGAAAAGGGCATTATTAATATATTCAGACCAGTCTCATCCCCTCCATTCCTGCTTCGAGATCCTTCCTTCGGGGCGCAGGCTACGGATACCGCTCGCCAAGAGGAATATTTATAAGAGATCATTTGTTCCATTGGCAGTGACTGTTTTAAACTCAATTCTCAATTGAGGTGTGTGAATTTGCACATACTGTATTAATTTAACTTATGTATGTGTCATGATTCTGCCCTCTTGTCCTATCTTGAGGCAGGATCATGACAGATCCTTGTTTTGTGTGCAGGCACATGGCCTTGTGTTTGGGCTGTGTGTGTTTGCGGTGTCGTTCTCTGGCCCCACCCCTTGTTACCCTCGTTTTGTCATCATTGCTTCATCTATGTCACCTGCTGTCAATGTCTGTTTCTCTCTATTTGATCCCTTGTGTTTGCTGTCCTGTGCCATGCTTGTCTTAACAAAGTTAAATCCTAAAAACAAACAAACAAACAAAAATCCTGAAAAATAGTCGTGTTAGTCTTTACTTTTCCCTACCAGTGTTGTTTGCCCCCTCCTGGGTTTTTTTTTCTCCCAGTTTTCTGTTATCAATAAACGTTTGTGTGTTTGCACACTGTCTGCAATTGGGTTCATCTGCTATCCACCATAACAGTGTAAATTAATTGTTTTTTTTATGTGGTTTGTAACGTGGTTGTGCCAGTGTCAAAGATGAATTTAACACAAGAAACTTATTTTTGCTATGGTGAAATAAATGTTCAGTAATATCTTCAATATATATTTTAAAAATTTTATAGTGTTGATGGCAACTAGACAAGTCGTCTGCTAACCTCCATAATGTGTATGTGTTTCAAATCAATGCCAGTTGGTACTCCTAATCAAATGATAACATTAATTACTGCCAGGTGGTGGTTGATTAATTCAGATCAAGAATGAATGCGTTCCTGATATATTAGTGTCTGAAGAGTGGCTTGATAAGGTTTAGTCTTGGATGATCTGTTCTCATGGCTGTGAGGGAGATTTGTGTTGGAAGAAGTTCATTTTCATCCTTTTTCTCTTTGCTGTTGATGGACTTAAAGAACCAGGTAAGTACCATTAGACTTTGAAGTGAACAGAAGCATTCTGTTTTTATGTGTAGAGTTGTTGCTGAATTTATAGATGGTGAAAATAAGCTTTGTGAACCATTGAAACTTTCCTTCAACACCATTACTGCTCTTGGTTTGTTTGCCACCCAGTGATCAAATGGATGATGCTCCTGTTTTTTTTTTATTTTTTTTTCCTAACCTTGATCATTCCTAACAGATATCCATGACTCGTTTTGATAAGACTCCAATTGCAAACAAAGTGACACCGCCACTTCAAGGGGTCAGTGCTGTGGCCTAGTCGTGGTGGCCTAGGTCTTTGTGTCTCACTGCCTCATCGCTTCTCTGGCTACGTGGTGTGCTCCACCTCCATCACCTCCGGTAATCCCCTTGGTAGTGTTGGGACTCTTCACTCCATGGCTACTCCATTCTGCGACACCGCCGTGGGATGCAGTCCTGACTGTGGGCTGGTTGTTTTCCGTCTGCCCTTCCCTGCTCAAGGCCAGTCCCCCTGGCTGTCACCACCATCTGCACCAACCTTTTGCATGGTTCTCTTCGGCTTTTTGTTGTCCTCCAGCTACGCCTGCGGGTGCTAGTATAGACCATTACAACACAAAAGACTACATTTTATCCAATGGCTTGCAGTTTCAATGTCCCTAACTAGTCTAAGGGTCCAAGCCGCCCGTCCGTCTGTCCGAAACGCCCTGTCCGTCCAAGCCGCCCGTCCGTCCGTCCAAGCCGCCCGCTCCGTCCGTCCAGCCGCCCGCCCGTCCGTCCAAGCCGCCCGCCCGTCCGTCCGTCCAAGCCACCAAGCCGTCCAGCCGCCCGTCCGTCCAAGCTGCCCGTCCGTCAGCGTCGTCCGCAGCTGGAGGAAAGGTTGGTGCAGATGGTGGTGACAGCCAGGGGGGCTGGCCTTGAGCAGGGAAAAGCTGACGGAGACCCAGCCCACAGTCAGGACTGCATCCCACGGCGGTGTCGCAGAATGGAGTAGCCATGGAGTGAAGAGTCCCAACATTACCAAGGGGATTACCGGAGGTGATGGAGGTGGAGCACACCACGTAGCCAGAGAAGCGATGAGGCAGAGAGACACAAAGACCTAGGCGACCGCGACTGAGGCCGCGGCGTCGCAGAATGGAGTAGCCAATCGAGTGAAGAGTGCCAACATTAGTCTCCCAAGTTTTTAAGGTGAAAAAATACGGTTAGTTGTTGTGTGAGGGCAGTTCAATGATGGATCTGACGCCTTAATCTAAAGCACTTTGTTTCTGGTTTAGTTTTGCCCAAGTTTGGTGTGACTGTAAACACACAGCAGACCTACAGCATTGGGGTTATGGGACCGAAAGTTGAGTCTTGTGCCAAGTGAGTGAGTGCTTTATTTTTTTTACTTTTTTATTTTTCTTGTCTTGTGGTTGGTCAGTTCTTTATCTGAGAAACCGCATAACAAGATATGCATATGGCCAACCTGTACCTGGTCAAGCCTTAGTGGAAGTGTGCCGTGATCCATTTCCATAAAGTCTGATTCATAATTTGACCTGACAAGACATCCACTTTAAGCCACAAAGTTGATTTTCTTCACTGTTTGTTTGGACTTTCTCTTGCAGATGTAATGGTGTCAATCTGCAATGGTGTCCTTTACTGAACAAAGCTGTATATCTCTTGGAGGGGAGCAACTGGCACCAACAAACTGCTGTTGAATCAAACCACAAACAAGAATGGACTGGCTGCATTCTTCCCTGAAACACTGCTAATCTTAAGGCTGATCTGAATCTGGTGGTCAGACTTGTATTTTGTAAAAATTAAGACTTAAGAAAATTAAGAAAAAAAAGGCCTGCATTTAAAGAGTTCTCACATGTATTTAAAGCGGACCAGAACTAACGAAAAGTACAAGCACTGGATCAAGTGAAAGGAGTTCGTATGTGGAGACATATCAAGATATGCCGCCATCACTGCCGTGGCCAATGCCCCGTACTCAGACTTCTCCAAGGCGATTTTGCAGATCAGAGAGTTCTCTCCTCAAGTCCATATACAGCAGCCGCTGAGGGCAGGCCAGTTCTGCCTAGAGATCAAGACGATCCTCCTCAGCCCATGAGGGCACTGCCTGTAGATTTACGAGGTGACCTTCTGCATTCTCATTCTGTCAGTCACAAGAGATTGATTCTCACTGACAACCTAGGAGACCTGAGACTACCAAGCTCGGCTAACTTCAAGTCACCCTTTCTCTTCTTATGAACCAACTCTATCCCAACTCAAGCTAGCCCATCAAGAAGGTGCTACATATCCTCAACCTGGTATTAGACACGTAGATAGACCACGTGGTTGTTACAACACAGACCACAGAGGCCAGAACTATATGTCCACTGACCAAAGAGATTGCAACCAATATCCAGCTGTTCAGTTTATGCCTCAGAACTACAGTCAAGAGACAGCAGCTACGTATGAGACTTATAAAGATCATCGTCTGAACTGCAAACCCGTCCGCTATTTCCCTTCCACTGAAACATTGTTATCAGCAACCTTATGGGATTCCAGCTGCAAGTCCACTCTATCAAGATGAGAGACTTACTCCAAGGGATACATTAGCTCACCATGCACATGAGAGACATGCATATGAGAGACACTCAGACAGCTATGGTCAATCAGCTCCTAATCCTGCAGACAAATCAAGCTTCTTGACCCCACGACAGTATGCATATTACGCTCAGCCTGAGACGTATCAGCCATACCACCCAATGCGCCCTCCTTCTCTTCCATATCCTCATGTGGAGCCCACCTACAGCGGTCCTATTCCCACCATTCCTCATTTTTGCAGTGAAGATCCCAGAGAGTTTGCATGACTCAAAATTGCACTGGAGAATTTGCTACCTGCCGGGCTACAGAACATTTCAAGTACCAAATACTCGTTGGTCATCTGAAACAGGAGAATGCCTTGCTCATGGCAGACTTGTACGTCAACAGCAGGTACCCATACACCAACACCATGAGGTCTCTAACTACACTTTATAGTCAACCACATCAACTCGCATTACAAAGAATTGCAGAATTGATGGATGGCCCAAAAATCAGGAGTGGTGACAAATCTTTTAGAATGTTTGCCCTCACAGTGCGTGCATTAGTTGGAATGCTGAACCAACTTGGAGCTAAAGGATAGACAGAGCTCAAATGTGGGTCACGTGTTCACGTCTCCTTGCCAAATTGCTTCATTATCTTAAAGCAAACTTCAGAAGGTTTGTTAACCCCATTCAGAACCCAGTTCCAACACTGATAGTACTCAGCGATTGGCTAGAATATGAGCTCAGAATACAAGAGGATGAGTCACAGTACGTTAGTAATGTAAGCAGAGCCTACTCTCAGCCACAGAGAGAACAGCAAAGGAATTGCAAGCTGGTTCAATGATTTGCTACTGTCTTGCATGGTGGCGAACGGAGTAAATCAGCAAGTGTTACAGCAGTCAAGAAGGAGAAACCGACAAAGTACTGCCCCTTCTGCAACACTGTGCAGCATTACTTCAATCAGTGTGCTAATTTCAAACTGCTGAATCAAGATCAAGTGGAGTCTTGACTGAAGTCAAATTAGGAGTGCTTTAGGTGTGGCTGTGATCACCAGATCTCACAATGTAATCTTAAAGCCAAATGAAAAAAAAATGTGAAAAGAGACGTTTAGAAATACTGCATGACTTCAATGCCAAAGGTAAACATGAAACACAAGCTTCAGCAAAAAACAGTTGTCTTGTGAACTCAGAAGTAGAGACTTTGTATATGGACAGACCAACTGCAGGCAGCAAAGTTCTTTTGAAGGTCAGCCAAGTGATCTTGAGAAATGGAGAGAAGGAACTTGACGCATACACTATATTGGATGACGGATCAGAGAGGACAATGTTACTGTATGAAGCAGCACAGCAACTTGATCTTCAAGGACTTCCTGAAGATATAGCCCTCCGTACTGTGAGACAAGACATACGGGTTGTTCATGGGGCGGCTGTTTCATTCTCAGTAGCTTCTGCATTTCAGCCAAACAAATCCTTCACCATTGAAAGAGCTTTTACAGCCAAAGAACTGAGCCTTGCAAAACACACTTACCCTGTTAAGTTGCTGCAGAAGAAATACAGATAGCTACAAAGTCTGCCCATTCCCTCATTGCAGCAGGCTCAACCACTCTCACTCATTGGCTCAGATTATCCACATTTAATCACAGCTACAGAGCCAGTACGTCTCGGACCTCCTGGCGGTCCTGCCGCTGTGAAAACCAGACTTGGGTGGACTCTGCAGGGCCCCTCAAAATTCCTTGCCAGTCATCTCTTACCACAACAGTGTCTAACCTCCACTTTGTCAGCAGAAGCCGAACTGTTCAACAATGTACAGAAATTGTGGCAAATGGACACACTTCCATATAGGAGTGAGACACAGAAGGCAGGACACAGAAGCGGTGCAAATCCTTGAGGAGAAAACAATCAGGGTGGCAGTCGGACACATTCAAAGGAATGCAACACCTCTCCTCTGGAAAAGAAATCTTTCACCTTTGCAATCAGCTAAAGAAGCAGTAACAGCCCATTTAAGAAGCACAGAAAATGCCTTTTGCAGAACACAGATCTTGCTTCAGTGTATGTTGAAGTGCAGAAACTTGAAAAGGCAGGCTACATCTCAAAGCTGACACCAGAGGAGACCGATAAAAGCTGATGGAATCAAGGTCCACAGTTCTTAACTCAGTCAGTTAGTAGTTGGCCCAAACAGCCTCATGATTATGTAAGCGATGACATCCAAGAACACGCAGTTATACTTTCTGTGGAGCACTATCCTCCAGTCAAACTGATCAGATATCTCTCAGATACAATTCACTTCAAGATCTGATTAAGGCTACTGCTATTTCCCTTCATGGGGCGGCAGACGAAAGTGAACTCTCTGCTGACGACTATACACAAGCTGAACAGGAACTTCTGAGACGTGCTCAAGTTGAAAGCTTCCCAGAAGAAATAGCCCAACTCCAGTTAGGTAAACCTGTATCTCACTCTAGTCGTATTCTAACTCTAGCCCCAGAGTATGATCACAAAGCCAAATTAGTCAGAGTATGTGGATGCCTCCGCAGATGTAAGCACTTGGACTCAGACACTCTACACCCTATTGTCTTAGATCCTGCTCACCCTCTTGTAAAGCTTCTGATTCAACATCACGACAACCTCCTGTTACATCCAGGACCTGAGCGCGTGTTCGCAGAACTGAGACGAAAATATTGGATCGTAAGAGGCAGAAAAAAAGACACCAGCGCAGCTGCTTTGAACGTAAGAAATGGTGAGGGAAGCCAGAAATACCTATGATGGCAGATCTCCCTCAGTCTAACTTTCGGTTGTTTCGTCCAGCTTTCTATTCAATGGGCATTGACTGTTTTGGCCCCTTCCAGGTTAAGTTTGGATGCAGTTGTTTATCCGGAATCGGAAATGCTCAGTCGTAGGAGATGGTGACATAGCCAGATTCTAATTGAAAATTTCTGGAAATGTTTCATACGGCAATACCTCCCCGACTTGCAACAGAAAAAATATAAAACATTTCATTAATGTTTAATAAATGACAAGACAAATATGCTTAGTTCTTTGAGTTTTATTTTAATTATTCATTGTAAAGAAAAGCCAGTGATCAAGTCATCTTTTGCCTGCAAATAATATATATTGTACTCTGTGTAAAATAATATATTAGCACTTACTCTGAAGTTCATATGAAGCAACTACTCTATCTCTAGTGCCAGGTTTTTTTTTTCTTCTTTAAGTTGTCAAGTATTTTCAAAATACTGTTTTCTAGGGGTAGGGGTGAACCTGTCAACACATGGCTTATGCATCAAAAATTAAAAGTACAACACTGCCCACCTCGGCATCACTGCTTTGTGCAGACTCTTCTGTAGATGTGGACTCCTGCAACTCATTGCATTCAGATATAATAGGTATTCAAGTGTAAATTAAGTAAAGCTATGTATGCACTTAAAGATACCTGAGAAGGTTTCTTCACTGTCCTGTGCATTGGGGAAAAATGGGCATTACAAAGTGTTGTACTTTCTTCCCTTTTGATGTAAAGTTAGAAAACGACTTACTGCACATGCTTCAGCCACTTGCTTGGGAACACATAAAAGTGTTAGTGTATTGAAGCGATATAATGAAGTACTCTGGGGGGAAATGTGCTCAATAACTCATGGCAACATTTTTTTTTTTTACTTTAACTATGTAGTTTCACAGTCACACATGTAGACTTTCACAAGTCAAAGCAATTCATTACTTCTCAAGGTTTAACAGCTGATATGACTGGACAGCCATTTGGATTATAGGCCTACTTAATTTAATGCAGCAACAAATTATTTTATAGTGTAATAGGATCATTTAAAGTTCATTTACCAGCTGTGTGTGTGTTCGAAGAACCCAATTAGCCGGATCATGATGAGCACGGTGATATTATCTTGAATGTCTCGTTTGATCTCAGATGTCTCGTTTGATCCTAACCTCCAGTAGAGAAAAGAACAGCAGATCTTCAATGGAGAATAATTCATGGTGCAATAGCCACAGACAAACATGCGGCACACCTGAACACAGCAGTAGGGGTGGGATGCAGGTTTTGTGGAGAAGAAAATTTCGAACATTTTGTTTTTAAAATGTAAGACTGTAAGGTCTTTTCTGAAGTTCTTAATAGATTGTTTCAAGTTTTTGGTGAAGATTTCTCAGAGGAAGAAGGAAGATGTGTCTGTTAAATTATTTAACAGGAACTGTGAAATTGGCAATATGGAAAACCAGGAAAAATCAAGGATTGCAGCTTAATAGTATTAATGTTGAAGTGATGTTTATGAAATTAGTGGCTGGTAGACTAAAAATAGAATTTGCATACTATAGTCTTGTAAATAATGAGAATGGTTTCAGTGATCTGTGGTGTGTTAATGATGCTTTGTTTGTTGTTTACGATGGAAATCTGGTTTTGGAATTTTAATGTTTTTTTTTTTTTTATTATACAAATAATGTTAATTGTTGAATATTAAGTGTTTTAAATAAAGTTTTGTAAACGTCTCTCTCTCTCTCCTCTGGTGCGCAATCTAAACTCGAGCGTGCTTAGCAAAAATTCCCAGTGTTAAATTAACACTCTCGGTGTACACATAGGTCCAACTCCTGGAGTTGGAACCTATATGTACACCAGGAGTGTTAATTTAACACTGGGAATTTTGCAACTTTGACCTGCTTGAATATTTTAATCGTCTTTAATACATAATTCCGAAGGATAGATTTAAATACCCGTTTTTTTAAATAAATACTAAATTATTAAAAATGTAATAATAATTATAAATCTTTTTTTTTTTTTGATCAGGGGATATCAAAAAAACATCCGGGGCTAAAGCCCTGAATGCCCATGTCTAACGATGCGCCTGCCAATTTCTTCACAACCAGACTAGTCCCAGTTTGTTGTAAGCTAATAGGCTAATTGAAGCTTAAAGGGGGGGTTGACTGATTTCACTTTTTGATTTTAAATAGTGTGTAATGTTGCTGTTGGTGCATGAACAGTATCTGCAAAGTTGCAGCGCCTGAAAATTTAGTCTAAGCTGAGATATCGTCTTTTAAAAATCAGGAAGTATAATTGCCTACAAAAACGACTCGATTGGGACTACAGCTGGGTTATGGTACATCACTAACCCACACATTTGCATCAACCACTCCCTCCGGAAAATGCAAAACAGTGCATGCGCGCATATTTCAGCAGCTCCTCGTCGAGTGAGTTGTGTTCACGCAGCTGTCAGGTCCTCTGTGCTCGGACTTCCCACGGACGCTATTCTTCCTCAACAATGGATACAATTTATGTTTGATTATGTTCCTGAAAGTGACGATCGTAATCTAGCTCTCTGTGCTGCGCATTTTACGGAAGACTTCCAGAATCTCTACGAGTATTTACTTCCAGAATCTCCACGAGTAATGCCGTTTTCAACAAGAAACTTACTAAAACATGAAGCAGATCCAACTTTAAAACCAGAGGCAGCAGTTGTTGAGCCACAACCTGTAAGTAGGCTAAGACTTAATCATTTTAAATGTATTTGCATGTATAATTTCAGACGTAATGTTTTAGTTTTATCAAATGCCAGCGCTGGCTTTAGCCACTTAGTTATGCTATTTCGTGTCTATGACAACCGCGTACAAACATGAATTTTGTATAAGTACTAATGTTGTAAATGTATTTTTCATGTATATATGTTTTATGACGTTATTTTCGATTTGATCAAGAACATAAACTTGCCAACGCTGTTTGAGTATCACATTAGTAGCCAGTCAGTTGCTATTGTTGCCAGTCAGATGCTATTGTGTAAAACAAACGTGTATAAAGTTAAAAAATGTAGTAAATTATCATTCAGAAACCTTTATTAAGAGCCGTGTGTGGTGAGGTTCTGCTTGACTCTCTTCGTCGCCGCTTTCTCGGTCTGATTCTGCCTGAAACTGATACTGCAGTTCGACACATATTTACATTTGGACCGGAGCTGAGCTCATGATATTGCGTTTCGCTCGTAAAGGTCATGGGCGTTAACCTTCCGGACAACGTGAGCGACAGTTTAGCCAATCACAACACACCGGCCCAAACTAACCAATCTGAGCCCACCACGTGTATCTGAGGGAGTGTTTTCATAGAATCAGGAAGTGAATCACTCATTCAGGGGACAGAGGAGAGCGCGGCTGGCAAAAAAAGGTGAAGGTAAACACAATAATGCAAAGAAAAAAAGCAGTAAACCCCCCCTTTATAATGTCCACCCTGTCGTTGTTCCAAAATGTCCACCCTGTTCGGTGCACAGTAGATCCATCATGCCTTGTTACCACTGTGCAGGCTGGTGGTGGTGGTGTAATGGTGTGGAAATGTTTTCTTGGCACACTTTCGGTCCCTTCAGTGGGCATTGTTTAAATGCCACAGCTTACCTGAGCATTGTTTCATATTTTGTCATGCTTTTTGTGTTCTGCTTTATGTGTCCACCCTGTCGTGGGCTCGTCCACCCTGTCATCTTGGTATATTTAAAATAATATTTAAAATAATAATTTAATCATACCTATATAATCCATTGTGCTCTGTGCGGGGGCAATAACATGCAATTTGTATCTTAATAATGCAATGAAAACATATTTAACAGTCATTTATATGTCCATGACAAGGTGGACATATCTATGCTTTTATGCTCTAAAAAATGGCCTATAATTAAAAAAATAATAATTGTGGGAGTTCAGATAATATATTTATTATAGTATTTGACTGTCTACTATTATGATATGACATAAAGCGAAAGGTAAATTAAAATCAAAATTTCTGGGTGTTGAAAGGCACTCTATGGTGATTGACCCGTTTATATCGTTACTGTATCAATAAAGGCATACATAGTACAGTTTATACCGTTATGTACACTCACCGGCCACTTTATTAGGTACACCTGTCCAACTGCTCGTTAACACTTAATTTCTAAGCAGCCAATCACATGGCGGCAACTCAGTGCATTTAGGCATGTAGACATGGTCAAGACAATCTCCTGCAGTTCAAACCGAGCATCAGTATGGGGAAGAAAGGTGATTTGAGTGACTTTGAACGTGGCATGATTGTTGGTGCCAGAAGGGCTGGTCTGAGTTTTTCAGAAACTGCTAATCTACTGGGATTTTCACGCACAACCATCTCTCAGGGTTTACAGAGAATGAGTCCGAAAAGAAAAAACATCCAGTGGGCGGCAGTTCTGTGGGCGGAAATGCCTTGTTGATGCCAGAGGTCAGAGGAGAATGGCCAGACTGGTTCGAGCTGATAGAAGGGCAACAGTGACTCAAATAACCACCCGTTACAACCAAGGTGGGCAGAAGAGCATCTCTGAACGCACAGTGCGTCGAACTTTGAGGCAGATGGGCTACAGCAGCAGAAGACCACACCGGGTGCCACTCCTTTCAGCTAAGAACAGGAAACTGAGGCTACAATTTGCACAAGCTCATCGAAATTGGACAATAGAAGATTGGAAAAACGTTGCCTGGTCTGATGAGTCTCGATTTCTGCTGCGACATTCGGATGGTAGGGTCAGAATTTGGCGTCTACAACATGAAAGCATGGATCCATCCTGCCTTGTATCAACGGTTCAGGCTGGTGGTGGTGGTGTCATGGTGTGGGGAATATTTTCTTGGCACTCTTTGGGCCCCTTGGTACCAATTGAGCATCGTTGCAACGCCACAGCCTACCTGAGTATTGTTGCTGACCATGTCCATCCCTTTATGACCACAATGTACCCAACTTCTGATGGCTACTTTCAGCAGGATAATGCGCCATGTCATAAAGCTGGAATCATCTCAGACTGGTTTCTTGAACATGACAATGAGTTCGCTGTACTCAAATGGCCTCCACAGTCACCAGATCTCAATCCAATAGAGCATCTTTGGGATGTGGTGGAACGGGAAGATTCGCATCATGGATGTGCAGCCGACAAATCTGCGGCAACTGTGTGATGCCATCATGTCAATATGGACCAAACTCCCTGAGGAATGCTTCCAGCACCTTGTTGAATCTATGCCACGAAGAATTGAGGCAGTTCTGAAGGCAAAAGGGGGTCCAACACGTTACTAGCATGGGGTACCTAATAAAGTGGCCGGTGAGTGTCTATCTATGTATGTATAGTAGTTATATAGCCAGGTCCTGTAGGAGGCAGCAAGAATATCATTTTTCATGCCTTTCTAAAATAATTAATTAGTTAATAATTAGTTATCTGTAGTAGACATTCAGAAATCAAACTTTGTGCTCCCATTAAAAAAATCATATAATGATTATGGCATTTCTACAGCCAGAAATAAAGGCAAAGGCCAGAAACTTCTCAGCTATAGCATGTGGTTCTTCTGAGTGAAGCCCACAGAGGGCAGACGTGCTTAGAACAAAACAAAACAACTGCGACCCACTTAATTGTGAATGGTTTTGTTTAAAAAGTGTCTCAACCAGGGTGTCTTTAAGTAAATTTGTATGAAAAGCCTCTTTCAAGAAACACACAAAGCAACAACAACAGTATGACATTTAAATGACCTGTACAATTAGGGTTCTCAAATCATGCATCCGTTACATTACAATGTCATAACAACAAGTTCATTATCATAATCAGCTTCATCAATGGCATTAACCTAACACATTACCAAAGAGATGACTCATATAAATCACACTTAATTCTGTTTTTGGGTTCTATACTTCTTTAAACCCAAATTAGACTAGTAAAATTGAACAATGGCTATAAAATAAAGGCAGCACATATACATCCACTTCTACGGCACGGAAAAAATGGTAATTAATATTTAAAAAATTCTTAAAACAAACAAAAAAACACATCAGACACTGATATTTGAGGATGTAACCTCCAGTATACCTTCATCCTTACCTTTTTAAACATAATCTCTTGTCTGTGCCATGATGGTCCCTGGTGGCTACATCCCAGAAAACACAAGCCCTATTGCATGAAATGTAGGCCACATATTATCATAGTGCTACGCTACCTCTTTAGGAGAAACCATCTTGCATTGTTTTCACACCATAGCAACATTTATTTTCTAACATTAAGGATATAAAGGTAAACAAAGACTTGGCTGTTCGTGGATCACCTTGTAGGTAAAGGGAACAACATGATGGGGTCGAACAGAGCAGCTAAATGCAACACATGCTTCGATATTAGAATATATTACTGTACATATGAACCAAACGTGGCGCCCATCGTGGGGCAGCACCAGGGATAAGTTAACAACATGAATTATTTCAGACCTGGGATAAATGTGTGATGACTCCAATAAAACAAAAATTAAGAGTAAAATTAGAGTTGATTGGAAGCCGGTAAACCAAAGCACTTTAAAGTTTTTTAAAAAGTTCATATATAAACACACACTTCGCATTCTAAAAATAATTAAAATTGTCGATATTTGTAAATCATTTTGGGAAAAACTATTAAAAAAAGCCATACTTTTCTAAGGTTCATTCCTCCCTAAAGGCACAGTGATGGAGTAAAAGTGCTCCATTAGAGAATGGCTATATGACTACAAGTGGAACTTAATTGTGTTCTATAATTAAAGCGTGTAATGAGGTTTTGCCTTTGTCCTCCGGAAGAGTGGCAATTTATCATCCTTCAGTACAACCAAGTTAGCTGCCATAAACTGTGTGTTAACCTGTTTCTTTAGGCCTGATTCTAATATTGCTTGCTGCAATTGCCCCCGACCCCCAAAAAAGCCTGTGAAAAGCTTCCCACAATTTTTTTAAATAAATTCTAAAATAAAGTTACACTATAAAACAACTAAACCATTTAGCTGTCATTAAAGTTTCAAATATTAAATTAATTCTCGCAAAACTGTTCATCATGTATTTTCAAACCTATCTCCAGTGAAACATAAAAGAAGGTATTCAGCAGAATGTCCAAGCTGCTCTTTATGCCTTATAATGAAAGTGAATGGGGACCAAGGCTGTCAAGCAAACTTTTCTAAAACAGATTTTTAAAGGAGTAGTTCACTTAAAAAAAAAATTTGACTGATAATTTACTCACCCCACTGAATCCAAGATATCCATGTCATTCTTTCTTCAGTCTCGAAAAGAAATTAAGGATTTTGATGAAAACATTCCAGGATTTTTCTCCATATAATGGACTTCAATAGGAACCAAACGGTTCAAGGTCCAAAGACAGTTTTAATGCAAACTGTTCAAAGGGCTTTTAACGATTCCAGACGATGAATGAGGGTCTTATCAAAAAAGTTTCACGGTTTTATAAGCTCAAATGGTCGCCTTGCTCTGTTCTGTGATGCTGGCGTTCATGACTTTCCTGTTCGAACACGTTCATCAAAATGCGAGCGGAATCTTTCCCGAGTCAGACTCATTCATTTCGTTTGTTGAATGAAAAAGATTTGTTCAGTTTTAATAAATGAGTTCGAACAGGAATCACGACACGCATCATAAACAAAGCAAGGCGAGCATTTGAGCTTATAAAACTTAAACTTTGTTATTTATTTATTAAATGAGTGATCGTTTTGCTTGATAAGACCCTTATTCGTCTGTCTGGAATCCAAATTTAAAGCCCTTTGAACAGTTTGCACTAAAACTGTCTTTTGGACCTTGAAGTTTGGTTCCAGTAAAGTCCATTATATGGAGAAAAGTCCTAGAATATTTTTTAATCAAAAACCTCAATTTCTTTCGACTGAAGAAAGAAAGACATGGAACATCTTGGATGACATGGGGGTGAGTCAATTATCAGCAAAAGTTTTTTTTTAAAAGTGAACGACTACCTAAAGGAATCCCTTATATTTTAGTCAACACAAAACTATTCGGATGCCTTTACAAGGAATACAGCGCACGAGTCATTTGTTCATTATGCATTTTCAGCTGTTGTTCCCATCCACTTTCTTGGAAAATAGCATCAACATTCTGGTACGAGTTTGGAAAAACATGATGGTGAGTAAATGATGAATGTCATGTCAGAATGTCATTTTTTGGATGAACTATTCCCTAACTTTTGTAAGCTCCACTTGACAGTACAACCCATGTAAAAGTGGAATAGACATGAGCGGTAGATATATATACGTCGATGCCACATTCGACAGCTTGCCATCTGGTGTAACGCTCAGCGTGTTGTTACTCACAGTAAGAATCAATGAGCCAAGACATTGTGCAGCTTCTAGTTGCAAGACCCTTTCACAGGTAAGAATGCGCTGATTGTGTTTTTCTATGCATTACCTCAGGTTACAGGTTTTTACTATGGAAACTTTTCAATGTTTTGTTAGCTGATACTTTCCTCTTGTATTTTTAAAGTTAAAGCAGCATTATGTTATTTTTGAAATTTTGCTCTTCGGGGTCCCCCTACAGTTGGGAAACAGTATGTCTTCTGACTACTGCCGTAAAATCTGTCATGGTTACACCAGCGAATACAAGTGTGCATTTGTTGACAAGCGATACCCCCGAACTCTGGAGAAGGAAGGAGTTCTGAATTAGAATTAGAGCAAGTGGGGGAAGTGACGTATGACGTAAAGCAGTGCGAATTTTGTAGTTCTTTTTGTGCTCGGCTTCCTGACCCGCTCTCTGAAGTAACAGAGCGCCAAGTAAAAGCAATTCAGATACTGTCAGGATATTGCAGACTTGTCATTTAATTGTAAGTGGTTTGTAAGACCTAGTGTAACTCGATATACCATCTCAAGGGTTTTGGAAAAGTATTATAAAGGTTGAAAAAACTACATAGTGCTGCTTTAAGCAAAACCATCGGCTGAAGTCTATTGCAGATATAGATATTCATACATGCTTGTATGAAGCATGTATGAATCTGGTACTATGAATGTAGATATTCATATATTCATACAAATGAATAAATGTGAATGCTTACTAACTATGGTTGCAGGCGCTCAGTTAACTTGCTCTCGAATGTTCACGGACTGGCTTTGACCGTTTGAATATGGCGGATGGCTTAAGTATCGGCGACCCATAGACACAGCCTCTAATGGGGAGCCTATGTATATATCTATGTATCTGCTACCGATGCCGAGACCAGATAGATATCTAGATTAATATGATCTGAACCAATACCATATGAGACACATCACAAGCACCAACTAACTAAACAAGCTAGCTTTATCCCAGGTCTGTATTGGCGTTCTAGCACCTGGTGTCAGACCTGCAACAAGCTCGCCGACATAACACTCGCCATAAAAATGGTCCCGGACTTGTATCGTTTGAGAGTGCGAAAGAGGGTTTCACTCAACCAAGGCAATCTGTTATATTTGGTAGGTTTGAGACCCTCTTACTCAAAGTCTCTAAAATGGTATTTGAACTCCTTCAATCAAGCTCTGAGAGAAGTTACCTCTGGTTACCAACCCCCAAAAATACAGTAACTATTACATGAAACACAAACTATTGTAGTCAGAAGGCAAATGTGAGAAGGAACTTCTTCAATAAGGAAAAGCGGGTTGTTGAGTGTGTGGAAGATTTAACGTACAGTACCACACATTAGATGCAGTCCTCAGCATTCACACTTGAGTCAGTTTAGAGTCTCGGCAGACATCTGGATCAAAGCGTTCAAATGGAAGGAAATAACTTAACTGTCCTCAGGATTTAAATACAGTCACGTCTACGCCCAGGAAATCTAGTGAGCGCAATATTGACACGGGTTCTTCATGAGCAATGGTTCTTCGTTAGCAAAGGAGACAGTTGACGAGATCAATGCATGGGTTGGATGCCTAAATGGGCATATTGCCACAATAAGTGTTATCTAACAGAGTGCGTGTGCGATACACGATCTTCACCCACACTGGCTGAACTTCCAAAGCAGGAGTGAAGCATCTTTTGGTTGGTATCCTAATAACAATGCACCTCAAAAGATAAAGAGTCCAAGAAAGCTGTTGAGATCAACATTTCTTGGGTGGATTCTGAACTTTAGGACTGAAGATATGGGAATGACGGACTCTACAGCATTGGTGGTGACAAGACAAGGTGCAATTACTGGGCAAAAAGGCTGTGGAAAGACAGGATCACTGGGGGAAAAAAAGAGGGGAAGAAAGGCATGAAGCACTACAAAACCATCATAACATGCTGTTTAAAAAGTATAGGTAAAGGGAAGCAACCCTGCCTTTAAGTATAACTTCAATTATTCTTAATTTCACCAAAAATACATTTTAATTTCAATTCCGGCAACTATTTTAGGGTGCGTTAATATCATTATGGCAAGTTCTTATGGGGTTAAGTAGGCAGATATTTTGGTTGGGGGCACTTTCAAGAGGCCGCTGTGGTGGGAGTGGGTGGGTTGTCAGCCTGGCAAGGGGAGGAGGGTTCAGAACCCGCTCCAGAATGGCAGAATTCCTTGATGGTGACTGTGAGAAGGTTGTGGTGACGTCAGTCACCACTACATTGGCACAGCTGGGTGCCATTTCAGGGGTGCCGATCGGGGTCCCCCTCTTTTGGCACCCTGTTTTCCTCATGAAGTGGAGCAGTATTGCGGTCACTAACCTGGCTGACCGAGGCTTGACCCGGCTGGGCTCGATGTCGCAGTTTCCGGCCCCGAGAAGTGGTGAGATTCGGAGAGCCATGGTCTTCGTCTTCAGGAGAGGATGATGGGGAGGACGAATAGGAGGGTGAGGAAGGGAGGAATGGCGTCAGGCTGGACTTTGGGTGAGGTTGGGAGGCATCTCTGGAACGTGACGAGGCTGGGGAGCCCAATTTAGTTGAAGTAGGAGCTTCGGGTTGGGTCAGTTGTTTCTGAGATGAAGGGGAGCTGCCGTTAGACCCACTGGAGCTGGATGGAGAGAGGTGGAGGCTGGTACTGAAACTTCTGCGCAGTTGCAGAGGAATGGCAACCACAGGAGCTTCCACCTCTTTGATTGGCTCCAGTATCGGACCCTTCATTGGCCATTTGAGGACATTTGCCCACAGGGGTGAAGCCCGAATGGCTGGCCATACATTGGGAAGCCCAACATCTTCATAGGATGCTGGAATGGCCTATAAGGCATGTCCCCATGCTTTTTCCCAATGATGCGATTCCTGGATGGGACTTTCGCCCGCCCTGTGTACCGACTGCGCTGACCTTCTATTGGCTACTCCACCATTTTCTGCTTTGTCAATGACCTTCAGGTTCAAGATTATGCGTCCCGCTTAACCTCCCGAGGTTTGACCCTACGGTCTGGTGTGCGGACAGTTTCGGAGAATGGAGAGATGGGAGGACGGGGTGAAGATGTGGGATCCGGTTGGGTCGGCCAGAGGGTCGGGTCGTGGCAAAGGTCGCCGAGCATTCTATGACAACGATGGATGTCTTTCTTCAGTTTATGAGCAGCAGCGAGGAGTGCACTCTGGGGGTTGGAGCGGTAGAGTAGGAAGAGGATGGTGAAGGCTGAGGAGCAGCTGAACTTGCAGAAGAGGAAGAGGTGGGAGGCTTTGCAGTGGTGCAAGTTGGAGTGCGTCTGGGATTCGAGCTACGAGGTCTATCACCCGCCTGTGCCCGTGCCTAGACAGGCAAAAAGCAAATATGACCGAGAAGTACTTAAGTATCAAACAGGAAGTTGTACGTTTTTGAAACACCTAAGGCATAAACTTGTATGAAAGTTTAAAATGAAAAAGCATATATTTATATGAACATTTTTAAGAAAACTCAAACCTTTAGTACAAAGTTTTTTGGTTTAGGTCCACGTTTCTTTGGGCCGTGAAGTTCCAGCTCCCGCTCCCTATGAAATGTGGGACAGCACCATTTAAGCCAAGGAAAATAATGACATCACTTTAGTGTCAAGCCTAAACCATAACAATCTAAATGAAAGCCTTTGAAGTGTAATACAAATCTTCTTTGTTTAAAAATTCATCATAGAGGCTAGTTTCCAGACTGACTAGCAGCAAAAAGCTGCAAAAATAAAGCAAGAACAGATAAAGAATGAATGTAAACAATCTTTACATGGCTCTTGCATTGAAAATAAGAACCGATGAGACATATACACACTTTGTATAGAATTAATATTTTAGTTCTTTACATTTTTATAACTTCATTTTAGAATTTAGGTTTTAAGAGGTAAAGCAAGTCTTTAAGTGACACTCACTTTTGCTCAAAGGCCGCGATGAGACGGTCATCCAGGATGTTTTCCTCTGGTTCCCATGTGCTGTGTCTATATTGCAAAACATTTGAATCTTATAAAAAATGGTTTCCCCATTAAGATTTCAGTACAAAAAAACTGATGTATTTACTGAATGCACAATTCTACATTTCTGGTAACGCTTCCTTTTACAGTCCAGTTACCCATGTAAATACTATTTACTTATTTTAATATCTACAATTACTGGGTAATAACTAGTACTAACCCTGAACCTACCCCTAAACCTACCCCTGTTCCATGTACTTACCTTACTGTTAGCCAGTACTTTCTTAGGTAAGTACACTGTAAGTACTATACTGTAAAAGGAAGCGTAACCCATTAATCTGTCGAAACTCGTTAGCCGATAATTGAGAATGACCTCTACCGATAGTTTGATTTTCCTAAGGAAAAAGAAAAAATCTCTCCCAAATAATGCTGCAAAATGTAAAGGGAATCCTCTCATTTGGTACATTACTATAATATTAGAGGTGACAATTAACAACAGAGCTTTAATATTTAACCGGTATTTATTTTCATATATAATAATCACACTCAAAATAAAAAGTGAAATGTTTGTATGCCACTCGGTTGCACATACGGTAGTTTTCATAAACATTTAATTATACAAGCATACATGTATCATTAACAGTAGATAAGCTCCACTTTTTAATTTAATAATAAGCTCCTATTTTTACAGCCAACTAACTAACTGTGAATATTGGATAACTTTTCTGTGGAAAGCGCTAGGACTGGGTATCGATTCAGATGTTCCAATTCGATTCAATTTCAATTTGGACAAGTCAGGACAGTCGCATGTCTTGATCAAACAGGATCAGGTAATATTATATTTAAGATAAATCAAACATAAAATCTCACAGCATTAGCTGTAAAATGGAGGCTACAAGCCTATGAACAGTGTAGGAAAACTAATACTAGCTTTTGGGTGACGATTAATCGAACATTTGACTTTTTGCCCAGCCCTAGTGAATGGACAGAATTTAAAAGCTAAGACTTTGTTACTTATCACAAGTAACAAAGCTCTTTGTGATTATTCTCGTGTTAACTTTCTTTAAATTCGAAATCGAAATTTTCTTCCCACACAGTATGGGTTGCAGTCTGAACACATATTTTTTCACCCCTTTTGATTGACACGATATAATCCTGATTGGCCGATGGTGAAAATATATATTTTTTTATCATCTGGTACAGATTATTGGCCGATACATTGTTTTTCTCTGTTACAGATCCTTTAAATAGATCCTTATAATAGTTTTGTTATAAATACATTTGTATAGCTCTTAATTTATATCAGTGCATCACTAATGCATGCATTATAATAAAAACGAATAAATTTTTTATCTTAAAAAATAGTTTCAGATGTGGTATATCATGTCAAAACACTACTTGACCTTTTTTAGCTACCCAAATGACACTTCAGCGATGATAAGGCCTATTGCACCATGCATGCAAAAGTATCATGTAGTAACAGGCACATAAACACTTTCTTTTCTTTACATCAGAATTAATTTACAAATTGTTTGCGGATTGGGTCAATTTGTTGTAGTTTACATACCATTAAAATGTAAATGTAATGTTGCTCTTGTAAATTAAGATTTGACGCTTACATTTAAAATAATAACCATAACCATTTATAATTATACCAGCTATTAAATACATTATTCAAAGTCATAACATAAAAATCCCTTTATTTTCTTTATAGAACTGCAGCTGTTACACAAAACTTGTGCAGAAAATGCAAAAAAGCCTCATGGTGAAACCAAAAAAAGAAAGTCCCTTTCCATCCAAACAGAAAAGGTTAAAATACAGTTTGCATTGCAACTCTATGTGAAAGTATAAGCCTATCCATTTGAAATATTTATATATATTTACACACTTACTTTAGAGCCCAACCTTTCCATTTCACCAGGTACTCGATTCGACCCTGCAAGAGAGAAAGACAACGTAAAATCCTCTTTATTTAACTCTAACTAAAGAATGCATGAGCAATGCCCATTTATTTGATTTTTGGATGTCAGTAAAGTGTGTTTATCTAAATATAACCTAATACAAGCACAACCAACACTTTAAAGCATGTGGCATGACACTGTGCAGTATTTAAACTACTCGATCCTTCTGCGATTGTTGAGTATCTTTGAATCTTGGGTCAGCCAGCATGCATTGATTTTGTCATGGACTTATGCCAGACACTTTGTCCCTTTTTAGCCTCCCCCTGCTGCTCTTTAGCGGGCTGTTGTCAGTTCCCAGCACAGCACAACCCAATTTTACAACATAAACTCAAGTTGCATATCCAAATGTCCCACATTTGACTTGTTATTTCCAATCTGACAATGTAAATAAACGCGCTGGGTCGGTAAACGGGGAAACATCTGCAAGTAGGCCTGCCCCCTCTTGTCATTGCAGGCGCCTTGAAGCTCCGCATCGCGGAACAAACGAAAGATGACCCCTTCTGTGTACTTTACGTCGTAAAAAAACACCCCAGTCACCCTAAACCTAAATATTTCTTACTTACTTTCCTAACGCGGCTTTTCAGGATGCATTCCGCGGCGAAAACCCGGTCTCCGGTCGCCGACAGCTCCTGCTCCATCTTTTAGTGCGCGCGCTCCAGACTGCTCTGTCTCGCGGCTCTTCACTTTACAAATCTGTGACAGCAACAAAACCCCGCGCTGTCACGTGATCTGGGTCAACTAGCCCCGGTAGTCCTGGAAACGGCCTGGGAGATAGTAAAATATTACATTTCCTCATAATATTTTTCTTAATATGTAGGATCAATTATTAAACTCACAATTTTTAAAGATGTAAATCACAATCGTTGGTTTCCTATATCACAATAACAGAGTTGAATGTATTAAAGTCACCATAAATAAAAAAATTAACAATTCTTGTTTTTAATTAAATAGTATTTTATATCTTTAATTCACCTCCCACTTGCACCGACATCCCTTTTCTTCAGAAGCCGTTTCACTTGGATTATACACATCACAATTGCGAAGAAAAGACAACTTCCGTTTAATCCCTGACTGCAAAAATAAAATAAAAAATGATATCAATGTGAAATATTAGTGTAGGTTTAGACCCCATCATAGCACAGAAACTGTGGTTGTTAAAATTAAATTACAGATTCAAGATTTACTTCTCGCTATTCTGGCCATGGATGTATTGCAATACTAGTTTTACTTGAGCTTAGTGCTTGAGATCATGACATACTCTTTGATCTACAACAAAATTACACTGGTTTTCACAGACAGGCATTAGGGTGGTTTAGGTCATACCTTTCAGACCATTATTTGGTTTATAAATTATCCAAGTTAAAGTCCGTAAATTATGGAGTGCCACAAGGGTCTGTGTTAGGTCCTCAGTCTATTTTCAATATGCTGCCACTTGGTAATATTATTGACCATGGAAACATGGAATTAGTTTCCACTGTTATAACAGATGATACGACCAGAAGAAGAGTGAGTAGACTGAGGTGAGGACAAAAAACCTGTACAACAGAATCTCTTAAAATACAATTTGCATTTTGAAGGATGTACAGTTACTACATCTTAGTTCCAGACCTGGGAGTAATAGACAACAACATGTCTTTCTGAAATCATATTTCATATGTTACAAAAACAGCCTTCTTCTAGCTCAGAAACGTTGCTGAGAACATGCATTTATGACCTCTAGACTGACTGAATGATTGTTCACTGCTACCTCAATAAACAATCTACAATTAGTCCAAAATGCAGCTGTCTAAGAGTTCTAAATAGATCAAGAAAATATAATCATATAAACACCAATTTTATCATCTCTACACTGGCTACAAGTTCTGAACCAATTATAAAGTATTGCTACTGAAATATTAGGCCCTAAATGATTTAGCTAACTGATCTTCTAATGACTTAGGCTACACACTCTTTAAGGTCACAAAACTCTCTTAGGGTCCATCTGAGTCCACTAAAGGAGGGAGAGTAAAATTGCATTTGGCTCCTAAACTCTGGAATAGCCTTCCTGATA